>JAPTHL010000047.1:8110000-8673168 GCA_028455855.1 Meloe dianella | reverse complement strand
CATTTCTGCAGCTAAACGACTAACTGCTGATTTATATTACATTTGAGGCTGTTTACATCTCAATCATCATTATTCCGACCTTGGCCGGATCTCCGGCTATGCGCCTACTAGTTGGTGCTATTAATCCATGGGCTCGTGGTAGACCTATTGCAGTGGAATTAGGTAAAGAATTAGGCTTAACAACAACGAATGAAAAAGCATTATTAGAACATTTCCGTAAAATACCTATCAAACAATTATTTGAAGCTGGTGAAAAGATTTACGATGTAAAAAATATCAAACCAAAAACAATAAGACAAAATTTTATTAATTAGATCCCATTTTAGGAATTTATTGCTAGTTGCAAACGTCCTTATGCGCCTATTGTTGAACGATATTCAAAACATACATTTTTAACAGAAGAACCAATCGATATTATGAAATCGGGTAAATACAATCATGTACCGATAATGATTGGTTATAATACTAGAGAAGGGATGTTATCGCGAATTGTAAAAAAAGAATTCAAACCACATTCAGATTTTGAAGCACTAATTCCTCATACGTTTAACATAGAAAAAGGATCAGAAACTTCTAAACTTATCGCTGAAAAACTTAAAACGTTCTATTAAGGTAATGAGGAACCATCTATAAATAATAAAGATAACTATTATTTGGTAAATTTTGATATCAAACACTCAAAAAACGATACTTATTACCGATTTTGAATCATTTCAGCTGGAAGGTGATAGTTTCTTCACCATCGATATATTAAACACTGTTAACTATCACAGTCAAAATGCAAAACAACCAATCTATTTGTATTGAATGTCAATTGACAGCCAGTTAAATCTGTTTAAACGGTTTTATCAAATCACAGATCCAGGTAAAATTACCTACAAAAATATCACAATTTAAATTTCTTTCAATTTCTCTTATTTTATAGGTGCAGCTCATGCTGATGATGTAGGTTATTTATTTAAAAATACGTTAACACCAGCAATCACTCCTGATAGTGTTGAAGATTTGGGTAGACGTCGGTTTTGTAAGATGTGGTCAAATTTTGCCAAATACGGTAATCCAAATCCAAATTCAAATGATGAATTAATTAATGTTGAATGGAAACCAGTAACAGCACAACAATTGAATTTCATTGATATTGGAAAAGAACTAACTGCTGGTGTCAATCCAGAAAAGGAACGTCTTGAATTCTGGAATGAAATTGTAAAATGTGCCCTAAAAATAAGGCGACATGATTATGGAGAAATTCTAATTTTTTATAATGTAGGTGGTAAATAATAGTCGTTCTCTTGAATTATTTGTTGTTGTTGTTCAATTTCCAAAATACAAATAGCCGACGATCCAGAATCCTTCTGTATTCTCATTATACATTCTTATGCACCATTAAATAGTAACTATATAGTTGGTATTATCATTATAAAATCGAAAATCCTAATGAGACGAGAAGACTGCTAAGAACTGCAATTAAATAAACGAGAAAGATTTTCATTTCTATAATGATTTTATAATAAACAACAAATTGTTTAAAATTGTCGCAAAGCCATTATCTATTGAATAATTTTTAGTAACTATTTAATCATGGATTGCAAAATTGTACGTTTCGCAGACTTATCTAACTGAAAATTTAAAAATGGTAGTCATTTTATAAGGATTAATTTTTCTAAATTTGAAGGACGCTTGTAACTGATATCAAATTATAGATTTCCACTTAATAATTCAATTGAAACATAAATTACAAATAATCATTGTCGAATTCCGTAAATTGTTGGATGAATTTTAATAAACAAAAAGAAATATGAAATGATAGAATTCATAAATAATTAAAACAAATAACTAAATGTCGCTAATAATTAGATAATTTCTTTATTTAATTATAAACATACACAAATCGAACATTAACGTGTTAATTAAAACATAACTTTGTTTTAATGTTGAATGGAAACTAGTTACAACAAAAGAACTGAATTCTGTTGATATTGGATTAAGAATTAACTGCTGGTGTTAATTCAAAGAAGGAGCGTCCTCAATTGTCGAATGAAATTATAAATCTGTACTTCAAAACTTGATCAAATCGATCAGTAGAGTAACTTCAAATTCAAGACCCAGATTTAGAAGATCAAACTGCCCCATAATGGAAGGAATCAATTTCTCACACAGCTCAATATTGCTTTCTTTTATTCACAAGTAGGTCTTTTTATCATCGCAGGAGTGGACTGTTTAGCGTCAATGGTAAAAGTATTCGATTTACAATTGAACAGCCGTGGGGGTTCGGGGTTAATACGCATTATCCGAATTAGATTCGTATTTTATTTTCACTTCGTAGATTAGTGGAAATTATTAAAATAACCATCCATTCGAAAAGACATAAGCGCCCAGTGTTTGGTAAAATGAGCAGTAAGCACCCTTTGTTTCCTAGAAAACGTAAACATAAAGTTAAACACAATAAGAAACACAAAGAAGATGGTGAAGTTGGTATAATTTTTGTTTTTTAACAATTACTTCAAATAATGATTGTTGTGATCAACTTAATCTAGACATGCAAATGATGGAACTCTATTGAGATATCTCGAGCGGAAGACACAGTCATCTAGCCTCTAGATACTTCGCCTGTGCCGTTATTTCTTTGTTTTCATTATTAAATATGTTCGAATTGTGAATACAAATAACATAGCATTGCAGGGATTTATCGTGAATTTGAACGAACTGGCCACCGATTATAGTGCGCGAATGTAAACAATTAGTTATATGCGACATGCAGTGGCATGCCCTTGACAAACATCAGGTGTATATATACATACCGTATGATCCATGCACATTACCAGGTGCAAATTCTAAGTAATAGCACAAGTTAGTAATTATTATCACAGTATGATGCACCAGTTGCCCTTTATTTATTTGCCATTTAAGAAACATTTCACTCTTTTTCTAAATAGTAACTTTGTGTGATGAAAAAAGGTAATAAGTATGAATTGTTTTAGTAGCATTGTATCGATTATAGTAAAATGAGACAAATTTAATTTTTAAACAATTCAACTTAATCCATTTATATTGATGTATAAAATATATACAAACCACTATTTCCTTGTAGTGAAATGATTGATCCTATTGTGAGTACTGGAACGGGAACACTTCGAGGAACCATTGAGAAAGATATCAATGGTAAAGATTTCTATGCCTTTCGTGGCATTCCATACGGGAAATCACCAGGTGGAGATGCGAGATTCAAGGTAAAATTCCTATTTTGTCTAAATTTAAAAAACTTAAATCACTATTCGTTTTATTCTAAGCCATCGGAACCAATTGAACCATGGACAGGTATCCGAGATGCTACCAATGAAGGTGATGAATGTTATGCAAGAGATATATATTTTACTCGGAAAATAGCTGGAACCGAAAATTGTTTAATTTTAAATGTCTACTCACCCACGATATCTGGAAATACAATTAAAAAACCTGTCATGGTATGGATACATGGTGGTGGTTTTATAACAGGTTCCAGTATCAGTAATCTCTATGGGCCTGAATTCCTTGTTGCTGAAGATGTGGTTTTAGTTACAATCAATTATAGGCTTCATGTTCTTGGTTTCTTATGTTTGGAAGATCCCAGTTTAGATATGCCTGGTAATTCTGGTTTGAAAGATATGGTTTTAGCGTTGAAATGGGTCCAGAAGAATATTGGAAATTTCGGTGGTGATCCAACAAATGTTACAATATTTGGAGAGAGTGCTGCTGCACATTATTTGATTTTATCACCATTAGCAAAGGGTTTATTCCATAAAGCAATTATTCAAAGTGGTGTTGCTATCAATCCATGGGCTCGTGGTAGACCTATTGCAGTGGAATTAGGTAAACAATTAGGTTTAACAACAACAAATGAAAAAGCATTATTAGAAAATTTCCGTAAAATACCTATCGAAGAATTATATGAAGCAGCTGAAAAAATTGGTGATGTAAGAAATATAGAAAAAAACAATAATACATAAAATTTTGTTATATCAAATTTTAGGAATTTATTGCTAGTTGCAAACGTCCTTATGCGCCTGATGTTGAACGATATTCAAAACATGCATTTTTAACAGAAGAACCAATCGAAATTATGAAATCGGGTAAATACAATCATGTACCGATGATGATTGGTTATAATACTAGAGAAGGGATGTTATCGCGAATTGCAAAAACAGAAATAGACCCACATTCAGACTTTGAAGCACTAATTCCTCATACATTTAACATAGAAAAAGGAACAGAAACTTCTAAACTTATCGCTGAAAAACTTAAAACTTTCTATTATGGTAATGAGAAAGCGCCTGAAAATAATAACGATAACTATTATTTGGTAAAGATTAAAATCAACAAATGAAAAAGAAACGATAGTTATTACCTAATTTGAATTATTTCAGCTGGAAGGTGATGGCTTCTTCATAATGGATATATTAAACACTGTTAAATACCACAGTCAAAATGCAAAAGAACCGATCTATTTATATCGAATGTCAATTGAGAGCCAATTAAATCTGTTTAAACGGTTTTATCAAATCACAGATCCAGGTAAAATTACCTACAAAAATATCACAATTTAAATTTCTTTCAATTTCTCTTATTTTATAGGTGCAGCTCATGCTGATGATGTAGGTTATTTATTTAAAAATACGTTAACACCAGCAATCACTCCTGATAGTGTTGAAGATTTGGGTAGACGTCGGTTTTGTAAGATGTGGTCAAATTTCGCCAAATACGGTAATCCAAATCCAAATTCAAATGATGAATTAATTAATGTTGAATGGAAACCAGTAACAGCACAACAATTGAATTTCGTTGATATTGGGAAAGAATTAACTGCTGGTGTCAATCCAGAAAAGGAGCGTCTTGAATTCTGGAATGAAATCATGAAAATGTACCCTAAAAATAAAGAGAAATGATTATAAAACCATTTTATGTTAAAATTGTAATTTTTCATAATGTAGTAAAAAATAATCGCACTGTTGAATTAATTTGTTGTTGTTCAGTTACAAAAATTGTAGTGTTCCTCGATAATTGTTATACCCCAAATGAAGACATAACTTTTACGCGAGTAGCCTCAACACGAGGATTAATGATAGTTTTATTGCAAAACAAATAAATAAAAATGTGTTTATAAAGTCGTCTACTATACAAATGAACGATCTCTCAAATTGGCATGTTTCCTTGAAACGCGTCGTAACGAATTGTATCTATATTTTCATATGCATGAGCAGAGTTTTGTTTATCTTTTTTCGTAAATGCACATGACAGCAGTGCAAAGTTGCAATAGCCTTGAATTATGATGCATCATTATTGCTTTGTCATTCGAAAAATATTTATCTTCTGCAATTATCTGGTGTTATCAATCAACGACAGCTTATCTGTTAATAGTTCTATTTACTTTCCTTTAATTATAAAAACTAAAAAGATATCGAAAGATTATCTATAGGTATTAGTATAAAAGCATTAAACTTTGTACACACTTTCGTTTTAATATAACATTCGCTAACCATTTTGTAATAGTTATTGTTGGCATTTTCACATTAAAATGTCCAATCCAATTGTTAGTGTTGAAACGGGAAAACTTCAAGGAACCATTGACAAAGACATCAATGGTAAAGAGTTTTATGCTTTCCGTGGAATTCCATATGGGAAATCAATAGGTGTTGGAGATGCGAGATTTAAGGTAACATTTCTATAATTTAAATTATGAAATAACAGTTGTTCTCTTTTTAAATTAGGCACCAGAACCTGTTGAGCCATGGACAAATATCCGAGATGCCACTAATGAAGGTGATGAATGTTATGCAAGAGATTCACTTTATTCTAGGAAAATAGCTGGAACGGAAAATTGTTTGATATTAAATGTTTACACACCAACAATAACTGGAAATACAGCTAAAAAACCTGTCATGGTATGGGTACATGGTGGAGCTTTCACAAGTGGTTCTAGTAATAGTAATCTCTTCGGTCCACAATTTCTTGTTGCTGAAGATGTCGTCTTAGTTACAATCAATTATAGACTTCATGTTCTTGGTTTCTTATGTTTAGAGGATCCCAGTTTAGATGTGCCTGGTAATGCTGGTATGAAAGATATGGTTTTGGCATTGAAATGGGTCCAGAAGAATATTGGAAATTTCGGTGGTGATTCAACAAATGTTACAATATTTGGAGAGAGTGCTGGTGGTGCTGCTGCACATTATTTGATTTTATCACCATTAGCAAAGGGTTTATTCCATAAAGCAATTATTCAAAGTGGTGTTGCTATCAATCCATGGACTCGTGCTGGTAGATCGTCTGCAATTGAATTGGGCAAAGAATTAGGCTTAACAACAACGAATGAAAAAGAATTATTAGAACATTTCCGTAAAATACCTATCGAACAATTATATGAAGCTGTTGAAAAGATTTACGATGTAAAAAATATCAAAACAAACACAATAACTTATAAAATTTAATTAATTCGATGAAATTTTAGGAAATTGTCCCTATTTGCAAACGTCCTTATGGGCTTGTAATTGAACAAAATTCAAAAAATGCATTTTTAACAGAAGAACCAATCGATATTATGAAATCGGGTAAATACAATCATGTACCGATAATGATTGGTTATACTAACAGAGAAGGAATGTTAGTGCATGCTTTCGATAAGGATATCAATCAATATCCAGATTTTGAAGCACAAATTCCTTATAAATATAACGTAGAAAAAGGATCAGAAATTTCTAAGCTTATCGCTGAAAAACTAAAAACCTTCTATTACGGCAATGAGAAAGCGCCTGTGAATCACAAGGATATATTATATTTGGTAAATTTGTAAACTGAAACTACAAACTTTTCAAACGAGGCTTATCAATTATTATGAATTATTTTAGTTACTTGGTGATAGTTCCTTCACCATCGATATTTTAAACACTGTTAAATACCACAGTAAAAATGCAAAACAACCAATCTATTTATATCGAATGTCAATTGACAGCCAGTTAAATCGGCTTAAACGGTTTTATCAAATCACAGATCCAGGTAAAATTACCTACAAAAATATCACAATTTAAATTTCTTTCAATTTCTCTTATTTTATAGGTGCAGCTCATGCTGATGATGTAGGTTATTTATTTAAAAATACGTTAACACCAGCAATCACTCCTGATAGTGTTGAAGATTTGGGTAGACGTCGGTTTTGTAAGATGTGGTCAAATTTCGCCAAATACGGTAATCCAAATCCAAATTCAAATGATGAATTAATTAATGTTGAATGGAAACCAGTAACAGCACAACAATTGAATTTCGTTGATATTGGGAAAGAATTAACTGCTGGTGTCAATCCAGAAAAGGAGCGTCTTGAATTCTGGAATGAAATCATGAAAATGTGCCCTAAAAATAAAGAGAAATGATTATAAAACCATTTTATGTTAAAATTGTAATTTTTCAAAATGTAGTAAAAAATAATCGCACTGTTGAATTAATTTGTTGTTGTTCAGTTACAAAAATTGTAGTGTTCCTCGATAATTGTTATACCCCAAATGAAGACATAACTTTTACGCGAGTAGCATCAACACGAGGATTAATGATAGTTTTATTGCAAAACAAATAAATAAAAATGTGTTTATAAAGTCGTCTACTATACAAATGAACGATCTCTCAAATTGGCATGTTTCCTTGAAACGCGTCGTAACGAATTGTATCTATATTTTCATATGCATGAGCAGAGTTTTGTTTATCTTTTTTCGTAAATGCACATGACAGCAGTGCAAAGTTGCAATAGCCTTGAATTATGATGCATCATTATTGCTTTGTCATTCGAAAAATATTTATCTTCTGCAATTATCTGGTGTTATCAATCAACGACAGCTTATCTGTTAATAGTTCTATTTACTTTCCTTTAATTATAAAAACTAAAAAGATATCGAAAGATTATCTATAGGTATTAGTATAAAAGCATTAAACTTTGTACACACTTTCGTTTTAATATAACATTCGCTAACCATTTTGTAATAGTTATTGTTGGCATTTTCACATTAAAATGTCCAATCCAATTGTGAGGGTTGAAACGGAAAAACTTCAAGGAACCATTGCCAAAGACATCAATGGTAAAGAGTTTTATGCTTTCCGTGGAATTCCATATGGAAAATCAATAGGTATTGGAGATGCGAGATTTAAGGTAACATTTCTATAATTTAAATTATAAAATAACTGTTTTGACCACGATTATTTTATCGAGGTGATTCGACGAAGATTGAGTACGTTGACTTAATGAAACAAGAGTGTTAAATTTTATTTTGATTTGATTGCCTTGAGCGTGTTGCTCGTTACAGTTGGCGTAAGCTACAACGTGTTGTAATTTGCGCATTGAGCTATATCTTTCTAATAGGTCAAACTCCTGCAATTTAATATGCATGCATTTAACAAGATCTACAGTCGGACTCTTGAGCTCCGGAACGTCAATACTTGCTAGCGAACCTTTAGGCCACAGCTCTTGTTCAAGCAGAAGCCAATGGGGGCCGCTTAACCACATTGAATTTTCAGTAAACTCACATGGAAGTTGACCTCGAGACACAAAATCTGCGGGGTTATGAAGAGACGAAATATGATGCCAGTAACAGTGAGATGTAATTCTTTAAATTCCTGCAACTCGGTTCGATACGAAAGTTTTCAAACGGTATGGAGCGGTGCGAATCCAGTGAAGAGCGATAGTAGAATCTGACCATAAATAAACATCTGTAGCCTTAAATAGGACGGATTGGCGAACTGTATGGTATAGATTTGCTAACAGAAGCGCACCACACAGTTCCAATCGAGGAAGGCTCACGGAGCTAACAGGTGCCACTCGCGATTTGGAGCAAATTAATTTTCTGTAGATATTGCCGTCTGGATCAGTGCAACGTAAGTAAATGCATGCGCCATAAGCTTTTTCGCTAGCGTCGCAGAAACCATGAAATTGAATATTGAGTGCATTTGGAACTGCAAGACAACGAGGAAATTTTAATGTTTGTAGAATTGGTAATTGATGATGATATACGGACCACATATCGTGAATGTCCTGAGGAACAGATTCGTCCCAAGTGACCCCGGATTTCCAGCAAAGTTGAACAATTATTTTTGCCTAAACTATAACAGGTCCGAGTAACCCTAGAGGATCAAACAGCCTTGCGATTTCAGATAAGATTATTCGCTTAGTGTAGGATTTAGATTTAACTATATTTACAGAGTAAAACAACGTGTCACAAGAAGGATTCCAGCGAATTCCTAATGTTTTAGTTGTGGCTTCAGGGTCCAGTGGTTTGCTCGTACCTTCTAGAGGCCCGGTCTCATCTGAAAGAGAAAGGTGATTAGCAGTCCATTCCCGTAGATGGAAACCTCCTTTTTTTAATAGTTTGTTGAGATCATCTCGTAAAGCCCTGGCTTCAGGAAGGGTTTTGGCGCCTGAAAGTAAATCGTCAACGTAGAAATCGCGTTTTACCACTGCAGAAGCAATTGGATGCTCCTTGCGCTCGTCATCTGCCAGTTGCTGTAAGGATTTTATAGCCAAATAGGAAGCTGCTGAAGCTCCGTAGGTAACGGTTTCAAGAACATAAGTTTCGACAGGATCTTGACGATTTTCTCGATAAAGAATTTTTTGGTAAACAGCATCATCAGGGTGCATTTTAATTTGACGGTACATTTTCTCAACGTCAGCTGTGAAGGCATAAGCATGAGAAAGATAGCGAATAAGTATAACAAAAAGATCATCCTGAAGTTTTGGACAGACCATCAAAGCGTCGTTCAAAGAAATACCTGATGAAGTATTTGCGGAGCCGTCAAAAACAACCCGCGTTTTAGTGGTCGTGCTGTCAGACTTGATGACAGCATGGTGAGGAAGATAGAAACCAGCTTTAGAATTTGGGTTTTGAGATAGCGACATATGCTGGTGGTTCTTATATTCTTCTAGAAAGGCAGAATAATTAAGTTTCAAATCTAAATCTCTGTTGAGTCGATTTTCTAATGAATAAAAACGTTTCAAAGCGCCGAAATGAGACTCCCCGAGCATGTGAATTTTATCATTAAAGGGCAATCTCACCACATATATTCCGGATTCATCGCGAGTAGTGTGTTTAGAATAATGTTCTTCGCAAGCCCTTTCTTCTGGGGAAAGAAATTTCGAGGAGGATGTAAGTTCCTCCATCTCCCAGAAGGGAGTTAGGTCGAACTCGGATAAGGAAGCACGAATTCCCAGGTGACAGACAATACGCGAGCTAGTATCACGTTGATTAATTTCGCCCGCGACGATCCATCCCAATTGAGTTTTTTAAAATACTACATTAGGATGATTTTTCACTGCGATTTGACCTACGCTTAAGAGCTTATAAAATAATTTGACTCCAATAAGCGCGTCTACAGCTGCAGAGTTGAAAAACTCAGGATTAGCGAGGGGTATATTTTTTGGTATAGCCAACAGATTCGGATCCACAGGAATCGTGGACATCGCTGCACTTATTTGAGGAACTATAAGAAATTCGGCATTTTTCTGAAACTTATTATGTCGAGATTTTATAATGGCTGTAATTTTTAAAAAAGACGCGACACTTTCAGTAATGAAATGCGCTTGAGAGCCGGCGCCTAAGAAGACACGGCAAGTTTTTGTTTTGCCCTGCGCATTTACAAGGTCAACTAGGGCAGTGGCCAAAATAGCTTCCGAGGAGATTTGAGCCTTTATGCTAACGCTAGAAGCCACAGAATCATTAGGTTGTTGATTAGTATTATTTTTGTTATTAGTTCGGAAATGCAATAGAGTGTGATGCTTTTGTTGACAAGTACGACAATTACCAGAGGGACACTGGGCTGTGCGATGACCTTTGCGAAGACAGTTTGTGCCCAATCCGCCCTTTTTTATGCACTCATAACGCTGGGAGGGATTTAATGCTAGAAAATCGGGACATTGATAAATATAATGATTTCCTGCACAGTGTAAGCAAGATGCTTGAGAAGTAGACGCCATATAGACCTTTTGGGAGCGATTATTTGTTTGCAAATTTGTAGTTTTAGGCTTATTGTTTGAAGTATTAGAAGATATAACCAATGTTTGAGACCTTGTTACATCAAGTTGAGCTTTTCGATTGAGGAAAAAAATTAATTGGTTAAGCATCGGCTTTTCAAATTCATGGGAGTAATCGTCCCATCTTTCTCGAAGATTATTGTGGTAGTTGCACGGATTATTGATTGTTGTTTATTCAAGAAAAGGTCTACTTATACTCATACTATTTATTTATTAATTTAATTTTCCTAACTCCATCCACCTAGGATGATCAACCACTACTGTCTCCCAGCAGGGTGGTATTCACCCTTAAACTCTTTGGGGTGGGGATAGCACTTGTAAGTGCCATCTCTACATCTTCCCCTTTTTAGGAAGATTACACAATCTTTTTTTTTACAATTTTACAGTGTTAGGCGCTTAGGTTTTTTAATACGTCTACCTGATCGGGTTTTCACTTCTTTATTTGTTGTGTCTATCTTAGGTTGATTACTATCACTGTTTTTGTCATCATTGACCTCCGTAGCACTATCATTCGTACCATTACTATTATGACCATCAACACTATCACCATTACTAATACTAATATCAAAACTGTCATTATTACTGACAATACAATTACTAAACATACCATTATTGCCTTCATTCAGGCCTGTCAATTTCGGTAATCTTAAATTTATATAATTATTTTCTACATCTTCCTCCCTCTTTTCTGAAACAAGATTTCTTGACCATCTTACTGTTTTACTAACTACTTTGCTATTTAGATTTCTTGTTCTCAGAGAGGAGGGTCTTACAAATCTTCTATTTCTAATATAAATATTTTTATCCTCAACTACTATAGTCACTGACTAACTTGCCGTTCTCCATGAAGCTCCGTAGAAATTATGTACCCGAACGGTCTTTGAAAGAAGACAACTTTCTACCTGCGGTTTATACTAAAAGAACCCTATTATTCCATTAGTATTAAAGGCGATATTTGTTTGAATTATATTCTTTTGGAAATTCACAATTCATGCGATTCTAAAAATATAAAAAAATTATTTACTGTAAACACAGGGGAAGGCGACACAGAAAAACATTTTTGGAATCGCATAAATTGTTAATTTCCATAAGAATATATTTCAAACAAATATAGCCTTTAATACTAATGGAATAATAGGGTTCTTTTAGTATAAACCGCAGGTACCGTTCGGGTACATCATTTCTACGGAGCTTCATGGATAACGGCAAGTTAGTCAGTGTTATTTAAAGATGCAGAGACAGCAATGTTCCGCTTCTACTTGATACGGGTTTTTATAAGTTTATTGGTCTACCCTTCAGAGTCAAAACATTTGTCTATATCTTATAACGTCGATAACCGACTCTGCTTAAGACTATTCCTGACCGCCAAATTGACTTGGGTTTTAATTGTACCCATACCTTTGTGTTTGGTTCGATTGAATTTAATTCTCTTACACCTCTTCTCTTATTATAATGATTTACTTGGGCATTTTGTTTATTTTGTAAAAACTGAGTGTATTGTTCGGTGTTAAGTAAATGCGGTATTAATTTGTTAATTTTGGTTGGTAATAGAGGATTTCTGGTGCGTCTAGACATTAATATTTCATTTGGTGATTTATTTTCGAATATGGGTGTATTACGCCATTGTAATAGGGCCATATAAACATCTTTTTTATCTTCAGTCGCTTTCTTAATTAGCTTTTTTACCGTCTGTACTTGACGTTCAACCATTCCGTTGAACTGGCTATAAGTGGGTGACGTCTTTATATGATTGAAATTCCAGTCTTTTGAAAATTTTCTAAATTGATCTGAATCGTATTGTCTTCCGTGATCAGATATTAAAATTTTGGGTACTCCGAAACGAGCAAACATTATTTTTAGTTTGTTGATTACTGTGTCACTCGTAATTTTTTGGAGCTTCTCGATTTCTACAAATTTCGAATAATAGTCAACTACTATTAAATAATTTACACCGTGTATTTCATAGATGTCTGTACCGATTTTATACCACGGGATAGCATGAATTTCCTGTGGTTTCAAAGGTTCAGGTGATTGGGAAGGCGCATATTTCTGACACAATGTACAGTTATCTATTATTAATTTTATTTCATTTCTGATTGTGGGCCAAAAGACTGATTCTTCTGCCAACTTAATACACTTGTTATAACCAAGGTGGCTGTAATGAATTTTCTCTAAAATAATTTTCCTTAATTCTTTAGGAATTACGCAGCTATCTCCTTTATAAATTATATCGTTTTCGACTGTTAATTCGCTCTTATACTTTATATAAGGTCTAATACAATTACTGATTGATTTATTATAATTTGGCCAACCGTTTTTAATAATTTGAATTAATAGCTGTAACTCTGAATCTTTTTGAGTGGATACTCTAATTTTTTCGAGATACTCATCCGATATATTAGGCTTGATTACAACACAAATTTGATCATTCATTTCTAAATCATCTGCATTCGTTCCACTATACAGTAAACACGCGCGTGATAAGGTATCCGCTAAAATCAAATGTTTACCAGCTTTATAAATTAACTTGAAATTATATCTCTGCAGGGCCAATCTTATCCGTTGCAGCCGTGCTGGGACTTTATCTAACGGTTTATTTACTATTGATAAAAGGGGTTTATGATAGGTTTCTACTATTACCTGTCTCGCAAAGACATATTCATGAAATTTGGAAAGCCCGAACCAAATGGCCAGTAATTCCTTTGTTATTTGCGCTTGATTTATTTGAGCGTCATTTAAAGCTTTAGATGCGTAAGTAATTGGTAAATTATCCTGCAATAAACACGCACCCAGCCCATGTTTACTAGCATCAACAGAAACAGTTATTTATTTAGAGGGGTCAAAGAATTTTAATATCGGACTTTCAGTTAGACTTTGTAAAATTCTTTCAAATGCCGCTTTATGATTATTGTCCCAGGTGAAAACTACGTCTTTTTTCAGTAAATCCCTTAACGGTTTCGTCTCTTCTGAGTAATTTGGGATGTATTTGGTCATATAATTTACAACACCTAACAATCGTTGTACATCTTTTTTATTCTTTGGTACCGGAAACTCTTTTATTGCCTTAATTCTGTCCTTGTTCAAAGCGACGCCGTCTTTCTTCAAAATGTGTCCCATAAATTTTACTTCATTCACTCCGAGTTCGCATTTATCTAAATTGAATTTTATATTTTGAATCCGCGCGGTTTCTAGCACCTTCTTTAATGTTTTATCGTGTTCCTCCCGCGTTTTTCCCCAAATTATGATATCATCAATATATACACAGACATTATCCATATAAAAAATCTGACGAAATCTTTCGTTGAATACTTCGGGGGCACACTTAATTCCGTAAGGAAGCCTGAGAAATTTGTACCGACCGTAAGGTGTTCCTACTACGCACAAATTACTACTCTCCTCGTCTAGAGGGATTTGGAAGAAAGCCTGATTAGCGTCTAATTCAGAAAAAATTTGTGCACCGTGCAACCTACTTGTGATTTCCTCGAATGTAAGCAATTTGCAATGTTCGCGTTTAATAACTTTATTTAAGTGTATAGGATCCAGACAAATTCTCAACGAATCATCATTCTTCTTTACAATGACTAATGGATTAACCCATTCACTCGGGCCTGTAACTTTTTGAATGATACCTAATGTTTCTAACGTTCTCTTTAATTTATCTAACAAAGCAAACGCGACTTTCCTAATTGGTGTTACTACTGGAACCGCATTATTTTCTATCTTTATACTATAAGGGGGATTAATACATCCTAAACCCGAAAATACATCACCAAACGACTCAATCAATTTAGTAGATTTATTTGTTTTATTTGTTACTTGATTAATTATAACTTCCGGCTCATTTCTAGATAAAATATTAAGCTCTATACATGTTTTCAGCCCTAAAAGTGATTCAGCTGAGCTATCTACAATATAAAATTCCACATTATAATTGTTATTATTATATTCACACATAAATTTACATTTACCTAACACGGGTAAAACATTACCAGTATATGATTTCAAAGTTGCCTTCATGGGAAGTATGTTAATTTTGGGAATTGATAGCCCATTTAAGTTTTTAACTGTCATAATATTGACCATCGCGCCCGTGTCTAATTTAAAAGATAAACTTCTACCGTTTATTTTGAAATTTGTGGACCAGGAATAATCCGAAGTAGATTTTATATTATGATTAACAGTGCCTATGTAGACCACTTCATTTGTATTATCATCTTTTCTATTTGCTACATTAATTTGTTTCGGTGATTTACACACACTAGCAAAATGGCTTTTTTTACTTTTCTTACATGAATTACAGCGTCTATTAAATGCTGGACACTTATTAATGATGTGACTTGATTCACACCTTGTACAATTTGTAATTGTGCGATTTTGCCTACCTTTCGAATTTGACCGTTGCCATGCGCCTCGTGAAGGCGACTTACTTTTATTGCAACCATTACGTGCGGAAAATTCGCCGTCGCACCTCCTCGGGGTTGATTTGGCTGTTATCCTATCTACGCTGGTGGATTTCCCTTCTGTTCCATCATTTGCATTGTCTATTGTTTTCGCCTGTGATTGCGACTCTTCAATCACTGCACTCAACCGGATTGCGTTGTCTAAGTCGGCCTCATCTTCTTGAAGTAGTCGATGTCTTATCTCTTGTTTGTTCGTCCCACATATGAGCATTAGTTTAATTAGTTCGTCATTCAAGGTTCCCAATTTACAGCCTTTAGCCTGTTTCCTCACGTCTGTTACGCATTGCTCCGTAGACATTTCCGGCGATTGTTTAGAAGTGAAAAACTTATACCTCAGGAAAGTTAAATTTTGCCTGGGCGTAAAATGGTTCTCAAATTTGTCAATGACTGCTTGTAATTTGTCTTTCTCCTCATCATCAAAAACAAAAGTATTATAAATTTTTTCAGATCTGGTCCAGCAAAATGTAGCAGTTGCGCAATTTGAATCACTTCTGATTTTTTATCAACTTATGTTGCGATTAAATAAATTTTAAAGCTATTGAGCCACAAAGTCCAATTATCCGCAGCATTATCACCATTATTAAGTATTAATTTGGGCAGCGCATTGTTTGCCATTTTTATTTAATTATAATTTACGATATTTAATTTGTTAATTACACTTTATTTAATTTGACCCACTTTTAATTTTTTTTTTTGTCGCAGCGCCATGTGGTAGTTGCACGGGTTATTGGTTGTTGTTTATTCAAGAAAAGGTCTACTTATACTCATACTATTTATTTATTAATTTAATATTCCTAACTCCATCCACCTAGGATGATCAACAACTACTGTCCCCCCACACGGTGGTATTCACCCTTAAACTATTTGGGGTGGGGATAGCACTTGTAAGTGCCATCTCTACAATTACGAATTTCAGCACCTTGTATTATTGCAGTTTGATAACATTCAACAGCTGATGTTATATTACCACGAGCTTGTTCTATTAAAGCACGAATTTCCCAATAATCAGGTTCTTTGTGTAATTGTTCATATTTTTGTTCAATTAAATGCAACCAAATTTCACATTGATCACTAGGATAACCATCTAAAAGTAGATTTTGTAGATCAATTAAAATATCTTTAGCTACATTTTCTAAATTCTCATCATTTGTTGTGGGTACGAAAATCTTCAATGTCTTATAACTATCATCATCAACAATTGGAACATTCTCTTTATTATCATCGTCAATTGAATTATTTTGTTTTAAATCGATTCCAAAACATTTTAAGTGTTGGAAACCGCTTAAAGTTTTCCCTCGATTTTCCAACCATTCAATTAAACGTTTCTGTAAACTGTATGGTGTTGATGTCGATATGAATTCTACACATGATTTTTTATTACCAGAATGTACTGTTTGTGGTGTTTTAATAATAACACTACGTCTTTGATATTCCGATGGTGTTAAATCATTTCCTTCAATAACGGGTGAAACTGGTGGTACTATTACGGCAATTTCAACATTTCGTATTTCTTCCAACGATTTTGTTATCTCCATTCGAATAAAACATTTCTCTGGTTGTCCATTACATTTACCATTCTTTCTATCAAAATGTTCAGCTGATAATGAACGTCTAATCGATTTTGGGTTTTCAGTTTTTATAATTGAATTCATTTCAATAGTTTTCTGTTGACTCATATTTTTAGTTTTTGTCGATTTTGAAGCTTGCTGTATATTCTGTTTAATGTAATCGCCTTTTTTTGTTCTAGTGTCATTTAAACTTGTTGATGTTAAGAATTGTCGAGAACGCTGGAAAATAGTTGTATTATTCATATTCTTTGTTCTTTGATTGTTCGATCTCTTATCGGTTTTTGTATCAGCTACCGGTTTTCCTACATTGTTAGACTGTGGATCATTTTCAATATTAACTTGTCGACTAGTTCCATAGATTGATGGTTTATTGTTATCGTTAATTGTCTGTTGTATAGATCTCTTAACACCAAATTGATTAATATACGATTTCATTTTACAATCAAGTAAATTATCGTTCTTTACTTGTTTTACATCTAGTTTATTTAAATCTTTTATACCCAATTCTTTGGCTAATAATGGATCAATTTTCAATAAACGGATTCTGCTGGTTAATGTTTCACGAACTGGTGGTAGTTGTTTCTTTTTAATTGATGGTTTTCTCATCGGAGGTTTCCCTTTATTCTCCGTTTTATCCGTCAATTTATTGAGAAACGCTAAAAATACAACACAATTATAAGAAAAACGCAAAATTCGGGCAGGATATTAACAGGTTTTAAAAGGCAAATTTAAATGATCAACAACCGAACCGTCAACTCAAACAGTTTTCATAAATTATGCGCAGGCCTAGACCATTAGCCAATAACAACACAAACAGTACTTATACAGTGTGGGCCACCTAAAAGATGATCGAAAATTGTTGTGGAATTTAATCCACGTTCTGTCAATATTCGTACGATTACGCAAGTGTGGCCACAACGCTTCGTGACAATTTAGTGTGATAAACTATATATTTAGGTCTGGCCGTATCATTACGATGTGTCACAAATTAACAGGGCCTGATTACCTGAAACTGGGACCGTAGGCAAACTTAAAAATGGAGCCCCACGCAAATAATGAGAAATAAATAATAATGATTCTATTAAAAGGTAACTTCATCATCAAAACAAAACATTTTACATAGAATTTTTATCTAATTTCACTACTTACGAAATCATTAATAATCTCATCATATATATCTGCATTGTTTGGGTAATAAATATCTTTTTCATTATTTAATAGAGCTGGTGCATTCAATGTTGCTGCAGACTCCTCCGTAGATAGTTTTTGACTCTTTTTAAACATGAAAAAGACCTTTCATCTGTCGCGTTGCGCCAAGGAGGCGCCCCTTCAAACTAGAGTCAAGTTCGCGCAAGATTATAACTATTCATGGGATGTCCGCACACCACAGTCAAGTTGACGTCCGAATCACACATGTGCAGTTGACAATTTTACATAAAAGTACTAAAAATCGGGCGATCATTGCGGCGATCAATTTATCGCGCGTCGATTTATCGCCCGCATATAGATAGCAGAGACGCGCAAACTTTTATCACGCGCCCACTTGATTCTAGTGTGCAGGGGCGCGAAGAGTTAAAAAAATTCTCAGTAAAATAAGTAAAACTGAAGAAAATTATTGTCTATTATAAAGTGATTAATGTTAGCAGACGTACATAAATTGTGGTAATTATTTTGTGGAAATGACTGAAACTGTAATAAATCGTTGAAACTGAAAAACGTTTGAAAAGTAACCTATTTGGTGATCAATTGCTACATGTGGCAACCTACATAGCTGTCATGAAGCATTTGTTATAAACATGAGAATCCGCTAGGGGTCGCGCACATGACAAGTGCTCACAAAACGGGCGCCAAATTTATAAACGGCGCAGATTTTAAATTGTTCAGAATTTCCAGTAGAAAGTCGCTCTAAAATTGAATCAAAAATTTATTATTTTAAGTGAGCTGCAATACATTTTACATTAAATAAACACACAAATAACTTAAAGTGACCTATGAATAAAGTTTTTGTTTATGTCATAAATAAAAAGCGTCAGAATTAATTCAGACGTCAGTGTGTGTTTGTGAAGTTTTTTAAAGTTTTTACGAATATATAATTGATCTAAATTGAATTAAAGCCGTTTTTAAACATAATTGAATAGTGGGTAAGTATTTTTTAGATTTTTTAAAACGAAATTTATTATTATTGTTATTCTTTGTAAATTTTCTGTTTCAGTTTCGCCGTTTTTCAGTTGTAACGAACAGGAACAACTGTTGAATAGTTTTGGCGGCTCTTGGGGCTGAGTCCCTTCCGCTTTTATCTTCGTGCGACCCTGACAACAAAGATAATACCTAATTGAAAATAATCAGCAGAAGAAAAATGGAAGTTTTCAACCAAGAGGATCAATTGGACATTGAAAATGTGCGTGTTTTCGTCAGAGCACGGCCATTAATGAAGAAAGATACAAGAGAAAATTATCGTAACATTTTATTAATTGATCCAAATGAAAACTTAATTGCCTTGAATTCTGGTCGAGGCAATTTAAAATATTTTAAATACGACAACGTTTTTGGTGAAGATACAACTCAAGTACAAACCCATTCGAAATTTATTTAAATTATTTATTTCTTCTAATTTGATGTTTTAAATTTTAGTCGACCATCTATCATACTGTAGCCGCTCCTATTGTAGACAGAGCATTTGAAGGCTATAACGGAACAATATTTGCATACGGTCAAAGTGGTTCCGGTAAAACCTTTACAATGGGGGGTGGTTTACAACATAAACATCAATTAAATGGCATTATACCGAATTCATTTACACATATCTTCGATCGCATATCATCTGCTAATGGTGTAATGTCATTTAATGTAACTGTGACCTATTTGGAGATCTATAACGAGAAAGTTCGTGATTTATTGTCCAAAAGTCCAAATAAGAAATTGGTGATTAAAGATCGCCCTAAAGGAGCGTATGTAGATGATTTACTGGATTTTACTGTTGATTCAGTTAACTCAATAACTGATTTATATAAAATTGGCACTAAGAATCGTGTGACACGTCCGACATTATTGAATGATGTCAGTTCACGATCGCATGCCATCTTTACAATCTCAATCAAATCAAGAAATAACTGGAGTAATCAAACCACCGTTGGAAAATTAAATTTCGTTGATTTGGCTGTAAGTAATTTTAATTTTAATTAAAAAAGAAAAAGAAAACAAGAAAGAAATTAAATTAGAAAATTGTAATTTTTCAGGGTTCAGAACGTAATGCTAGATCACTAGCCACTGGTGAACGGCTACGTGAAGCCAATAACATTAATGTGTCATTATCAGCATTAGGTAGATTGACTTCAGCTTTAGTTGCTGGAAAGCATTCGCATCTACCTTATCGAGATTCGAAATTAACTCGATTATTACAAGATTCATTGAATGGAAATTCAAACATTGCAATGGTAGGTATATCATTAACACGAATGAACAAATTATCCACTTTTCATATATATGTATATATATTTTTTAATTTGAAAAGATTGCAACAATTAGTCCAGCTAATATTGATTATGAAGAAACTATATGCACTTTGCGGTATGCGGATCGTGTGAAACACCTACAGAGTGATGCAAAAATTAATGTTCAAGAGAAATCTGAAAACAACATTGAAATGTGTGAAATAGAAGAGCAGTTATTGGTACTTGAGAAAATGAAAGCAAAAATGTTATTAAAAACTAAAGATAAAAAAACAAGAAAGTAAGTTGTTGTTGTTGTTGTTTTATGTAATATTTAAAATAATATAAATAATAACAAATGAATGAATTTCTTTAGATCAGAGAAGAGTGAATTTGAAGGAAGCGAGATCATCGAAATGCCTTGGGGCAAGTTCAATATTTATAAAAATAATGATGATGATAAAAATCAAATTGTTTTTGATCAATTAACAAGAAATTTGCTAGATTGGATCAAAACAAAAACACTCGAATTTGAGAATTTGAATTTCCCAAATTCATTGCAAGATATAGAAACGTTGTTTGTACAATTTGAAAACTATAGTAAAAATGAGAAACCATCAAAATATAAACAAAGTAAACAAATTGATGCAATATTTTCATTACATCAAACACAATTATCGCCAAATGATGGTAAATTAATTGAAGATATACAGCATACATGGGCGATATTGGAACGCGCTGAAAATCATTATGAAATTGCTTTACATAACGAATTAAAACGTCAACAATATTTACAACAGTTGCATTCAAAATTTGAGCAGCAACGTAAATATTTAAATTTAAAAAGAATGATAGAAACATTAAGCGATGAATGTTACTGTTCAAATATAATGCAAGTTGATGATTCATTTAAACAACATGAAACTATTACTAGTCGGGCATTAGCATTTGAAGAACGTGTAAAAGATTTAACGGAAATATCAAATCAATTGATAAATGGAAATTATCATCAAAAAGATTTAGTCAAATGTCATCAATTAGAAATTTCGGATCAAATAAGTTTCATATTTAAATTAATAGATAAACATTCTATTAATTTGAATCGAATGAAAAAGATTATCGAATTATGTGGAGAGATTGATTCCACATTTGCATGTATTAAACAATTACATAAGGAAATGGCAACAACTGATACCAGTGATGATTCAATTGTTATTGAAGAGTTACTAAAAAAACATGCTGCACAAGAATTACGAATCACATCACTAAGTGAATTAGAAAAACGTCATTATTGCAGTTATGAAAATGTTGAAATTCAGAATCAAGAAGAGCGGAATCTATTGAATCTAAAATTAACCGAATTGTGCGAAGCTAATAAACAACTAAACGTAAAATTAATTATACATTATTATCGTATTATTATTATTATTATTATTATTATAATTATTATTATTTCTAGGCTGCCGCAGCTGACCGTAAACATGTATTGGAAGATGTTCGTTTTTATTTAATTGGAAAACAATCGTTTCAAGACAATTATAATAATTTCTTAGTTTGGATTAAGCACATTAAAAATAAGTCAAATATTGTTAATAATGCTACTGTCCGTGATGTACAAACAGCTGAAAAATTAGTTAAAAATCATTTAGATTTATATGAGACGATTAAAGCTAAAGACAATGAGTATGTTCTATAAATCGTTTATTTATAATTGTTTAAATTTACGTAAATTAATATTAATTTAAAATTTTAGTTTTGACCAGATAACGAACTTAGGATTAGATTTAATAAAAATTAATCCTAATCTAATCTCCGTACAAGAGGCAATTGAACGAATTAATCATGAAATAGTAATGATTTATAGAGGATGGAAAAGAAACAACAATCCCTTCAACAATGTTTAGACTTATTGTTATTTAGAAAAGATGCTATTAATATTAATGCGTATATAACAAAACATCAAACAATTTTGAAATCATCGAATTTTGGCAAATCATTAGACAAAGTTAAAGATTTACAAAAACAACATCGTGATTTTGTTCAATTACTCCCCGTACGTGTTGATGAATTTAAAAGAAAAGCCGACATTTTAATTACTAATCGATGTGGCGATAGTAGAGAGTGAGTTTTGTGTTTTCTTGTAATTAATTCATTGCTAAATAATCATTTTTATTGATTAATTAATTTAGAATTGGCAATAAACGTAATCGGGTGATACAGCGTTATCAAGATATTAGAAAATTATTCCAGAAACGTACAAACGCTTTAAATGCATCGGAAAAGTATTATCAATTTTATATTGAAGTTCAACATTTACAAAATTGGCTAAATGATAAATTGGGAATGCAATCGTATGAAGGTTGTTGTGATTTAACAAATTTAAATTGTAAATCGAAAGAAAATGAAGGAGCGCAATTTGCATTATGTTCAAACGAGAGTCAACTACATAAAGTAAACAAATCAGGACAAACATTAATTAAACAAAATAAT
This sequence comes from Meloe dianella, assembly GCA_028455855.1. Lineage (NCBI taxonomy): Eukaryota > Metazoa > Arthropoda > Insecta > Coleoptera > Meloidae > Meloe > Meloe dianella. The sequence goes on along the minus strand of JAPTHL010000047.1, from coordinate 8,650,190 downwards.
TTCAAAAAAGATCACATCATAAAAATATTAAAAGAATTAAATGAACAATGGCAAGAAACGGTTCGTTTTCTATCATACAAAAAAGAACGTTTACAACGAGCAGCAACACATGTTTTCGAAGATTCATCTGATGATATTGATGAGAATATCAATAGTAATGAAGATAGTAGTAACAGTACTGATGATAATTGGAATAGTTATGATGAAACTACTAGTAGTACTGGTGATAATAGTTTTAGTGATGATTTTAGAACTTGTAGTACTTGTAGTAATAGTTATGAAGAAAGTACTACCAGTACTGGTGATAATAGTAACAGTGATGATTATAGAACTTGTAGTACTTATAGTGATAGTTATGAAGAAAGTACTACTAGTACTAGTGATAATAGTAACAGTGATGATTATAGAACTTGTAGTACTGATGATAATAGTACTTGTAGTATAGGTGATAATAGTAATAGTAATGATGATAGTCATGGATGTTCTAAAATTCATCAAGTGCCCATTAATCAAACAAATCTGGAAGGATTTGATTTGGAAGGACCTAATCATGAATTCTTTCGACTCTACAGGGATAACATTCTCGATGAGTATGGAAGGAATATTGAAAAAATCAAAAGAAATTCTTTGTGAAAGAAAGAAAACATTGTGCAGTAGTGACAATAAAGCAGAGAAACTGTAAACTCTGTAGTGACACAAAATGAGCGTGATGTTAAAAAAACATTGTGCGGTAGTGAAATTAAAACAGAGAAACTGAAGACTCTGTGATGACACCAATTGTGCGTGAAAAAAAAACACTGTGCAGTAGTGACATGAAAGCAGAGAAACTGTAAACTCTGTAGTGACACCAATTGTGCGTGATATTAAAAAAAAACATTGTGCGGTAGTGACATTAAAGCAGAGAAACTGAAAACTCTGTGATGACACCAAGTGCTCGTGATATTAAAATAACATTGTGCCTATGTAAAATTAAGACAGAGCACCCGTAAACTGTGTAAGCAGTCAAATGACTCAAACCTATGAGCTACGAGTGAAAGTTAGATTTTAGGTTTCTTAGTAAATTTGGTTAATAATAAAATAGCTTATTATCTAGTTAATAACTATATAGGTGCAATGGCTCTAAGCCGTAGGCTTCTCTAGAGAATAAAAAAACTGAAATATGGTTACAATACAACGAACCGCTGTGAAGAATCATAAGATGAGTCTAGGTCGACGTTGAACCACTGTTAGAGACGGTCAGGATCGGTATCAGGATATCCGATCGGAGTATGCGTCCGCTGGTGGGACGGAACCACTGATCTCTATATATATGGATAGCTGATACTGTAGTCCGCCATTAACGCCAATAGCGGAATCATCAGCGCCACTCGTGAGTGAGAGAGTAACTAAAATTTAGCTTATAATTTGTTGACAGTAAATTGTCAGAATATATATGTCTTTGTCGCTTTTCACATGCGTTCTTTATTCAATGTAGTTCTTCCACCACTCGTGTGAGGCGCTGATTTTGACCTATTTTGTTTAATTTTTCCCATAAGGATCCGCTATCCATATATATAGAGATCAGTGGAAATTTCTCACCCACCTTTATCTGTTTATCTCCTTTTAACTCATTTGAAAGCCATAAGACGAGATGAAGTTTGTCTTTTTCTCTATGTACCTATATCCTTGAATCGTACGGTATATACATAGATATATCAATCAGGGATCAGTTAATAAAGATGTGGAACTTCTTGACATTTCCTTTGTTTTCGAACGAATATCGGATTTGACCTTGTCAACAACCAGAACAATGGCGGCCTAGCGCGAGATTCGAATTGGCATTGAGTTTTGCTTGCAACTTTATAGCGTCCAACATATCTAGTGTAGCTACGCTGATGACGTAATAATTCAATATATCATATACAGTAGTACAATATACTGAATGAGCCGAGATGTCTGAATTGTCAGATGAGCTCAGCTCGACTATTTAGCTATCCTTGTCCACAATCAGAATAATGGCGGCCGTTTTCCACTAAAAACCTAGAGTTCCACATCTTTATTAACTGATCCCTGTATCAATCGTGACTTTGTGGCGTCATCTGGCTACAATCAAGGAAAGCTTACGTTATAAACCATTTGGAAAATCTGGCAACTCTGAATACTGAGCTGGCAGTTCGATTCGTCTATGGTATGAGCAGGGTCCCTCCAGTCTTATGGGCGAGCTAATCCACCGATCACGTGACCTTTGTGGGCGACCCGAACTAGATGGCACTAAAAGCAGCCATGATCTCTGTTATACCAGCCGGTTTGAGACCATAATTAAAATGCTCTAAAAAGCGGGAAATTTAAATTTTAGTGTTCAATATCTGTAATAAACTATAATGGCGTTAAGAAAACAAATAAATATATAACAAATTATATTTAATTGAAGAAATACTTAAAAAGTATACGCAATTATGCAATCAGAGGTCGTCGCATATAAAATGTTAACAATCAGCAATTTCTCCCTCAGTAACAAGTGACGTAGATGATATTTTGTTAATGGCGGAGTACTCCATATTTATATACATATCTTGATTGCTAGTGAATAGTTTTTTTCAGTGTTTGTTATCTTTATATAATTGGTATTGGTAAGTATTATTCATATCAATTGTCTTACAATAATCAACAAAATCCCGTAAGTATTTTCCCTCCCAATGTTGATAACGAAAAACTTCTGTAAGAAATTTTCATTTTAGAAAGATGTTTAATTTGTGGTGAGGCTGGGGATGTAAATTTGCCACTACACTGCTTCCCCAAAAATTGCAGAAAGTAAGTATGTATATAAATAGTTGATTACCAAAAACAAAACTATAACAATAGCACCCTGGTGGAAATATTTTAATTTTATTATTTACTTCTAAAAGTGTTATTTTTCCTGAAAAAGTCTAAAAACCGTTGACAATGTCTAAAAAACTCTGAATATTGTTCAATATTTTTCAGACTTATTCTTTCCAAAAAGTCTGTGAAGTGTTGAATACCTTATAAACTCTTCCAGAAGAGTTCGAATGATTCTGTTAGTCAGACTTACTCACATTTATGTAGACTTTTCTAAAGAAATATTTTCTCCAGGGCATATTAGATATTTAAGTCTATTATTAAGAAGACAGTTGTATTAATGAAAGTTACTTTCCAGATTGTTAACATGGATTAACGCACTTGGTGCGGAAAACAAGGATTTTTCATTCTACCGCCGTGAGCGCATTTGTGGTCGCTATTTTTCATACTTTTATGTATTTCTTCTATTAAATATAATTTGTTATATATTTATATGTTTTTTTTTAAAAGCCATTACAGTTTACTACAGATATTGAACACTAAAATTTAAATTTCAAACCGGCTGGTATAACAGAGATCATGGCTGCTTTTAGCGCCATCTAGTTCGGGTCGCCCACAAAGGTCACGTGGTCGGTGGACTAGTTTATGCACAAAAGTGGGGAGTCTATAGTTGTCTATGGTATGAGTTTTAAAAACATAACCCAAATGTTTGGAAATTTAAAAAAAGTTCGCCCAATATTCTTCAATCCAAAACGATCCATTTATGATCCGTCAAAAACTGTGATAAAACCACTTGAAAATGTAAAATCTGAATTAATATTGACCGATAATTGTATAAAACGTTTAAAACAAATCACTGAAAATACAAAAGAATTCCTTCGTGTCAGTGTTGAAGGTGGTGGTTGTTCAGGATTTCAATATAAATTTGATTTAGATACAAAATTAAATAATGATGACAGGTATTTAAATCAATTAGAAAATTCTATTAAAGTTCATTAATTGTTCGTTTTTTTTTATAGGATTTTTAATAGAGACGGTGTTAAAGTTGTAATTGATGAGATCTCCTTGGGTTACGTTAAAGGTGCCACAGTTGATTATAAAGAAGAACTAATTAGTTCGTCGTTTCGAATTGTCAATAATCCACTAGCTGAACAAGGATGTTCATGTGGATCATCATTTGCGGTCCGCTTAGATTAAATTTCGATAAATTGTATTTATTGTAAATATGTAGTTTTAAATCTGGTTACAAATAAATGATAACTATTTATTATAAGTGGCAATATTGCATCTTAATAATTTTTCTTATAAATAAAATGCAGATTCATTAAACTTATCATCACACAATAAATCGGGCAATTCTTACAAATAATTAAAGCAATAATTATATAATAAATTGGAATGTTTTCTATTTTTTCATTGAAATTTTATGTTTTAAAACTTGTATTTCATCACACTGTTTTGTTATTTTATCATTTTGTGCTGCTAAATGTTCAGTCATTGCATCTAATTGTGTTTTATAATTGTTTGTTGTTAAAATTAATTCTTCATTTGATTTATCTAAATCGTTTTGTAAATGTTTCTTATCAATAATTAATTGTTCTAAACGTTTATATAATGCTTGATTTTCAGCAAATAATGTATGTGTTTCAGATCTAGCCAATTGTTGTTTCTCATATAGATCGTTCAATTGTTTCTCATAATATTCAATTAATTTTGTATTATTATCAGGTTTTGAACGTAACAATTCGCATTCTGTACGCCAACGTACAATTTCATCATGCAAATAGTTTAATTCTTGTTGTTTTTTATCATCAGTTGCATCTATTGTTGTTACAACATTGTTCATTAATTCAACTGTTTGGAATTCATTCGTTTTTTCCCTTTTTAATTTATTTATCTCTTCTATATGTTTTATTTCATTATCACGTAATTGTTTTTCTAATTGTTCAACTTTCTTCTGTAACCATAAATTGCGATCTTTCAACTCATTTAGTTCAAATTCTTTATCATCCATCTACAAAATGATAAGCTTTTTTTATTGTATTGTTGGGTTAATAATTGAATTTTGACTTACACTACTGACTAGCTGGGCATTTTCTAAAATTTTCTTTTGTAATTCTTCATCTAATACACTTAAATCTGTTTGTACGAGGTTTTCTATATTGATCTGCTTATTATTACTACTACTATTGGTAGCACGATTTTTCTTAGTACTGGTAGTAGGGTTTTGTAATTCTTGTTGTAAAACTGATATACGTTTCGTTAATTGTCCATTACGAAAAATTAAACTTTCCATTTCTTGATCATGTTTACGGATCTTCTGCTCATGCTTTTTAATTGAATCTTTCAATTCAGTATTCTTTGCTTGCTCATCTAATACAGCTTTTTTTAGAACTGTTGCCTGTGATCGCACCTAAATCAATTAAAAAACAACCAAATAAATAGAACACAATACACATACGCCCGTTTTTCGTTTTTGAAACCCGATACCTTTGAATATTCAGCTGCTAATTTTTGATATTTCACTTCTAAATCTGTCGATTTTTCCATGATTGCAGAATGTCTGAAATTTTACAGGAAATTGTTATAATTTCGATTTGAAAAAAATTCAAATTACATTGCAAATAAATTTAAGGTTAGAAAATAATTACCAAATTGACACTTGATAGTCCGTCACAATTTCCAATAGATGGTGCCAATAATCGACAACATAATTGAAATTAAATTGGTTGCATAACTCAAATTTCTACAATTACGAAAATAACGGGTCATCTCAAAATAATAACGAAATGCAAATAAATAAACTCGATCCCTAACCGTATTTGATTAATGATTATTATTATTATTATTATTATTATTATTATTATGGTGATTTTTCTGTGAAAATAAGGAAAATTGTGTTTGGATATAATTTGATTATGTTTCTCCAATTTCACAAATAGGATTTGAATCACAAATTTCCACACGAAAATCCAGTAGATGACGGCAACAATTTCCATATAATCCCATCAATGTTTGAATTGTAGCAGGACTAACAGGATTATACTTACATTGGCACAGTATTTACTGATCGGATATGTCATATTATAGTATAGACCAGTCTCTTGAGCTCCCACGCTTTAATCTATCCCTTTTATCATATGCTTGAATTAGATGTGGTTGCTCTTTTAGTTTACTCCAGATAAATCCTCAGCAAATATCAACTATAACAAAACCGTACTTATGTTAATAACTGAGAAGTTTATTAACAAGATTTTTTAGGGATTCGCACTACAAAAAAAATATTGACGTTTTTATTTGTTTATTTTGCAGACAAACTTGAAGAATCTTCCCACGCAATTCGCCTTCAATCGAATTGATGTAGAATATTGTGTTCTACCCTTCGATACGCTAAATTATCGAACCAAACCAGAAAAAAAATCCGTTTTGGTATTTCAGCTTGATTGATCCACAATTCACACACATACACACACCTGTTCTTTCAAATATTCTCTTGCAAGCAAGTGTTGTAAATTCAATTGATATCTCGATGAAATTTTCAGGAAATTTAACGCAATCTCAATAACTCTCCATTATGATTATTATTGATATTAGTATTGTTACAAATTAAATGATGTAATGAATTTCAGAAATACAAGATGATATATGAAAAAAATACCTGAATTGACCCTCAAGCTCTTCTAAGGGCTTGTCCTTTATCAATAGACGTTTTTCATCTTGATGTGATTTATTACACATGAAATTGCGTGAAATTTCTTAATAATAGACGAAAATTTCACGGTAAAAGGACGAATTTGGAGACCACAAAAACTGAATAAAAATCTATCCCATTTACGTTGATAATCAATCAAGACGGACTTGGAGAGGATTTTTATAGAATCGACAAGTTAATTGGTGTGAATGGGGGTTGGTTAAATTCAATTGTTATTGACTTGTTATCAACTTTATGAAAGATAAATTGTGAGGGTTGTTAAAGGTTAGTACATGTCTGAACAATAGCAAAACTACGCGGTATTCTCCAATTAAAGTTATCGTTATTATACAAACAATGGGTGGTCTACTGCGATTGGAATCAAGCAAAAACATTAAAAAGAGAGACTCCTTTGTCTTCAATATTAAATATAAAAATTGTTGAAGGGATGATTTTTGATCGATTTAAACCATTTGCATATAGTTAATAATCGTAGTTAATAATCTAAATTGATCGTTTGTGGTAGTTATGGGATACTCTAGGGGATTTTAAATAGTAATTCTTTTTTGGGGGTGATAAGCTGCTTTAATATGATAATAACAGGGTAGAATGTACACCCCTAGATATGGATATCTACATATGTGCATTTTTTGTGTGTATCATTTAAACATATGACCGTATCAATATGTAAAATTCGGTTTTCTAACAATCGTCTTTTTAGAGGCAGCACAACTAATGAAACTTCTATGTAGCCGTGTGGGAGACCTGGTTTATAATGCTTGAAAATCTACCAATTATTCTAAAGTAATTGTCGTTTTATGTTTTCTAGTGAAGTCGTTACCTTTTATCCCTTAATCACATAAAAAAAGATTCACCTACACCTACCATTTACAAAAATGACAGTGTTTAAAAGATTTGTTCTAACGAGTTAGATTCCCACAGACTAATTTCCATCAAGACCTGTCATTAGGGTCACACAAATGTTGAATTCTCTTGTCTTGTACGAAAACTTGTAATTTTCGATATAACCGCATCTAGAAATATTTCTAAAATGTTGTTAGTTTTTTCTTTCTTGTTTCGTCTTCTTCATCTTTTTTATTGTTGTTGTTGTTGTTGTGTAAACCCGAAAAAAAAACGTGTTTTAAAATTTAAATATGTACACCTACATTAATTTATTCACGAACACGGTAGATCAAATCAGTTGCGCATAACAAATGAGCATTGCCAGGCCTGAGGTGCGATTGTTTCGAATGGCTAAACATTTAACCATCCATACCCAGGGTGCATATTTACAATGCCCCCATTTCAAAACAAAAAAATCCGTCAATTTCGTTTCAAGAATTGCCTAAATCTCGATCTTGATTTACAATTGTAATAATTCAACAAATATATTGAGCATTTCATTGGATGTTCTTCAAAGAGATGATCAAGATAGAGATAATCGTTTATGTGGAACATATTCGTATAGGACGCCTTTTACAAGCTTATGAATAGTGTATGAGGGCCGGCTTATATTTAAAACTATAATCATAAAGGTACGCTAGGTATGCGATATGTGCGTGTGTCCATCACTGTTAATAAAATACCAAATAGTTGAAGAGATATGTATATGTGTGTGGGAGATGGTTACAGACACGCAAACTAATTCTCGCCAATCATCATCATCATCATCATCGTAATCATTCCACATTTCTCACAAAAATCTGTTCCCACCACGCTAAAATAACATTTATAATACACCCACAAGCTATCTACATATTATATATACTTACATACACCTATGTGGAAAGAGGCTATATAGCAATTTTTTTTCTTATTGTTATTTCCACCAACCTTTAAGCTATATTCCTTACTACATGAGCAGTGGAACAATTTTGATTATATGTAGGTATATACAACCCTAAGGGTAGAAATAGTTGTTTTAACTAAAAAGAAAGACAATTTTGAAATCGTGATCTAGCGCAGGGCAAAATACAACACATCTGTTCCTTTTTGTTTTGTTTTTTGAGTACAAAACAAAACCCAATCATATCGTGCCGAATTTTGAACAATACAGTAGCTATTTTTTTGATGGTTAATTATAAAATATAGCTTTAAGGAAATTCTTTAAAACAGTGGGAAAGTATTATCTATTTACACACCAATTTCGATTTAACTCAAAAATCACCGAATTACAGGGCCGCCACTTTTAAATTAAACGATGGTGTTCGTGACTATCGAAGCATTCATGTGACGCTACTGTCGCATAAACTCAACAGTCCTTTATTGCCAACATACAAAAGTTAAAAGTTCTATTATTTCTGGAGGGTGAAATTGGAAATATTAATCAGTGGCCCTTCTTTTGCTCGATTTAATAACGAAAAATTGTTGAACCATATACTATTTCTATCATTGTTTCAATTTATTCTATCTCTTTTTCCATTTTACTATGATCACTGTTCTCATCCGGTAACATTACAATACCAACCCTGAGGCGACAAGTACTGTTTACTTTATTTCTTATCCCAGAGAGTTCATTTCATTTATCTCTTTTACATTCCCTATATTTTCCATTATATACCTATGTTACTATTAAATTTATCAATAGTTGTTATCATTGTTGTTACTATGATTTTGAATTATTTTAATGTTAAGAATTTCAAAAGATAATCAGTTGATAATAGCAAAATCTCTAGCCTGCAGCTAATAAAGATCAGCAGCCTAAACAAACAAATTGGGGTTGGGTTCTTATTATTATACACTTTCATGGTTTTTGATATGTTACCATATACCATACTTGACATGATTGACAAAATACAACATCCTCTTATGCCCTTTTCCATTCAATATTTCGATGTTTTTGTTGGAATTTCTCAAACAAAAACCAAGAAATCAATGATATTTTGTTGTTTCTTTCTTATTTAACAAAACAACAAAAAACCACACACACACATACACACACACAAATATGTGCTCCTATTTCAGTAGACATTTTTTATGGGACAGATGGTGAACGCCTCCCAATGAATATTGATAAGGAATTGGATTCGTATTAATTTATAACACCAACACATCGTTATTATACAACAATGGCAATATAGAAAATTGGTTAATTTTTTTATACATAAAGCAAAATCTATATTTATTGTTGATTTTTATTTGTGAATCACAGTTTATAAATCAATGAAAGAATAGTGATTGGTATCAGTTTTCAACTTTATTTCACTCCCTTGTTTTTCTTACAAGTATAGAGATTCATCATCAAATATTCATCGAAACAATCCCTCTCTTTCTGTATGTATATTTATTGCGCGAAGTTTCCAAAATGTACAATTTATTAATGTTTTATTGATCATAAATAGGTAATTTTAGTTTTTTTCAGTTTATCATCTTGCAAAATCATTTGTTTTTCCCCAATGAAGTTATTAAAATATAGTCCAGAAACTGCGCATACAAGTACGACTGCAGACTGAAGCGACAATCTGCAAAGCAGTTTCTGGACGTCTGATACACAAGAATTTATGCGTTGATTTTTGTGTAAATTCTCTAAATACAGATAAAAGTCCAGTTATTAGTTTAAAAAGTTGATATTACAAACATTGATGATAAGTACGATATTTTCGTATCTTTTTGTTGGGTAGCTGGCCACAGAGCCACTCTAACCACAGGGCTAAATGGGTTGTGGCCCTTATACGCCAGCGTTTTGGGGTGACAATTTTGCAAGCACTCAAAGTGTAAGGCGGCTGGAGTTCAAAAATTTATATTTTTATTTGTTTATTGGTAAAATAGTTTTTGAAAAAACTTTACCGGTTTCCCTGATCCCGCTTCTTATGTAGAGGGGCGTATTACTGTAAGTAGCCACTGGCGAAAAATATCTTAGGACGGCCCTGGCTGTCCGTACTGTAAATTCAATTGTTTTATCGTAATAATATTGAAATCTTACCAAAGTATGGGTGGCAATTTCGTAGGATGCAATTTTGCTTTTTAAAATAAAAGCAAAAGCGAATTACACATAATTACATACAAAAAATTAGTTTGAAATGAATCGTATAAGAATAGATGGGGATTTTCAAAATTTTGAGTTATGCAGTTGGTCATATTGTAAATTCAATTGTAAAACCCCCGGCAATGTCAATTATCAACTTTATAGGTTATGGATTCATTTGTTTTAGAACAATTCAGTCAGTCCCTTGTTTTCCTTGTAGGCATCGCGATTTATCGTCAAATATTCATAAAAACCTTCCCTTTATATTTTTGTAAAAGAATACGTTTGCAAGGGAATCAAAAAAAAATCAATGTGAATTCGCTATTTCCATTTGTCGTTTCAATAAAACAATTCACTATTATGCATCGATTATGACACAATATTGAAACTATTCCACATTGAATAATTGTATAAACTGTATTTTGGTAAACTGTAGCATGTACAATATCGATCCATCTATATAAAACGATGGAACAAGGATCTAAAGCATCGGATCGCCTCCGGATATTCCAATTAGTCCTCGTTCTCTCCTCACTGTTAACAGAACGACGACGAATTGGAATTGGTTGCGCCAACTGATACACCACAACTGCATAGTTCACAAGTTTATTATCTAATAAACAAAACGAAAATCGTTGTTTTCTCCTTATCAATCCTCTTCTTTTTTGTTGTTGTAGTTGTTGTTATTGTTGTTTGATATAATTGTAGTGTAATTTGAATAAAAAACAGTCTATGATTGGGCGATAGGGAGAAAAAGCCGGACAACGAGCGCTCTGAATATTTTAATTTAATGCCACTTATAAAATATGGATAATTTTCTAAACATAAACGATATTCATAACTCATAAATATAAGAAGAAGACTATAATTTTAAATTTAAAACAACCGATATTTTGTTCGATTATCATTTGGACCAATCAAAATGTGCGCGCGCATTTTTTCTACTTAAATTAAAATCATGACCCTCACCAGAACACTAGAGAAATAAAAAAAAACACCCTCAAAAATCTGATATCATCATCATCATCATCATCAAGTTGTTTTTTTTTCAATTTAATCGTTTTCAAATCTTAATAATTTACAAGTCAATAGAAATAGGGTCTAAAAAGCGTACTTTCTTATTATTTAGAAATAGCATAAAATAATTCTGTTTCTCTCTATATAGGGGTTGTTTTAATATTATTGTGGTCTTTTACAAACTAATAGGACATAGACACACGTCCTCATATGTTATTTTCGATTTTACCCTCTCTTAAATGACAATATCATTGTGATTGTGTTGAGGGTGTCTTTTCATTCATGTTTAATCATCCCAATAACGCCCTTTTGTCGATGTGTGTATTTGTAGGAATACGCCACACTACCACCACGATCACCACCGCCACAAGACCACCAGTGCCGTTTATTAATAAGACGAAAATTGACAGTCGGCTTCACGAGACTATACAAAATAATTTAATGGTTTCGAGCTTTTGTTTCAATGCGAGGGCAAAAACGTATAAATGGGACCGTTGTTTGTTTTTTGCAGTCACATCGTTCCAATGTGTGGATGTTGAGCCCTTTTTGTTCTAATTACAACAGAAGAATAATTGAGGGTGTAGAACAAGAATAAATACAGATTTTTAATTTGAATATAATACAGTTGGTCACATTGTCGATTCAATTGTCTTTTCCTATATATGAGATTTTTAATTATATTACAAACAGGTGAGCTTTGATGCTATCATTTCAATTATTATACCCCTCTCGTGTAGTCTAATGGGTAAATGTCCGCCCCTTAGTTATAATATTTGGAAAACAAGCCAAGATAGATGATTTACAAATAAATGGTGATTTTTGTATCTTTAAATTGTAAGTGGTGACAATGCAAATTGAATTGGTTTTTTCCCCAACAACGAACTTGAGAGGTTAATTTTTTTGCAAAAAACAAACAAACATGTATATAGGTATAGGTTTGCTTTTCTTCAGTTTTTTTTATTACAATTCCGTTTTTTTTTTAATGGTTTCAACCAACTCATTTATGAACTCATCAAAGATTTTATGATGTCCTACAATAAGTTTATGGCATTTAAACAACATTGATGATTTCAAAGAAAATTTATAACCCAAACACCTTTTATTTTGCCGTTATGTTTTTCTTGTCTTATCAAAACCACGACGAAAATCTTGACCAAAATCCCTTTGAATAATGTATTGTTGATCATGTATATACAAAAGCATCCACCGTTTAGCCTAAAGTTATATACTGAAGGCGCAGACTCCGGGGTTTATCGAGCGCTGCCCGGAGGGCGGCGTCGCCCTGCCAACCCTAAAAAAATTCCCCCTTGTGTAATATGTACGAATCTACATACATCTATATAAAAATTTATATATAGATAGAAAGAGAATAACCACAGTTGGTGTATCAGATTTTTTCCGATCGATTTTTCCAATTTGTTACTATAATAATAATAATGAGAAAGAATGTTATAAAAATTTTATTCAAAAGCAGTGGATTGATGATGGGCCGCTTCTTAATTATTTGATTTATTGAATGGTCAAACCGCAATGCCCATTATATCCAACTATATCGTATTTTACCTGTCTAATATGCAGTTAAAACAAAATAACTTGAATTTATTGGTATGGATATAAATCTTAGGGGACACACACACGTACCTACGCATCCAGACACACACACACACACACACACACACACACACACACAGACACTTAGATGATATAAGATGGGTTAAAGCTTTGCAAGACAACAAGATTAAACACCCATATGGGCATGTTATAAACGATAATCGATACCTCGACCAGATAATAGCAGCCTTGACATAAATTAACAAACAAAAATAACAATAACTCTATACAGATTCATTTATTCCACAATGGTAGAGCGCTTCCGTTACACTTTTAACATATTACCTTACTAATAAATTAAATAAATGTGTATTTAGAAGTGAGTAAATATTTCACCGTGCATGAGATGACTGTTATGTTCGTTTACAATATGAAATTCTTGATGTTTGTCGATCTTAAAGAGATGCGCGTGCCGCATCCGTGAGAGGTCAGTAAAGGTCAGCCGGCACTAGCTTTTACAAATAATTTTTCCATGCTAGTACTATACTAACAACAACAACAAGAATAAACGTGCACCATCTCAAGACACGAAAGCGTGCCCAACAATACTTATCTATTCCTTCAATAATATCGAGATAAATTAAACCATACAATGTTTTATGATTTTGCATAAATAATAAAACACACACAAACACAAAAATTTTGTCCACTATTATTTCTATACCTAGCGATAATTTTTGAGACAACCGTTTTGTTGGATTAATTATATCAAAAAGTCTGCCGAAAGTGGGATGTACAGCCTTTATATTTATTTTTTTGTTGTTGAATTCTCTTCCTCCTTCGCCTTCAACAGAAAAAAAGAATGATTAAGGTCTTCTGATATAAATCGATCTTTTTCTAGTTTATATGTCTATCTTTATTATACGACCTGCGGCATATATTAAGGTATATCTCTTAAGACGAAACTATACGTTGTAATTAGAAAATTATAGAGTCGACGACTAATCATTTTTTTCTTTCTCTCTCTCTATCTCTGGTTTTTGTTTTTGTTAAACATTGACGTTTCATTAATTTCAAATTTCACGCCAGATTGGGGATACAACATTGTATCTACCACCATCAATATGATGGATGGTCGTCAACCAATATTTCACAGAATAGGTACACATCCACTATAAATGGACTTGTGCAAGTTATGATTTTAATACAAAAACTTGACCAAGTTCAACCACAATCACTTGTATGAGCTATAATTTCAATACCTATTTGAATGGAAATTTCGATAATATTGCCGTTATAGATGATTGAAACTAGCCCGCGCCGACTATTGTGTGTGTAATTTCTGTCAATAATTCATTCAATCGATAATGAGATACCCTGAAGTCATTAAACCATTTCTATGCAGATATCAATAAACACAATTAAGATAATCTGTCACGAATTATCCATAATAAGTACCAAAATCGACATAGCTACAATCATATCATAAAACACAGAAAACTATTTTAAATAATTTCGCCATCAAAAAATATTTATTTTTTCAAATAACGGTGGAGCGGGAGAACATCGAATAAATCCCTTATAGAAAATTATAAGTGCATGCAGAATATAAAATTTTCGATCTAAATAACTGCTGATTACATACGTACAATTTTGTGTGTGCGTGTGTGTGTGTGTGTGTGTGAGTGTTAAATTTCGTTCTGTTGCACCTGGTGATTTTATAAAAATCATAATATACGATGTTATGTTGACGATGATGATGATGATGATGATGATGATAATATGGAGGGAGGCAAATACTATCTTACAAGGGGTGTGTTGAAGATTGTTGTTGTTGTTGTTGTTGGAAAGCAGCAACAACAACAGAAGAGGCGCAATGACTTGGCTTTAGGGGACAGTCGTGGTCTGCTGTAGAAGAGGCCTGTATTCTTGGGACTCATGAGACCCTTGGGCCATCATGAGCCGCCGATTGTACGTTTTAACTAAATAAGAGAAAGAAGAGAGAATGATATTGAGTATACACGCGACCGTCTGCCGCGGGGGTGGTAGCTTTATTATAAAAGACTGTAGCTCGTTTTCTGTTGTTTAATGTTATACACTCAGAATTATAGGTTTATATATAAATGTTACATAGATACATATACCTGCAATAAAAGAAATTTATCATTTAGTTTATGGACAATTATAATTATTAATAGATAACCCATTAGTTTGATTAGAATTTCATCCTTCATCTATCACAGAATATAAGCAGGATAGACCTGCACATGATAGATATAGAATGGAATAATCACCTTTGATCACCGATCTGTATTAATTCCCTACGAGTGTTCTTAACATTCAATTAATGTGATGCAACTACACCCCATCTCATTCTATTTTGTGTTGTTTTAATATTATTCTAATGCCGTTTTTCTTGTCTATCAACAAAAAAAAAACGCTCTTTAAAGCTAAAATTTAATTCAATTGACAATAATCTGAAAATAATAATAATAGTGATAATACTTATTTATGTAATACCTACTTATACACCACCCCATATGATACGCCTATGATTTATATAGTTAGATCATAATGACGACACTATCTAGTTTTATTGTCAGACTGTACAAATATTGCTGAACAATGTCGGTTTTCCAAAGAAAACATATCTAAAGGTTAAATGTTGCTGCGGTGTTATACTTTCAATTATTATCAATAAAAATCAGAAAATTTACGGGTTTTATCCGTCTAACCAATAATTTATAAGAATGGTAATTTAATTAAAGATAGATAATTGATATTTAATATTATTGCCAGTATTTCCAACTATAGTCACGAATCTTATGCAATAAAATCGTACAACTATCTATAGATATACATAAGTATGTACTTTTGTATTGTTATAGATAAATAGATAGATAGTTTTTTTCTTTCGTTCATCTTTATGTGTAATAGATGACAGTGATTTTATGTTTATATATTTCCTTCGCTTTTCTTCTCCCTTGTACATATTCTCATCTATCTAGGGGAGATCGTTTTTTCTTGTTGGAAATATAGGGGGCATCGCCTCGGGCTGGGCGTGTCTTCGGGCCTGATTGGCCAGAGGAGTATAGCCCGATAGGCGGGGACTACCAGCTCTCTCTTTACGTGCGAGTGTGTGTTATGTATAGTGGCGGGTTGCCTGTAGGGAGTAAAAGCGTGTGCCGGGGGCCCACCTGCAGGCCAGTTTCCCTTAAGCTTTTGTCTGGAGAGTTTGCTGCCTGTCCGGCTCAGTTCATTAAAGTGTTACATTTTCATATTAAGATCAATCAATCAAGAAGGAAAAAAACCAATTTGTTTCGTTCAATTGTCCAATTACCTATAGTCAATCTAAAAGAATTCAAATAATATTAGACAGTAATAATAATTGGAAAATTGTTGAAAGTATAAATGTCAATGGTACGATTCAACAGTGAAAACAATTCCAACAATAATTGAGTAAGTTGGGAATTTAACTATCTATTTAGCAGCATTTATTTTAAAATAATTCCAAATTTCTATTATTTACTAAAAATTCATTTACTTTCCACTTTTCTATAATGGATTTGGTAAATAATTTTCCATATTTAATGTAAGAGGATGACGTATTTTATTCACTTTTATAACTGCCCGACGGACGCGTCATTAAATTTTCATTGTAAATTATAAGATATTTATTCGAGTCAGACAATAGTTAGTAAATAATTAGGAATTTCCAAATATTTAAGATTAATAATTGGGTACACTGGTAAAAAAAATGAATTCTGATAAGACATATTGAATGACAGAGGGGTATTTTTAGATTTTGGCATTGGTCACATTATGGATGATATTGTTGTTCCCCTGCCATAACTTTTTTACGTTATTTAAGTTTCTTTTCTTATATAGTTAATATATCTACTTTTACCATTTGTAGGTAAATTAATGGAAAGAATAATAGTGATTTTTCCACGTAATCGATTAATTAAGCCAATTTTCTAAATACTAAATACCGATAAAGTTAATATAGATATTTTACCTGGAATATATTGAAAGCCACCACAACCTAAGGGCTTTGTAAATATTATTAATGACTTGCCATTAACACAAATTACAAACCAATTATAACTAATTTAAAATGCATTAATCACATTTTGACATAACTTTGCATTATTGTTTTTGGATTTAAATAGATAATAAATCGCTATCAATCTATAAATATTTTGTAATTCAAATTAATAATTTGTTTATATTAAAAATACAATTTCTGTATTAACATTATCATAACAAGGATTTTATGAAATTGAAATTGAAATATCGATAGGGTTATTACTCTTACTCTTACGTTAATTCATTAAAACTATTTTACAGATCGCATCGTGATTTCTACTGTAAGACAAATCCCCGATCAAAACATGTCGTTTTTGGCAACATTAGATTCGAACACTTGGCAGGTAAGTGACTATTTAGCCCATATCCACCCTATTTCCACTATCAATTGTGTCCGAAAACTGTCCTTTATAGAAATAGGAAACTAGATTTATTATGATAAATGATAAAGATTTGTTGAAATTTATTTGGATGGAATGATTGAGTCAGTGATATATCCGGTCAGTTCCCTTTTTTTTTGTTGTTGTAAAATGGAAAAAAACACGTATTTTAAAAATTTTTGATCAAGCAACATTGAATTTTGCTTTCGTATGTTTGTAAGGGTTGCTTATTATAGCAAAATTCCATTACGTTGACGATGTTGAGTGGAAATAAGTGAAATTAAGGGAATGTGTAGACAGCGGTCGGTTAAATGCTTGACTAAGCATGACATACGGCAAGTGATGCGCTACGTTGAGCGTAACATCACCACTAACACCCTTAGCTACAAACCTGATGTCCCCTTCAATGTACTTATTATTGATTTAGATTGAAATCTGTATATGTATTGACAGATATAGATATACTACCTTAAGGCTTGAAAGTTAAATGAGTTTTGGTATGTTAATATGTGGATGGTTTCAGTTGAAAAATCAACGTAAAAAAATTTCAGGATAATAATAAGATTTTTTTTTTTAATAACAGATCGAATTCATCCGTGACCATTAAGCTACTTAGTCACGTGTTGTTAATTAGCTTACCGATGTATCGTTTTAATCAATTTTCAAAACTCAAGTCTTCCTACAGTTAGGAGTATTATTACACGTGCCATTTAATAATATTAATAAACACAAAAAAGCTCTCTTAGACGGCACGTGCTTTTCATTAACAATCATCTGCTTAATCCGTAAAAAGCTCTTATACTTCAGTTTTAATGTTGTTTATGTTTTGTTATAATTTCACCGTAAAAAAACCAAAACAAAGAAAAATGGTAATTCTAGATTATAATGAGACTTGAAATTTAATAAATTCTTGAATAACAAACACAATTATGTTGGATCTAATCAATGACGTAATTAACGAAATTTCAACAATAGATGTGTGAAAGTTGTCACAGTGCAATTCTATGACGACATCAAAAATATCGTCGGGTGTGTGTAGCTATCTTAAGGCCGGATAAAAATGAATTTTGTTTCGTGTTGATTAAAACTGGCTGAAAAAAAAACTCAGAGAGAAAAAACAACTCCTAATTGAATTTTGAACAATACAATTTTAAGAAAATCCGACTGTAAAATAATAATAATAATGCTGATGGAAAATACTGACTTGTATAGGAATAAGCAACGAAAATGGAGTAAAAGAGAATTAATTTATGTTTTAACGAAGCCACAGTTATTCCACACAAAAGGCAATATTAAATATTTTTTTATTTACTCCCTTTTAGACGAGCTACTTTGATGATGCAAAATAATATTTGAATAAGCCTCTTTTGGTGCACTTATTTACATAATATCCTCTTAAAACTTGTCGTTGGTTTCTTTATCTTTGCCTTATTTTAAACAAAAACAATAATAATGAGAAAATTTACGAAAATTGAAGTAAATTAATGTCTTCCTATGAGTAATGATTGTTAATTATTTAAATTCGAAAAGGGTTGATGGAATAAATCATGAAAATTTATAGAGTTGGTATTTAGTGAGAACTATTGTTTAAATAAGATTTTTCAAACAATTATCACGTAATTTCGACAGCACGACGATTTGATTACAACGTTCTAATAATTACTTTTAATATCTGTAATTAGATTTCAGTTGTTTAAATTTGGATAGAATGTATAATTAATTTCGATTGTATCAATTATAAAGCACACTTCAACATTTTTAATTTCTTTAAATTAATAGAATTAACAAATCTTCAAATCGTTGATGAGGGTTACGTCACACTGACGGTAAATACGCGTGCGATCGCTTATCAAATGCGAATTTGTACAAATTATTGATTTTCTAAGCAATCAAAGGCGGTCATGTTTACTGTAGTTTTTTTTTACATTGTGTATCTACAGTAGAAACTTTATTAAAGTTGAAACAATACGGCCGTACTCATTCGCAACAAGAGAATGGCACGTATACCAAAACAATACCACTTGAAATGTTCTTGTGTTGCTTACAGTTCATAAAGAGGCGGCCCTTTGCCCTTCTCGTTAACAGAACAAATAACTACAACAACAATACCCACTTGATATCACACACTACGATTAGCGTCCAACAATTATCTATATAGTTGTTATTTATCGATTCTATTTTATTTACACTTATCAATTTTTATTAGAAAATTATTTCTCTCCATTATGGGAGTTATTTACCTCTTCTAAGATGATGATTGATGATATTGATGACAGTCGCACACGACATCGGGACCCCTTTTGTTGCTTTTTTTCTCATATCAATGAATTTTGTGGTTTTTGACTCAGCTAGGCACGTGGCCTCTGTCAACAACAACAACAACAACATCATCAGAATTCTTTGTACTTCAAAGAATAAAGTCGGGCTTTTTCATCTATAATATCTACACCAACACTAATATTCTAATGTATATACGTAAAAGATACACACGATTTAATACTCGCTTAATTAACTTTTCCACGAAAGTCTTTGTTATCGTTTTGCATATTATTTAGTAACATGTTCATGTTTACAATAAAATAAAAGCTACCATTAGCTGCATCAAACGCTAACTTTTGTTACTATTTATAATTTAAATAAATATACATTTTTTATTTCTTCAAATTATGACTAAAACGCGGAAATAGATAGATTCGTAACTCACTTATGATTGAATGTTTGAGCCAAGGCTTCCGCCAATTGTATTCTTTTGTAAAATCAAACCAAATGGAATATCTGTATGCTTGAACGTATCTTGGGGCTATCTAAAGTATATTCTCCAGCTGTCACAACCATATCATGGTTGATAAAAGCCTACAGTGAAACAAACGTCTTCAGTCAATTTTCAAAAGCAAAAAAAAACAAAAAAAAACTCCTCTCTTCATTCATTTTATCACAATTTCTATATACTTGGTATATAGATATCTTCTTTTCTTATTGTTACACATATGCATATTTACTTGAGGCAGTTTCATGTCGAATTGGCCATTTGTTGTTCTTTTTTTGAAGTTTATATTCCCTAAAAAAGTATTACATTATTTATTTATTTATGTATTTATTTATTTACTGTCCAAACAGATAGTAAGAAAAAATTAAATGAGAATGTATCAATTTTTATAAATAATGGTTTAATTGTAATAAATTTACGATTTTGATGTAGACTTGCTGGTGGCGTTTTGTTGTTTGTCAGTTATTCTCCAAGCAGGTGCAATACGTTCCACAACAACAGATAGCCTCATGTAGGCGTACTATACTTATGTATTCTAGTATATAGATATATAATATAAAAAGCCTCTACAAAGTCCTAGAGAACTGCATATGTTCACCCTTGGGCACAACACTTTTCATCTCATGCTTCCATACTCATTATAAACTTTAAATGATTCTCCCCGCTTATCTTGTTGTATTCTACAATATTTTTTTCTACTTTTGTTTCCAGTTTTGTTTTTTCATTATTCAAACGCAACCGAAATACATAAAAATACCAAATATTTGGTATGCGAATCACAGAGAAAAATAAAAATTTTGCACATCCTATCAATAGATAGATATACCTGCTGAAATTATTCAAATTAAGTTACTGATGAGAAACAAATGAAGAGTTTCATGACCCAATATTAGTGTGGAATTCTTTCAAATGTATCAGGGGCAACATTCCATGATGATTTGATGGTGCAGTGGTGGTACCAAATACGAGAATAACCTATATTTGTTTCCATTTAAATTACAAAAGAGCTTCTTGAAAATGATACCTCAATAGGAATAAAAAAAAAAACTATTAGGAGACAGGTAGATAATTGGCAGCACATAACACATCGATTGAACTGTGAGGGTATAATTTAATTGTGGCAAAACAACGGCGTAGGAATATCACTAGAGTCAGTTTTGTTTGTATGATGGAGCCAACAGTTTAAAGTAGAGTCACCCAAATGGTCAGTCCCAAAATGTATATTTCTGATAGGTGTCTGTCTATTGGTGAATAGTTTTTATTTATTCTATCTTTCAAGGATTATCGTTTAGATTAGTAGTATTCTCCGGAAGCTTCAATCGTTATCCCCATATCTACTTTTATGAATTCACTCATATATCGATTGGTTCCATCATTATTTAGAAATGTGAATATTGTATTTTGCGAAATAGTTATGTTGGAGATGTGCATGTCGCCGTCACTGACTTTTTTGCCTCCAATTTATTGTAACATGTGTATTTCGAAAATATTTATATTGCGTGCTCCAGCATATTTATTTCGTTCAAAAAAATTTAATGTTGGAAGAATAATTTTCAGAATTCTGTCGTTTTTTGAAGCATGTAATTAAAAATAATTTTGTATGTGTCAGTGTGTATGTGTACATGTGTCTTTAACCATAATGGGTGTGTATTATTTAATTCTAAAATTTCAATTGAAAAAAGGTGACATATCGTTAATAATACGGCCATTGGTAATTGAAACAAGTCTTTGTATGTGATAGATCCCGTTATTATCTAACAACCGAACCACATTTGTGTTATTGTTGTATTCATTTGAAAGAAGGAAAATAAAGAGAGAAAACTAAAACAACCCTGTTGTAATCATCATACCAACCCTTTTTGTAATCACATATTGAATTGTCATCTATCAAAAGAGGGATGTATAACCAAACAATTTTAAAACCTCTCTCCTACAAAATTCATTCTATTCATTCTATATACCAATATTTTAAAATATTCCACATCAAATAACCGTAATTTGTGATTATAATTCGCTAAGGGTTGTTGAACCCTTTTAAATAGATTTAACATAAATCAACGTAGGATATTCGACTAAAAAACACAATTATATATAAAGCAGAAAAAAATTCATGGAAGAGTTGATTACGTTGGCGGCGACCGCGGCAACAGCAGCAATTCGAACACATAGTCTCGATGAACAACAACAACAACAACAACAACAACATGGGCTGTGGTTAATTAAAAAATGAATTAGTAAGAGGAATCTGTCATAGGGCAAATGAAATGCCAGCCAAAGCGATTACATACGACCATATATACCAAATAGAAAGAATCAAGAAGAAGGTCCAGGTAAAATTCATCGCGCCACAGACAAGTTGACGATCGTCAGTATTTATACAGGTTGTCCCAATAAAGATTTATCCGATATAATGAGTGATTTTAGTAACAAAAAAATCGATGATGCTGTAATAACAGAAGCGATAGATAATACTTGGATAATTAGCCAAGAGACGTTTGAATAAATAGAGTGTGTACAATCGAAAGTTCTGTTTTATATGGGACATACTGTATACCTCTACAGGATGTGGCTAGCGAAAGTCTATTTCAATGATTTATTTCGGCTAGTTTAAACATTAATAAAGTCTAAGAAGAAAAATAAAAATGGGCCAATTTAAATTAAACTCTTTCTTAATTTTAAAAATGATGAGAATAATAAATATTAAATTATTGACAATTTCGATACAGTTATATTAGATAACAGTAGACACACACGAACAGATACTTTATATTTTGTTGTAAAGCTATAAATTTGTTCATGGTGCTGACGTTCTCAAAACCGAAAAACATTGGATTGATTCTTTCAACCAAAAGCTAAACTCAAAAAAGGACACACACACACACACACACACACACACACACACACACACACACACACACACACACACACACACACACACACACACACACACACACACACACACACACACACACACACACACACACACACACACACACAGACACACAGACACACACACACACACACAGACACACACACACACACACGCACACACACACACACAATTAACTGGTTTAAATTAGGTTTCTATGAGGTTATTTTAATGGGTTCGTTAGAAGCGAATTCTCATTACAAAAAAATTATGTATTATAAAAGCAAAATAACTGTGATGGACTGTAAGACACCTACAGTTTTTTTTCGTTTAAATTTCCAGATTTATTTATTAATTTTGACCTTTCTAGATAGTTTGCCAACAAGATCTGTCATAGATCTAATTGTGTTTGTTGTATTTGAGATACGTAAAGGAGAGGAAATTAAGCGCCTCAGAGTCAATTATTATTGCCTCGTGGAACACGTACATTAAAAACCATCTGATATGTACTCATTTCCTGTTAAGTATACTCAACTGGAATATTTGCAAAACTTCTCGATTATTTACGATAACACATTAACTCTAAGCCTCAAGTTCTTCCGATTTGCTTTTATATTTTGTTGTTATTATGGTTTATTCGATTAAAATAGATACATTGTGTTGATGGATAGATTGAAATTTATTGATTGGTTGGTTGTGTTAATTAATTTATTTAATCATCCGTATGATAGTTAATTGAGACATAAAATTGCTTGTATTAATTTGCCTGGTGTGTAGGGCGTGAACAGGTAGCAATCAGGTCGTGATTAGAGTTTAACTAACGGGCTACCGGTTAATTGGGGGTTCAGTGGAGGGCGTAACAACATCAAACAATCACTCTCTATAGTGGTTGATGTTATGTGTTAAACTATATGTCAACTATAGGCAAATCAATTCCGAAAAGAATTACCGTCAATTCTACAATCTATAAAACAACTATAATGCACGACAAATTTTATTAAAGATTTGTAAAATTGTGAAAGTTGAGAGAGTTTTGTACAGGAAATAAGCGAATTTCTCTAACGTAATTCTTGTAATATCATCAGGATATTGATAAAGTCCGGTTGTGGTGTGTAGAACACTCGAGAAATATGTAAGAGAGAAGAGATCGCGTGCGTGCCAAATTGCCGACGGCATTAACACGACTTGGACCCGTTGTGGCAGGCAGGCAGGCAGGCAGGCAAGCAACCAAGGCCCCTTCATTAGACTATCCGCCCTCGCCGCCTCATCAAACATTACCATACCTAATTATACACGTGGTCAAAAAAGAATATACACGATAAGCTTGACGAGACATCATCAAATATTTCTTAACAACAACAACAACAGCAACAACGACTCGTATCAAAATTGAAACAATATTGAGCGACATAGAAAAAGGGGCGAAATATTAATAAGAAAAAGAAAACAAAACAAGTAGGTACGCTGAAATTGGAAAATAAAATCGTAGATATTGTGAATGTGTCGACCATTTTGTAACAGGGTGTGTAATAGCTTAAGGCTACGATCGATGCGGTTGTGTCGCACCAGCAGGGGTCGCCACCGTCGCAGCAGGATTCCTCCACAGGGCTCCAGCTACTGTTATTAAACTTTAACCTATATAGGTATAAATAGAGATGCAAACCGGGGAAAATGAATTATTCGATTCATAAATCAACACAACACCTTGTAATATTTGCGCTAAAATAATTGTCAACCGACAATGGAAAACTTCTAGACAAACCTTTAGTTATCTATATATTTTAGTAAATAATAGAGTGATTATCGTTGATAAAGATCAAAGAGACGTATAGATAATAATATAGCAAAATTACCAATTTATTTTCGATATCTTGCCTAATTTGATTTATATAGCGCTCTATTAATATTTGTATTTGATAATGACTGATATCAGTCCCCCTTTTTATGCTTGATCTTCAATTTCCCAAACATGTGGTCCTGTAGAGATCATCATCATGGTTAATTAAGCAATCCTGTTTTATACATTATAATATAGACAAATGTGGGGTGGTTTTATACATTCATTTTCTATCTCACTTTATGTAAATATCAACGCAGGGACAATTTCAAGCTCTTTTAAACACCACCGATTCGGCAATTACTCGACAATTTAGATATGTATCAAACTGGTAAGGGTGAGGATGACGACAAAAACTTTTATCACCCCGCCGCCACCCTCTTGTAATATTATTACTGCAAAAAAGAAATCTATTTATTTTTTCAGTCTTTCAATATCCATCTAAAGCTTAATCAGCAATAAAAATCGTTATGATTTATTTTGAAAATATATGCGCAACGTAATAAAATCCCACACAACAATAAAATTTGTCGGTATGGCGTATAGTTGAAGATGAAAATAGATTAACAGGCAGTAAAGTACAAATTGGGCAGAATACCTGACGAGAACAACAACAACAACAACAACAACAGAAACAAAAAAGATATAGAAGATGAAAAACCATTCCAAAAACGGTCCGGTAATTGCGTGATAACTGCACAATTTATCATCGTTGAAAAACTGTATTTACAAACATTACACCAGAAAACGTAATTTATAAAACTGCCTTAATCTACTAATCAATCTATCACATTTTGTCATGAAAATTATCTTGGCCAACACACACACAACTTTTCAAGTTTCACATATTGTTTACAGTGAACATTAATACATTTTTAGATTGATCATTCCAGATTAACTACAGAATTTTCAACATGATACATGGATTAATATCATTATTATAATTATCATTAAAAAAATCGAAGCCAAATTGGCTATAGTTATGTTAGGGGAGACCTGGGCCAGATTTATAGGAGTTTCGAGGGTGAGCTTTTTGAAGAATACCGACACCCTCACTCTATTCTATATATTATAGCGTGATGATTTTTTATTCTGATCGAACACACCACACACAAAAAGTCGACTACAAAGAAAAAAAAGAAAATTAAAAATATTTATTTATTTTTCTCTAATTTTTTTTATTTTTGGTTTTATTATTCTTTTAGGACCCCTTTTCATCACTCTTGCCGTCAATTTTCACAAATGAACATCAGTCAAAAGTCATTATTTCAACAAATATTAACTCCAAAAGTTAATTATCTCTGTTTCATTCTTTCTTACTCTTCTGCTTATTTAACTACCGTCATTTATATTATTCGTTTTCAAAACTTGACGGAGAGACTTATTTCGAAAAAAAACAACAACAACAAAACAACAACAGCAAAATATAATGCCAGGTGAAGCGTGTCGGGAAACCAATCTACATAAATGCGCATCCAGACTGATTTCCTCGTTTTAACGAGTGCTCACACCATATAGGTTTTCGTAGCTTTGTTATAGAAAAACAATATCTATGTAGATAGATATACCTAATGTGGACATACCTTTATGATAGAGGTCTTTGGCAAAATGACGGTAATAGACACGTTATGCAAAGTTTACTCTGTCGCTCAGGGGCGGCGTAAGTGGGTGTATAGACTGTGCACTGTACAAATTAAACGGACGACACCTTAATTTTATGTATTAATATTTGAAATATTAGATAGGGATAAAGGTTGTTTTCTTTCGTATTATCCAAAAAAGTAACACTCAATTGTGTACAAGCGAAATTCTTCCTGATTAGTGATTAATATCAAAGATAGAGTGGCCGTTAGAAATGCGAGAAACCTTTAATGTGACGTTATTGTTATAAAATCTTTTATATAGTTCTCTATATAATCAAGCATTTTTGTAAATTAACTGGAACACAAAGTAGAATAGCAATAAAAATTTATCAACAGGATGATTTATAAAATTCGTGGTAAATGCGAACAATTATAGATTATGATCCATTATTTATCTAAAAAAGATATGTAATTTACTATCTATCTACCTAGTAGGGAAAAAAAAACGTTTGTTAAACTCCCACTAAAAGTCAAAAACTCACTCATCATCATAAGTTGAAAGTTAGCCAAATAATAACACGTTATCATCTTTAAATCCACGTACTATATAACATCGAAAAGAAAAACAAAAAAAAAACAAAACGACTATAACAATCAACGATGTAAGTTTAAATAATTTCCTAATGTATTAAATAAAGATAGATATAGTACACGTATGTTTGTTTGTAAGAAAAAGATCAACATTTCGACCACCCTCACACAATCGTTCTCTCTCTTTCTCTCATTCTATCACTCTTTTGGGTCAGTTTGTATATATATAATTTTTGTGAACGTTTGACCTGTGATTAGGCGGTCAGGAAAGTCGGCGCCGGTATATAAGTTGTCTATAAGTGTCTATTTATTAGCCTAATCACAGGGTGTTTTGATATCATCGCATTTTACACACAAACAGACACACACACACACACACACAAACACACATATATACAAGCACATACATATCATCTGAATATCTATAGATATTTGTACGTCTACGTATACGTTGTCTACTTCTATAAAACATTTAATGTTGCGGTATGCTTAAGATAGGGCGGGGACATTTGGGCGGAACATACAAGGCACGCCCATGCCTCACGACGCAGATCAGTAGATTATCGGCTACAATTCAGTTTTATTCTATCTATATATATATATATATATATATATATATATATATATATATATATATATACGTAGGTATATAGATAGAAATATAACAACATGCGACGTGTTTTATGCAAATTTCCAACGTGACCAGCCACAGGAATAAAAAATAAACCTTTTTAAAAAGGAAGGGTGCCGAGATCTAACGATAAAAGAACGGTTGCAACAACTTACCAAACTAGTCCTGATATTTTACCCTTAAGCAAGGAGTGAAATTTTGACAAATTTTTCGAATTACATATTTCTAACTGATCGATAAATCAAATTGAGCGATGACAATTGAGACGCATCAATGTGAACCAACCTTAATATATTTTATTATTTACCAAAATACAACACCATTATTAGATAGCTAATATTACGATCAACATCAATAAGTTTAATGATGAACACTCTGACTGATAATGGAATAATGTTGAATTCAGGTAAATGCCGCAAGTAATCAACTTCAAAATAAGTGGTAATTATTTATAGAATTTTATAAGAGAATCACATTTTAGAAATTCAACCAATAAACTTATAAACTATAACTACCCTTGGTGAATTTATTAGTGCCGTAGGGTTTGTTTGTAAATTGTATATAGTACAGCCGCCGATTCACATCACATCACACACAGACTTACACACACACACACACACTGGCAAACACACACATATGCCACCCACCCTTCATGATGGATTTCTCTTGTTTCTTCTTTATTTTTTGTCTTTCGCCTTTTTCTCATCTGCACGTTTCTTGTCAAGGAATTTATTTATAGTTTTCCTATCTTTACCAAGGGGTGTTTTTACATAAAATTTCATAAATTTCTTATGTTCTTTCTCATTAATTGGTGGGGTTTTTAAGAAAATTTCAAAAAATTCGTAATGATCTAATGGTTGATATGGTAAAGAAATGATACGTTTTGGTACTAAAACACTTTCAATAATTTCCTTAATTATTGGTAATGGATAATTGGTGATCATTGTTGCCAAACTTGAAATATTAAAATTCCTATCCACACCATGATAACTCATTAATAATTCAGTTAAATAAAGAACAACACTATTGTAATCTGGACGTGGTATTAAAATAATTCGTTCAAATGTTTTAATAATTTTTTTAATCTTTCCAAGCCATGGTCGTCCTGTTATACCCAAAACAATCACTCTATCTTCCGGTTTTATTGGTTTAATTATCCCTTTAAACAGTTGTTTGCCCAATTTTTTTGGTTCTAAAACTTTCTCTATTGCAGGGACTTTTTTGTAGAAAACCCTCTCAACGCCATCAATAAAAATAATCGAAGGTTGTAATAATTTTGACATTTTTACAATCAATTGGATAAACATTTTTAGTTGCTAAAGATAAAAAGTAAATTGTACAACGTGTGAAAAGAGTACCTACATACAAGTATTTGTCTATTTACCTTTTTGCCTTGATATTTCCCAGCTAGAATCTCTGGCGATAAATCAAATAATATACAGCGTGTCTCTGCAAAAATAGCTTTTGCTAATAGATGTTTACCACTTTGCTTATAACCGGCAATCAATAACGATTTTGGTTTCTTCATTGTTGTTACATTCAATGGTAAAATACAATTGACTTTAATAACTTGCCTTAAATCACCTAATGTTGTTGGTGGATCAAAATCTTGTTGTCTTAAATCCCAATTTTTATAACTTATATCACCTCTAAAATCATTTAATGTAACTGTTTCATCATATTGATGAATAATACCATTATCTACTAATTCTTGAAACAGTTCTTCAATAGACCGATCACCAAATATATCTTTTTTGCCCTTTTTCTTCTTCTTTTTCTTCTTCTTCTTCTTCTTCTTTTTGTATTTCTTTTTATTATCTTTAGCTAAAGCTTTCATTAACAATTCAAGTTCTATTTCCATCATTTCATCAACAAGTGGTCTTAATTCTAATTGCAATTCAAGATATTTCTCTTCTTGAATTAGATCTAAATAGACCTCTTCATCTGGATTATCTTCATCTTTTTTCTGATCCCATAATTGATGGAATTCCTCATCAGCTTGTTGATAAAGTTCAGTAATAACAGTCGGCGGTTCTAGATCAAATTCAAATTGTCCTTTTTTTATTAATTGTTTCTTCCTTTTCAATTCCTTCTTCTTCTTCTCCATTTCCAGTTTCTTTTGTTTCTTATCATCGGCTTTTTTTGATTGTGGCTTCTTTTCTTTCTTTTTCTTCTTTTTGTCTTGTTTTTCTTGTAACCATTCCTCTGGTGTTAGTGTTTCACCACGTACAACTAAAATCGTCCCACCATCTTTTACTGGTGGTATTGGTTGGAAATCCTTAATTTTATCATAAAACAATCGAAACCATTCACGTATTTCATCACTAATATCTTCCATTAAACCAGGACCACGTATGCGAAAGATTCGTTCGCGTTCTTTTAAATTCGTTTCAATAAATTCTTTTACACGTTCATCACGTAATTGTCGACGTTTCTCATACGTAATTTGAAGTTCTTTCAATTCAAATTGTTCTGGTCGATAACTAGGTACTGTCATCCCTAAAATTTTAGATTTTGAATAAGGTTAATTTGTACTCAAGTTTTGAAATATACTGTAAACGGACCAATAAGGAGACGTCGTTGTTTTTCTCTATCTTTAAGCATTTGTCGTACAGTATGGCTACGCCAAGATGCTTGTATTGTTGTTGCAGCTTCTTCTCTCATCATTAGAGAAAAACTGTTGTTTTATATAGCCAATTCGACGTTTATCTTCATAATAAATACGATCTTGACGTCCCCGTTCACTCGTTTGTATCAAAAGGACAAAAGGTGCAAGTATATTTGGTGCCTCTTGTTCGGGGGGTATTACAATTTGTATTGACTTTTTTCGCTGGGCAACTTTTGGTTTTTCTTCTTCAGCTTCTACTACTTCTAATATTTCAGTAGAGTCTGGCGGTGGTGGTGGTGGAATATAAATCTTTTCACCCGCCTGCAATTTGATGAGTATATACCTAAGAATTTTACGTTAATCAATTAATAGAAATTTCAACTTTAATTTTTTTCCATAAATCCTCTAATGTGTAATGTCGTTGATAATAGAAGAATGTATCTAAAATTTCAATTTCTTGTGGAACTAATTTGAATTCTATTAATGTTCTGTCCAAATAATGAAATTCAGATATATCAACAAAACGTAATTGATTATTTAATTCATCCAAACGTATATGTGCAACATCCAATAATTTCCGTACGATATCCCTCTTTTGCGGTTGTACCATTTGATCGTATATTAAACCTATTTTTTGTACTAGAATCGAATATTTCGCATAAACACCACTTAACAGATACGAAACAACATTACGATCCGTTTTGAATTTCGTTAATAATTTTTCATATTTCTTCTCATCTGATATTAAAAATTCTAATTCTTTTCGTGTGGCTGCCCACCATTTTGAATATTCATTGAACGACATAAATAATTATACCTATACAGTTCGTATATAAATACAGAAATTTTTTTCTCTCGAAAATTTGTCAAAAATTTTTTAATGACGACTTTTATCACTACTACAATCTTGATTTATTCGATTTTTTTTTTATTTTAATTTTTGTGTCGAACGTTGAATATAAGTCTTCATCCTACGAACATGAAATTCCACTGCGGGCCGATATGAAACAATGGGTAGTCGGCCATGTTGACTACTCAAGAAGCCATATTTTGTCCTGGGGCAGACCGAGTTGGACGCCCACGATATGTACTTGATCACAGAGATCAAGCCGCAACATTCCGGTATATACACATAGACATACTTATCTATACGACTATATTTTTTTCAAATTGATCATTTTACAACGCTAGTAGATAATACAGTACCGAATTTTGACAATTTTTGTAACCCTTTTCAATAAATGAGAAAGAATTTCGATAATTTATAATGACAGATTAGTACCGTTCTATTTTTGATAAATGATAGTTATAAATGCCTATTTTATGATGGAAGAAATATAAAGAAAGAAAACAACTGTATATTTATAATTGCCGGTTAGTAGAAAAGTTGGTGTTAATTATATATTTTGTTATAAACAAAAGCTTTTGTATATAATCTGCGATATATGATAGATTGTTACAACCTCCCCCTAGATCCGACCCTGCAGCTATATCTATTCCTTTCCCCTATCATATATGCATATCATAATAATAATAATAATAATAATAATAATAATAATAATCATAATAATAATAATAATAATAATAATAATAATAATAATAATAATAATAATAATGATGATGATGATAATAATAATAATAATGATAATAAACAAAA
The DNA here is from genome assembly GCA_028455855.1 of Meloe dianella. Classification (NCBI taxonomy): domain Eukaryota; kingdom Metazoa; phylum Arthropoda; class Insecta; order Coleoptera; family Meloidae; genus Meloe; species Meloe dianella. Next base: position 8,618,159 of record JAPTHL010000047.1, on the reverse strand, counting down.
AATTACATATATGGTTGGTTGTATACTGAAAGTTGGTGATGTTATTTATATACACCCACCCAATGCTTGGTTACTTTCCAACAGTATGAAGTAAATCAAAAAGATGAAATTGCAGGTTGGTAATCATAATCGCCTATGGCACGTAACTTGGTGAGCCAATCGCGTAGCTGCCATCTCACAATTCTGGCCAATGGCCGCCAGTCTTACCCCCGGCTTGACTCCTGCTATAGTTAGGATGTTTGTGTGTATACAATATAGACCTACAGACAAAACTCTCACTATGTAATGTTGTATCTAGCCAAAGGTCTCTTTTATTCTATCTACCAACTCTTCATATTATTGTGCATAGATGTGTGTGCGTGTGTGTTTGTGTGTATGTGTGTGTGCGTGTAAATGTGTGTTCGTATACAACAACAACAATTTAATACAAACCAGTGCCTGGAAAACTGCCTCAAAACCAACAATATTTTGTAAATAATAAACGAAAACACCACACCATTGTCATAATTCAAGTTTATCACGAAAATCAATAAAACTATGTGTAAATAAATAAAATTGTGATGGTTTTCATTGCGTAAGTGATAGAATAATTGAACGAACATTTGAAATAAAATAGAAGAAATTATCACTGATGTTTATTATAGATCGTCTTCATCTTCTTTATTTATAACACTGTGATATATGATTTAATTTAAAAATGTGTGCGCATGCGTTTTAAACAAACAAATTTTTGATAGTGCGTGATTTTTATCATTGGTGATGATGATGGTGGTCCATCATTAAATGTTTTGTTATTATTATTATTATTGTTGTTGATCAGCTGGATTATGGAATGATGTCACGATTCTATCTAAATTCAAATTCGTCATTAAGCAATTATCAACAATATGAAGTAAGTTTGGAGAATTTTTGCAAATACTATAGAAATAAAAAAAAAATTAACACAATTAAATGAATCTCACGAAAGAATGTTTTCCTAGCGTTTTGTTTTTCTTTTGTGACTAAATACCAACCAGGTAATTTAATTTGCGTCAAATTACCCGTTAGTTAAAAAGTGAAAACCTAACATTAATATTTTTATTCTTCCCTTTTTTTTCCAAAGTCCATTAGGATTCCAAACGTTGCGTGATTTTTAACTGTAATTTTCTATGTAGGTATATGCAATACATATTTATATTTCAAATAGTTAAATTTGAATATTTTCCGCATTTTCTTCATAGATAACTATCTAACAGACGATTAATTTAAACATGACATTGATAAAATAATTAGATAGATGATTTATTATTTGTTTATTTAACAACTTTTTTTCGTTTTAATTAAATTAACTGAATGCGTCATATTCTAAATAAATCTTCATTTATAATTATCTAAATTACTTACACAATAACATTTGTCTTTCCAATAATTTTCTATCATTAATAATTTTATGTAAAAATATGCAATGCTTTGAAATTTAATAATAATAATAGTAATAATAACAACATAACAACGATAAAAATGTTGTATGCAATAATATAGAGACGAAATTGAACACCTGTTGTTTAAAAATAACAGCAACAACAACAACAACAACAACAGTAATAAGAGAACAAACGGCCAATGTTGTTGAGAGGTTGGAAGCTAATTATCTACATTCCGTCCAACCTCATCAATTAAACTACAAGCTCCACATATTCTTGTCTTGGAAATTTTGTGTCCAAACGACTACCAGATAGCTACTACTATCTACCTACTGACTTGTTTCGGAAAAAAAAATCAATCAGTAAAGAATGAACCGGATCGTTTAAATTGAAAAATAAAATGAATAATAAAAGATTGATTAATTTCTAACGATGGTAATTCTTTTTCCTATATGATAATTAATGATATGTTTTAAAAAAAAATTGTGTAAATTGCATTAATATTTCTTCAATACGTACATCTATTCAGTCGGTTTTTTTCCATCGATACTAACTTTTTATGTATGCATGTAAGCAGTAATAATAACCATTTCATTCACGAAGTCACAGGTGTTTACTAATGGATTAATAATTATGGGCATTTGAAACAGATCCTTGATTCGAGATGTTTTTAAATTACTATAAATTACTGTTTCAAGAGAGTTTAGATAGATATATGCAAAGCTGATAGAATATTTAATTTCATAATGTAGATGAACATATTTTTTTAGATATGTATCTATCTATTAATAGTAATGAAACAATTGAAGTTGTCATTCAAAATTTGAATATGCATTTATAATTAAAAGCCAACAACATACAAATATCGAACTTCATTTATTTTGTGTCTGTGGTTGCATTTCTCCATTGGCGTAACATTGGAGAAAATCCATTATTCTTGTATTTATAACATCATTTTAAATTAAAAATTAATAAGTCGCCTATAGTAGAAATAAAGTAATTTAAATAAGTTATAACAATATAGTTTGAAAAATGTTCGACTCAAACCCAGAACTCTTCTTTGCCGGAGAATTGTCTTAATTACATATCTAATTATTGGTTTATTAATGTAACGTCATTACCTATTCATAGACGATTCTGTTTGAGCAGTAGTTCTCAGGAAATAAGAGTGTTTTGCAAAAAAATCGCTTCTAAAAAGATTTCGCTTGAATTACCTCGTAACAAAATACAAAGGGATATAGGTAAATATTGTTTTTTGCAACGTAACTACCTTTCAACTATATACATTTAGCGCAACATTCAAAAGCAATTCGAATCCTTTATAAAAAGATTCTTTCTTCTGCAAACCACGGTTGTACAGCTTGTTTAATGTAAATTGGTCCATTTTTCAATTAGTTCTTGGGTTTCGGAATGTGATAATAATCAGTTAGGGCTAAATCCTCAAAATATGATGGTTGTTCAACAATTTCATTGATTTTTTGCGTCGCATCAAGTGATTTGTGAGTAGGGGCATTGTCCTGCCGTTGGAAAGTATGCCTTTTCACAAGTCTGTGACGAAGTTTCGTTAACAGACTTGACAAATATTATCCTGTCACTGATTTTCCTTGTTCTAAGTAATCAATGCAATAGTGACACGAACTTTCCCAGTGGACTTTTTTTTGCACACGAAACTTTTTAGGGACCGAAAGTTTGGTTTTTGATTTGCATTGAAACATTTGGATGGTAGCCACTTTAAGGACAGTGTTTAATCACAATTTGAAAAAAAGCTTTATCTTTTGATCCAAAATAGAGTTTAACTTATAAAAAGAACCTGATTCTGGTATATTTGTAAAAATCTAATTTGAATAATGAAACTTAACAAAACAAAATAAGGTTCATGACTAAAATTAGCGTTTGAGGCTCGTGTTTGAATGTCAGTATAATTGAATTTAATTACTAAATAACAATTTTTAAGGTTTATAAATTGATGGTATTAAAGTATTCAATATTAAAATAAATTGAGGAGCTTTAATTATTAAAAAGCCGCAATATCTACTGATTTTATCTTAAATAGTTTATTATAATTAATAAAACTAATAATTTAAAAGCAAAAAAAATATCTATTTAAATATTCAATTAAATATCGTAGATTTCCATCAATTATTATACGTTAAAATGTGATAATTAAGTTGTCAGTGGAAAAAATATATGAAAATAATGATTGAAATTGCTGCAATTCATAAAAATATACAGAATGTTCCATGTTCCTCTTGATACTGCCTTCCATATTTCGGCACTATACAACATTCAAAAAATTCTTAGATACGGTACTATCCCATTCTTTGGCGAAGAACGAGTGTAATGAAAACATTTGTTATAATGAGACACTCTGGACTGTAAAAGGGCTGTGAAGGTATGCTTGCATTTGTGGAGGGAAAAATCTATTATGCCCCACTAATTGCAGTGGTAAAGACATAGTTTCAAGTAATCCAAAAATGAGAAGATTCATAAAAGATTGGGAACGTAAGAAAACGGGGTAGTACTGTACCTATTTTGGTACTTTTATAGATATTCAAATGTGTATCAAGCGACACGGAACACTCTATATAACTGAAAAACGAATAGCGACATGTAGAATATTTCAAACTATAAAAGAAACAACTTTAAATATGTGGAGATGAAAGTGGTTATAATTATATGTTTATAACATTGGTCAACATCATCTCGTTGGATATCACCAGATCTCAAAATTTAAAGTTGAAAATATCACTACCTGACCGAACAACAACAACAATAATAATTTAATTCATAATAGAATTTCACACAAATTTAAAACGTTTCTATAACAATAGTTTCTTATTCGAAAAAAAAATAAATGTCTCAAACACCCCCAATCATTTTGCAATTTGTTATAAATGCCTGGTATCTATATAGAAATAATAATTATTTAGACGTATTTTATTTACAACTTGTTTTGTTGTAGATTTTTTTTTGATAAAATTCTGTGCTTTGGAAATTACAGTGATTTTGAAACAGGTAATAGCTATTATTAAGGAATTTTGTTGAATTTATTGTCTATTTAGAAAATTTGCCGATATAACACACACACACACACACACACACACACACACACACATAGATATTTTTACTATTCTACAAAAACAATGGAAATATAAAAAAATATATAAGTATTTTGAACAATATTTCAAAATTTTTGCGGCAAGCTAATTTGTTAATGAAACCTTTGTTTTATTTTATGTTCAATTGATTTGATTGAAATGTTAATTGTTTGATTATAGAGAAAACAGTGATTTGTACCACGTTAAATATGCTATTTTGCAAATTATGAATTAATAAAATTGTTGATTGTTTTATTTGTTGGCACACACAATCGACTCTCATTGAATATATCTTATTGTAGAGTTCGCCTATTTTAAATTGGTTAACGTGACAACAAGAACTTAACGTGTCATCTATTAGGAATAGGTACATATAAGTATTAATAATACCAAATGTCATAGAAGACCCAAAACCGCGGACTATTAGAAAAGAGATTCTAGAAATTTAGTTAATTAAGAAAAGTAAAGTTTTTATTGTGCATGTTCCTCAAAAAGTCCATCCACATTTCAGATCCTTATTTTTGAATCTACATAAATAATCCCATAAGTTTTCAATTGGATTGAGATCTGGTGACTGCGATGTAAACTCTGTTAACTTTTTTTACTGTAAACCAAGCTAATTCGTCAGCATACACCTGTATTTGATTTTCTAAAATATCTTAAATCGATCTTTTCTACAGTTCTATTCAGTGTGTAACCCCCAACCATAACGGATCTGCCACCGTGTTTAACATTAAAGCAAGTGTATTTGGGGTCAAGTCTGTTACCAGCAGACAATCTAACATAACTCTGTTCTATCACTATTCAATACGCTAAAGTTTGATTTATCGCTAAAGATTACTCTTTTCAATTTTTCAACACGCCAATCAATGTGTTTTTTAGCAAATTTTAATCATACCTTCTTATTTGGAGGAGTGGTTTTTTGAAGAACGTCTGGCACACAGCATTACTCAAAATTCTTCGAATAGTTTCCCTACTTGATTTTCACCAAAACTAGCTTTGATTTTAATTGAAGATCAAATTGACCTTTGATTTGAACGTTTTATAATTTTGCAGTGCCGGCCCCAGGCGCGGTTTCCAATTGGGCACCAAATCATAGACTATAAAGGGAACCTGTAACGCATGTTTGACCTGAGCGCAATTTATTCCCGGTCCGGCTCTAGGTTTTTCATGATTGATCGTTACCTTTGGAGTGCTCAAAATCGCCTATCTTTGTGAATTTTTTGATAATTCCACGATTGTATAATAATGTTATAATTTTTTTAACTTAATTTATTCTACTAAAAATTTGGTAGCAAAAACATCTACCTTAATCTAAAATTATAAGTAGGTGCAATTTCAACAAACGTCTGGTTAGAAAATTGGCCAGTAATCATCTGTTATAGTTACAGTTACCTATTATTTAATGTGCGTAAAATATTATTTTTTTCTAATATACAATTAGTGATTTTTTCCAAAATACATTTAAAACAATTGTCCAGTTGTCACTTCTATCTAACGGAAATCGTCAATTATAAAACAGACTTTAAGCATCCTGTAACTGAAGAGCATATATTGCTTTGACTATCCATCACTAGATGTCTACAGTGAAGCAATACGAGATGCTGTATGTACCATTTTTATCTCATTTGTATTTCGTATAAATATTCAACGATGGCGCTCAACTAGCGATTTATTCGAATCGAATCGTACAAAAATAATTGCCCTTTATAATCTACTAAATAATTATAATACTTAAAAAAAAAGAATAGTAAATAAACCATAAATTCTGTATTGTTATACGTTGTCATTAAAATAACAAAGTCATGAAATCGTGAATCATTATTATTAATGTTGTAAATTACGCAATTACACGACAGGTGTTTTTTAATATCAAAATCGTGAATACATACTACACGAAAAAAAAAATTATTAAATAATTTTTTTTCCTTCTAATCGATGTCAATTTTTTTATTCCTTTTTCAATTTTAATAATACCCAATTTTCGTACACAGATTTATCATATCATAAAGTTAATAAATCAAATTTAAATAATATTTGAATTATTAATAATTGTCGGTGGAGAAAATCAATTTTGAATTCTATCTAACTCTAGTTCTCTATTTACAATATTCATATTAATTAAAAAATACTAATACTAACAAAAAAAAAATAGATGACGACGACCAATTGGGCCAATTTTGCATATTACTTATACCTACGTTGTTTCATTTTTTTTTAAATTGGCTTTATATACCGTTCTAATTAACTTTGACAGCCAACATTAGAAGAGATACATTATCAAAGAAAATAATTAAATTCTAAATAGATAGAAGAAAAAAATGTACAGTTAAACGAAATTTTTTCTTTGTCTAATCACTGGTGGTACTTTCGAAATATTTCGTATCGATACGAATATGAATACTGTATGGGGGAAAAAAACTACAAATTTTCGATAAATATACGTTAGGTTTACACACCTACTAGAAGCTTTTAGATAGTATATTGTTGACACTGATAAACCATCCCTTCGATATGTATACATCAACCTATTCATGTTGTTATCAGGTCGCCACCTTATGGATATTCCAATTTCCTTAGAAATCTCTTGTACCTATTCAAGTTAGTAGGCGATTTTTTTCTTCCAATATGATAAGTGAATGTTGCATCCATAGCAGAGAAAATAGAGAAAAAAATATAACGCAATTATTACGATTTTCTAAATGAAACCTTGCGTAAAATTATCAGTATTTCTTCACAAATAAATAAAAACAAAAATTCAAGTTAATAAGTAGAATATGTTCAACAATTCTTAGGCATTATTTAATATGGTAATTCTATTTAAATTAGAATGGCTAGTACTAACCTAACTGTATGATTAGCTATATACCATTAAATTATCATTTGTCATGTACTTATATGTAAGGAATTTATAACTAGTAAAGCTTGATTCATATCGCAAATACTAATATTAATAATAATAATAATATGACATATTTAAACTGTGTTATTTGTTTATATGAAAAAGTACCGTAAGTTATTTAAATTTTAAAATAAAATTAATTAACTTGTTGTGTTAAGATTAGTCTTTTTTATTTTTGTAGATAGAGATGAAGATTCTAATAACCAATTATCTAATAATAACCTTTTTGCTAGAATATTTTTACAAAGAAAAAAACACCGACAATAGCAACAACAACAACAACAAAAAGAACTGAAATTCAATTAGAATTGTGGATGAATATTATAGTAAACACAGCAGTCACTGTGAGGGGTTCTTATGTAATTCATAATTGGCTAGTTCTCTATAAATTTCATGCTGCGATTTAGTTTTTTCATAAAGGGGTTGTTTAAATAGAAACAGGCTTTCTGTGAGTGTGTGTTTTTTTTTTGGTTTACACCTACTTTTTTGTTGCTGTTTGGTCGTTATTGTTGTTATGTGTGATTGTATTGTGTTCTATTTAATAAAAAAATAAAATAAAGAAATTCTAACGTTCGTTTTTGCTTAATCAGTTTGTACGGATTGGAACTGTAAATTTTCTAAAGTTTCGTCATTATATTGGCAAATTAACTTGAGTTAATTCAAATTATTTTGCTTAGTGAAAAAAAGTTAATTTGTTCGACTTGACTTTTGTTGCTAGGATGTTTATACAATACGCGTTAAATTTGCGGCTACCTTTAATAACTCATTTCTGTTGACGCACATAAATTTTTTGTAAGTTTCTTACTATCTAATAGAAACCCCTACAAATTTTCTCACCCAAAGACAACGCGGTCCAACAATTATTATTGATTGTAAGTAATTTTCCAACCAAATATCCTCTGTCCTCAAATAAGCGAAAATAGTTCGATTCAATTAGACAAACGAACTACATTTTTGAACAAACTATTTGAATCACCAAAATTAGTAACATATGAACATTGAACCTGAATCATGAGAAAGTAGATATCTCAAACATTAACAAGAGGACTTGTTGAAAATATACCATCAAGGATTATAAATGTCAGTAAACCTTTACGAAATCAAATAGTTAATTATTTGAATTTGTTTTTACTGACGACATGTCTAAAATGTTAAAAATATTGATTAAAATAAACAATCTTAATTAGCAAATGGTTTGTTGTCAAGCCAAATTTGATCGACTATAAAACAATCTTTGAATACAATACTATCTAGATCTGTTTTTTTTCCAATATTAATTTTTCAACTATATAAATTAGTTTATAATTTCTAGAAACAGAACTGGTTTTTTCCCCTCTTCAACGAATTCAATGCATTTTATTAATGTGCATTTGTTATACAATCAAGAGACAAAAATTAATTGCAAAAAAAAACATGAGAATTGAAAATGTGCGGAAAAAATTCTAGTTTTTATTTCTAAATAATCGACGGATGATTTTTTGATTATTCACTCAAAAAAATTAACGAAAGTAAAGTGCTAAAAACGAAACTCGAAATTAATAAAATTACTTAAAACAATTTTATAATGTAATAAATTCTCGATTAGCTTTATGGAAACATTAACATTAATTATTAAAATATGTATTTTGATAGGTAATAAACTAATGTAGGTGTGTCCAATGTTTTGGCACATACTAAAAATACCACTTAGAACATATTTTGTAATTTGTGACGTCATCATATAAACAAGACCTTAATTAAGTACTATCTATATAACTGTAAACGTGAGAGACATAGCCTGAAGCAAGACATGTATGTATCTGGAAGACATTATTATCACCATCGTCATCATCACCATCATCATTATCAATATCATCACACCCTACAGACAATAATCATACAGAAATCATTCAAAATATTATCACGATGCAAACTGGTATTCACAATTATTTTAATGGTTAGTTTTGAAAAATGAATTCAATTCCATCCGTTCTAAATACCAAAGATTGTCCGGACAAGTGTATTGTGATACGTTGAACATGTAGAAATTATATTCATATAGTAGTCTAGAAGCAACGCCCCTACTTAAAAAAATTCATAATAATATCAAACAAACAAAATCAAAAACATGTGGGATCACATTTTTATACTATTGAAATATATGATATATATTTGATATTAGTTTTATTGTGCAATTGTTACAAAAATGTTAAAAATGTAGATTTGGATGGGACACTATGTAGATTTACATGTACTCGAAAGTTTCTCATGAGACGGCCAACATTCATATATGTTATACCGATAAAAGATACATGCTGCAGGTTGGGTCCAGTACTGTTAAACTTGGCGCAAAAACTCAACACAAGATGTGGGTCATCTGAAGACACCTCCGCGGGCCTGCTGTAGTGGCGGTGATTTGGCCGGTTGTTGACCGTACGATCACCCTGCATAACTTGTATATATATATATATATATATATATATATATGTGTGTGTGTATAAAACTCTTTTAAAATGACTGTTTTATTAAAACCGACCGCGCCTCAATATTCGATTTCCTTCTTGTCGCTTCATCATCAACATTATTATCATCATGTTGGCCACATATGCATTTTTGTCGTATCAAGATGTGCAGATGGATTGTTAGAAGAGACGGAGACGTGATCAACACTATAAACCACCAATGGTGGGGCATAGTATTTACACAATGAATGAAGGAATAACAAGTGGACTACTTAGCTACTGGGCGGACTATCAGGAGCTTATCTATCTATCAATAAGATTTCAATCATAATTTTGGAGAAAAAAAAACTCCACAAATTCGTTTAATTATAAATCATTGATGATTTTAACAGAAAATCAGAGTTGTTTATGTTTTGTTCGTTCACAAATTATTGCATGTCTTTAATAGTTATTAAATAAAACATGTTTAGAAACATTTTATCAGAATAACGTGCGAACAGGATGCTGTAATATCTGGACCACTTATAAAGTGAATTGAAAGTATACAACAACAGGAAATTGTAAATTCGACAACTTTTCAACTACTCAAAAACAAGTAATTATCTACAAAAAGAAAAAAATTAGCCACCGCCAAAAAAATAGGCGCGTCTTCAACATATTTTCTCTATAATTTATTTATCGTTTAAACAGTAAAAATCATAATTAAGAACGTACGTAATTTTTTTATAAATTTAAAATAGTAATTATATAATATAGTTGTTTATATTATCGTTCGTTGTTTATATTTATTAACTTCTTAAAATAATAGAATCAATAGAATAAACTAGTGAAACATATGGAGGGACAATCGATAAAGGTGAGGCTTGTATTTATTACAAACTAGCTACGTATACTTGAATTAATTTATTTACTGCAAATAAATCAGTATGAAGAAACCAGCAATATTCAATTAACAATCCATACTGTCTTTGAAAAATCGATTATTACGTAAACGGAATGGTATAGAATTCTGCCACAATTCCTATTTACAGGACCAATGCAAACATAATTGCAGATGAAAATTATACCTATTTCATTCATATTAAGTAGAAAGTAATTTCGTCAACTGAATGAATATTATTATTCGGTTAATTTATCACTTTGAATTTCCCATATTCAGTATTATCACATCTATAAGACACACAAAAAGTTGTATGTTTTTCTTAGACGCACCTTTTGTAATAGTTGTACAAGTAACTGTTAACTTTCTTTATTTGTAATTTCTGTTCTTCTTTAGTGATTCAATCTTTCCTCGATTTGTGGCTCTAATACCGTGGAACCATTATTAGCATCAAGCCGTTGTAGTTCATCATCTTTAAAGAGTTTCTTGACAACTAATTATACAGGCTGTTTCTCTCAATACACCGAATTTTTAGTTTCTCATTTATTGAAGCAATTGAAACAAACTCACAAGAATTTATTTTATGACACCTAAGGACTAATTAACCGATTAGAATAATCTTGTAATTAGTAATTGTTATTAAATGTTTTCCCCTAATGAGAATAAATTTGAATTTATTATTTTTGATTCGCTAATTACTCTAATTAAAATATCACATTGTCACTGTCCTTGCTAAATCTGCATCACACAGCTGACTGGCTATTATCATCAAACGTGTGGGAATAACTACGTTCAATACGTGAATAACCCATTTTTTCTCCAGATTTCTTTTGCACAATTAAATAGAGTGATTAAAATGCAAGCGAATTATAATTCAAATTTAATCTCACTTGAGTGTCTTTCTTCATCAAATTGTATCCCATTTCTGGGTTAATTACAACGTTATTACCACCGATTAATCAATTCTTGTGTGTCACAAAATAAATCCTCAACAGTTCGTTTCAATTCGCTTACAAATAATTGAGAAATCGAAAATTAGATATTCCGAGAGAGTGTGGTCTTTCAGAAACACTTCTGCCCGGCAAGCATGAAGTTCCAGATTCAACGAGTGCCGGCGGTCGAACAATAATTTTCGCATAGCTGGATAGTATTTTACAATTTAATTCCGATATTTATTAAAAATAGATAGTTATACGCACGAAAAAAACAACGTTTTTTTTATATTGTCTGAAATCTTTTTATTCTCTTGTGAACGTTTAGAATAATTACATCTAATAAGCTCTTTTTAATCTTAAAATCGGTATCTGTATAACTTTCGACACCTGTTTTAAATAATAATAAATGCAATTTTCATTCTCACGTTTTTGTTTTTGTTTTTTTCGGATAATCCAGGCTTAACGATCTTATAATCTTTCTCTTATGTTTCTGTTATGGTTCTTTTTTTTAGAATTTAACTAAATGTTCCAACGCCTTTATATTAACATAAATTTGACATTAATAAGTAAAAAAAAAAGGAAATAAGTATAAAAACAAAATACGTAAAGTTGTTGTTGTTGCTGTTATCCACGGCACTAGCATGTAAGCAAGCAAAAATTTAATCATCATTTGAATAAACACAAGACAGCCTAGTGTGAAGAAGTTGTAAATTTATTGCAATTAGAGAAAAGGTGTGTCCGGTCAGATATGAAGACCTATATTAGTGTTTATAATAAGAGAACCAAAGAAAGTTCTGATATATACAAATTTTACAATTTAGTCAATCAAAAAATCAAAAAAAAAATTAATTGAAAGAAACCCGGTCAATTCTTACCAATATGGAAAGTTCATTGTTTTGCACCTGCAAGTTTTAAAGGTAGCTTGAGGCAACCTTGAAATGCCTTTCCCTGGACAATATACACACATACACACACACACACACACACACACACACACATTCATTTACGTATGTATATACGACATATATCTATCCTTTTTTAATATTAATAAAAGATCAATAATTTCATTCTTGTCTATAATTAGTGACTAACGGTGTCGAATCAAATTTTCTCGGAAGAAATGATGACGATTTTTTTTACCTCTCTCAATTTACTGATTGTTATTGGATTGGAGGCGGGGTACCTATTTGTTGGTCTCTCTCTATATAGGTACAACAAATAATCAAAGAATATTATTTCTGGTTATATTATTTAAACAATAATTGGCTGTCTTGGTTGTTGTTCTTTTTTATCCGATAGAAAATTGTTGTAAGTTTTAATAGAATTGTTCTATGGAAGTATGTTTGGCACTATGGGGAGTACAAAATGTATTTAACATTTTGCTTCTGTCATAAACATAATGAAAAATGACTGTGTCATAGAAAAAAGACTTTTGCAGGTGCAAGGAAAAGGCGGACATGTATCTATTCCTATCTATATAACGAAATATAGATAGAAGAAAACGTTAAAACATTTATTGAAACAATCAGATTTATAGGATTATAAATGTTATAAAAGATAAATGAATAGACAGATTTGATAGATGGATAGATAAGTAAGAAACATAAAGATTAATAGAAATTATAACAACAGTTTTTTTTTGGCGTTCGAATCCGAAAAATTTCTATTCTAAATAAGACCTCATAACAAAGTGTTGATCAATTGATACTGTAAAGGTACATTCAATAAATAACAATATTTAACAATTTTTTTAATTATTAACAACAAATTATCTCGATAAATTTTCATTATAATTATAAAGATTTCGTTAATTGTGCCCTTGGACTACCGCACACATACATACAAACACATATACAACTATATAACTATAATCCATCATTATTTCAGTAACAAAAATTTCAATCATACATCAGCATAGATTATATAACATGTTGGCCGAGAATTGATCTGTGAGATGTATGTTGATGGAGAAGAAGTAGGGGGGAATTGGGAGGAAAACCAACCAACAACTCCCGCCTCCTTCTCACCTCCCGCATCTATCACTCTACCTGTACCTGTAGCGATGGTCATTTGCTTGCGGCAACTATATCGACGTCAGTTTGCCTGAAGCTTTCTTACTAGTCAAGTTCTTGCCATAAAAATGTGTATCTTGTAGAAAATAAGTGCGTGTTTGTGTTTTATTTTCAATTTGTTTTTTTCTTGTTCATAACAATCAAATTAGAAATAGTTGTTATTGTATAAAAACAAAATCGACAAAGAAAATGGATACAAATCCGGATTCACCTGATTCGTTAGCTAGTGATCAATTGACTGTTGATTTATTAAGTCCGCGCGCCAAAAGACGTCGCATTGTTATCAATGATATTAATGATGTTGAACGACGTGATAGTACACCCGATATTAATAATAAAAACAATAATGATAATAATAATGATGTTGGTTTTGTTTTGATGGAAAATGAAACACATGAAAATGGCACTAATAATGATGAAGACGATGATGTAGGTATTTTAAATTTCTATCATAAAAATATCAAAATATTGTAATAATATATCGAAACGTGGCAACAGTGTTGTTTTCTATATTGTACAAAATACCCCGCGGGAGGGTTTCCTAGTTAACCTGGGGCGGCTTATACCTGACCAGGTTCCCGTCTTGATTCAACATTGAAGTCTCCGAACTTAATCATCAATTCATTTCATTCTTTTCTATTGATTTTTTTTTTAATTTTTACAAATCATCTTTAAAAAAAATTGTTGATATTTCCAATACTATACAGGCACCTGTAGATATACAAAAGAGGATTTTTCTAAGAATTTTTCAGGTATATTGTCGTTTATTGTTCAGCAATAAAATACGTGTTTGGAGGATTTTTTCGATTGTTATGCGATTAACTTTACAACTTTCACATTGAATGCAAAAAAAATGCAGCCCCTTATTTTAAGGGTCCATCCCTTCTAGCATACACCGGAAATTTAGTCTGTTCGATTTTGCTTTTGACATTTCTGTCTATCATCTTCATTGATGATGTTAATAAGTAGTATTGGCAGATTAAGCCTTAAGGCTAAAAGGGGTGTATACACACATTTTACAGTAGATATATACACACAATATAGCCGGTAGCTAATCTCGTGCGCTTGATGACTGGGCAGTGGCTTCTATATAGTTAATGCTTGTTGAAAATGAAGAAGTATGGTAGAGTATTACTCTAACCAACAAGTTGCTTAAGGCAATGCGTGAGGCGTGTGCTCTCTATATGTGCCTTCCGGGTAACCCTTATTTCTCTTTTACTACAATCAACTAACACTTCTCATTCATATAATTTTGTAAAACAACAGGAAGACGACAATTTCGATATTTTTTGCTAACTTAAAAAAAAGAACTTTGAAACTATACCTACATCTGGAACTTTCACAAGTTTTTCTACCCCAACTGTAATAAAAAATTATTTGATTTTTTTACTAATAGTAACACTCATGTTTGACAATATTAACGAATAATTTCGTAATATTTTTCAAACTGCGTCAATTCATTTTCTATATAAGGCAGCCTATTAAGCAACATAGATTTTACAGTTACTAAAGATATTAATCAACTACTATTTGTATGCTGAAAAAAAAATGTGATCAAAAAATTAACCAGATCCACACCTATTTACTTCACACCCTAGGTATTAATGATTCTTGAAAGGATTTCATTAAATAATAATAATTAAAAATCATCAATCAGTTACTATTGTTCAAGTAATATACGATATTATCGTTATATAGTTTAGTGGTGATTGTAAATGTTTGTAATTTGTATTATTTTTTTTTGATAAAATAGCGGGGCCAAGACTGGAGGCAGGTCGCCTGGAGCAGTGTGGAATGCCGTCAGGCAAGTGTGCACGCCCTGATCTTTCTCTCTCTTTTTCACACAAACTGTCCTTCTACGCGGTATTTGTAGATAGATATAAAAACATTACTTAGCAAAGACCCCACTATTTTTATTTATTCATAAATAATCAACATATGTAGATATTTTACAACAACAAAAACAGACAATCAATTTTGAAATCAACTAACAAAACAAAAAGAAATGAAACAAGAAATTTTCATCTATTGTGTAGATAGAAATCAATTTATTATAATCAAAACTAGAAACCCGATATTTACGCTTGTCTTATCGAACTTTTCATGATCTAAACATCATTTATTATTGTAGAAAATTAGGTCTTATGTTTTGAAAATTCTAATCAAAGGGAGAAAATTGATGAATTTGTCTTGTATTATTGTTTGTTATTATCTGTATATCTGTTATTTGCATACCTAAAGAAACCGCAAACATTAATCATAAAACATAATTTATTATCAGAGTTGGTTTTGGTTTCCTCAAGAAAATCACGGAAGATTTTGGGGTTAAAAGGGACTCCCACGTGTATACCGTATGTATGTATATATAGATATGTATGGCCTCACGTGCCCTACCTTGACCGACACCTGTTATTAGAACCTATCCTATCAAATACAGATATAATATATCTATCGTTCTCTTTTAAAATATTGAAATTGCATGGTGATCTATAATTTACTCTTAACCAATGATGATCTAATGGAAACTATTTCTAGTCATTTTTTTCCAATTGTTTTTTACCGTTTTTGCCTTTGTTATTTCTTTTTTCAAACATCATCATCATCATAATTATCTTGTTATTGATTTCAAATAAATATTAGATATGTTTATATATCAATGTTGGTATCTATATAGATAGAATAGTGAATTTTCAATAATTCAATTCCGAAATTAAATTTATCTTCAAAATATACAGAGTGATTTATAAAAATTGATACGCAATGATTTTAAGGAATGTCATCAGCCAATTTTATGACATTTCATTAAGTTGTCATATCGAATTAGCAAATAATCCAAAATTTCAAATGTGTAATATTAAATAACATTCATTTTGTTTTTAAATGAGATTAACGTAACATAATTTGACAAGTCGACAAGCCGATAAAAAGCGCTACAGTAGATATATGTTAAAAAAAATATATATGTTTTATTACATCATCCAAAAATCATTCACTTTACATTAAAGATTAGATATTTCTATAAGAGAACCTATTAAAAACGTTTTGGAAAATTTTAATTTTTCCTGTAATTAAAATTAAATCAAAAAAATAAGTTGCTTTATGTTTTATGACTTTATAATTTGTTATAGGTATAGGTTTTCTATTTAATCAATTAACTCTTTCCTAATACTAATAACTATACGGTGTCAGATTCATTTTATAGCATTTGAAGAAATTGTCGATAGATAAAGTAGTGTTTACCAAAAATTGTTTCATTTGCGAAATTTCTTAAAATTCTTTTGGAACATAAATTATTCTTAGATAGCAGCGCGTTAACAAAATTTTAAAGAACTGACATAACAACCCGCAATTGGCTAACTTACATCATACGTATAAGAACGATTGAAGAGAGGCAATTCTGTGCTTAAACATTAGAAAGAGAGCAACATTCGTAATTGAACATGTTAAACAAAAAGAGCTAGATAGTAAAGCACCCCGTACACGTATGATGTTCCATGTCAAGCTGGTAAAAACGTTATTCGTTCAAATCAGAGCATGCACTAGAGTCATATGACAATAATGAAAATTTATCTCAATAGGTGTACATATTGAGGACCGCATACACTATTATCACATCGCTATTACGTTGTTGCAAAATCACTCTAACATGTGATTCAATTAGCTAATTTAAACTTTAGAAAAATCAACACGTTTATATAACTTTCAGAGATACATATCGCGATTAAGATTTTTAGAGAATACCAATACATAGTCGTTAGAATTTAATTTGCTTTTTTTTAATGGCCACCATCGAGACATGGTTACGAAAATATAAAATATATTCCGAATTCCACATGTTATCGTTTATCAATCATCGATTAATTCAATAAATAAATTCTTTCAGTTAATAATTATTGTACGATTACAACATTTTCCTCCCTAGAAGTAATAATTTTATTAAAAAAAATTCCAAATGCTACAACCTGTAACCTCTTGCAACATTTTATTGCTATCAAAACAAATTTAACATTTTCATCAATTATATTAGATAAATAATGAATAAAACAAATATATGACAATATTTAAATAAACATTAATAATAATTTAAGGACTATTCTATAGATATAGAAAATTTAATAGAAATCATACACATTTACCTAGGTAATTTTTGCCTTATTTCCGTTCTATTTCTATTGGATAATAACTGTAAAGCTTTTTCCGGTCAATTACAAACATTTGAAACACCCTTAAATTTCAACCAATCAATGCTTGTATATTATTAAAAATTAATTTAAAAATAGATATATATATAAAATAGAAGCAAAATATGAATATCTCCTCCTATTTCGTTCTAGTTTTTGGCCAAGCGCGCAGCCACGTGTTTAGTGGGCCCCCAGGCTACCCTTCTAGTAGTATACTCAAATCACTCAACACAGAACATCATCAGAACCAAGCTATACTCCTTCAAATGACTTGTATTCGTTTATAAATTCCATCAAATCGCTATTAATTGTTTTACCAATTATCTTCTAAATAATAATTAACAATTGTGTGAATTTTGTGAGATTTACAATTTATTTATGTAGATTTTCTCATGTTATTAAATGTTGGTGTTAATGTGATTGATTATCAGTTTTCTAGTTAAAATAGTTAGACATTAATCGTGAGTGTATTTAATAATAATTAATTGATTAACTTGTGAGAATAATTAAGTGTAAAAATGTTTTGTTTGTTTGTTTGTTTTTTATAGGAACGTTTAACGGCCGGTGGTCATGGTACGCTTGCATTAAGTGGTAGTTCACCAGGATACGGAGCAGGCGGCTCCGGGGCACATCATCGCGGCTCCGGAAGCCTGCATCATAGTTCCGCTATGCAACATCAATTACCACAACCTGATTTCCAACCACCATATTTCCCACCACCATTCCATCATCCACCTAGTCCACCACCACAACAACATCTTGAATACCTCACTGATCCATATGGTGGTTTATCAGGATTACATCATTATAATCAATTAGGATTACGGCCGAGGGAAGGTGATCCCAATCATACGCACGTTGTAAGTATAATAATTCTATCATTATTATTATTATTTTATCTCTATCTCCCTTTGTCTGTCTACTTTTTCCATTTCACGTTAATTATCTAACGGCGGCATTCCTGTAATTCCATTGAAATATGCGAGAGGGTGATTTTTCTCCTTTAAATAGTAAGGGTGGGGGGGGGTGGTCTTATCATCATCTTTTCTATGTAATATAACTTTTATATAAGTATATGTATATTGAATTGAGACCGGAGTTTGGCTATCGAAGGGTAAGCCACGAGATAACTGACATTCTCTAGCAAGTATTTACTGTTGGAACTATGTCAAGACATCACAAATATGTCAGGATTGTGCTCCTTCATCTTTCGTGAATTCATTGGGAATCGTGTTAGCAATGATGGTAGAAATATGATGGTGGTGATAGTACTATCACTGCCATCATAAGGAAAACATATACAAGAAAATTCCAAGAATGTCAATCAAAAATTTTAAATATTCAAAATATCAATTTCGTATTGAAAGTTATGCGATACGTTAACAGGGATTGTAAAATACGATACCTTATAAATCTTTACTTTTACGTGATTTACGTTTTTTTCTTCTTTTCAATAGAATTTAATCACATTAATGTATACACTGTAAATAGAAGATTTTCTATGAAAATATTTTTCAAATTCCACTATCGTTTATCGTTTTTCATTCATTTGTTTATCTTAATCGATTTATTTGAGCCTAAGAAGTCAAGACAAACTTGATTTCTAAATTGATACAACCATTATTAGTCCATCAAAAAATCATTTTGGATCTAATAGGTGTACATTGTCACCGCTTGAATTTTTCCTCCATTCATTTATAATAATAACAGTTAATTCTAAACGATTTTATTATTACAGAGTCAATTAGGACATAGTACCGGTTTCCCATACAGTACAGCACCTAGTGGTGGTCGACCTGATTATTCCGTATCAGCCCCTCAACGACCTCACGATGATCCCCTGTCTCTGCATCAAGCCTTGGGACAAGCTGTTGAAGAAGCCCAAGGTGGTATCGACGACAACAGTGGTTTCATATCAGATTTACCATTACTAAAAAGTAAGCCAGATGTTTGCCATGTACAAAATCAACCCTAAATTATTATTTTTACAATAGGTATGAAAGGGGGTAAAGATCATAGCGGTAATGCAATGGTATCGCCTAGTGATGTATTTTGTTCAGTACCCGGCCGTCTTTCACTATTATCCTCAACGTCAAAGTACAAAGTAACTGTAGGTGAAGTACAACGTCGTCTCTCACCACCGGAATGCTTGAATGCATCATTATTAGGTGGTGTTTTACGTCGTGCCAAAAGTAAAAATGGTGGGCGTATATTACGTGAAAAATTGGAAAAGATTGGTTTAAATTTACCAGCTGGTAGACGAAAAGCAGCAAATGTTACATTATTAACATCATTAGTTGAAGGTGAAGCAATACATTTAGCACGTGATTTTGGATATGTATGTGAAACAGAATTTCCAGCCCGTCAAGTTGCTGAATATTTATTAAGACAACATGGTGAAACGCCAAGACGTAAAGAATTATTACAAGCAACAAAACAAATTACAAAAGAATTAATGGATCTATTAAATCAGGATCGTTCACCATTATGCAATACTAGGCCACAAATTTTATTAGATCCATCAATACAACGACATTTAACGCATTTCTCATTAATCAGTCATGGTTTTGGTAGTCCAGCTATTGTTGCTGCACTGACTGCTATACAAAACTTTTTAAGTGAATCATTGAAACATTTAGATAAAGTGTTTCCAAATCAGAATACACAACAGGGACAAGCGATGCTTGTGACGTCCTCCTTGGACAAGGCGAAATTAGAGGACAAAAAGTGACCATTTATCAATAACAATAACTATCATTATTATTATAATTATAATAAACTATTCTGTGTTGTGATCTGAATACAAAAAAATAAAATAAAAATAAGAATCGACAAACGCTAAACAAACACCTATTAAATAACAAATTGAAGAAGAAGAAAAAGTATTCATGTAGCGTTCATCTTGTTTATTTAAGACTTTGTTAATACGTATTATTGTAATAATTGTTTTTATTGTAATTATGCTGAAATTAATATGAAATATATTTTTTTCAAAACAGTGCCAATGCCAACAATGTATTCTATCTATTACGTATTTGACCATTTCGGTAAAAATAAAATAAAAAAATACAATTCTCACAGGACAATTATTGCATTATTTCATCAAAAAAAAAACCGTAAAATAACAAAAAATCAAATTAAGTTACCCCGTGGAAATTGGGAAATTCTTGAAATACAGAAATGCACTGACACTACACAAGCAGCCATCTTGTGTCGCAAACCACAGCTGTATTACAGGAATCTGTAATTTGTCAAACTACCATAACCTCACTTTCAGTAATTCAACATAACCTATAAAGAAAAGTTTACAACATTCACAATTACCGTGAATATATCTGAAAATACATCAATATGCCACCAAAGAAATCTTCATCGGCGAAAGCGGCATCAAAAAACACCAAATCTGACGAATCTATTAGCGGTAAAGAGAAGAAAAGCGGTAATGCAGTAAAAGTTCGTCATATACTCTGTGAGAAGCAAAGTAAATGTTTGGAAGCATTGGAGAAATTGAAAGGTGGCCAGAAATTTCCGGAAATTGCCGCTGCATACAGTGAGGATAAAGCTCGACAAGGTGGTGATTTAGGTTGGATGATAAGGGGATCAATGGTTGGTCCATTCCAAGAAGCCGCATTCGCATTACCTGTATCAACCGTTAATAATCCAATCTATACAGATCCACCGATCAAAACGAAATTTGGTTACCATATAATTATGGTAGAAGGAAAGAAATAATTTGTTTTTTTTGTGTTGCTTTAAATTTATCGCCTCAATTACAGTTTTCTATAAAAAATAACATATTTATATAATAATTACACTTTGTCGCTAATTAATAATTCTATTGTAATTTGATTGATAAATTAATGATTGAAATTATTATTGTGTTTATTTTGTTTAGGGTATTCTTTGTTTTGCTGGTAACGTGATTATTTTTAAATTTCTATAATTCACAACAATAGATGTCGCTAATAGCGTTATGCTAAATGATAGATAAAGCATGACACACAATCATTGACAGTTGTTGGTTCGAAAAAGACGGGTTTTTAACCAAAAATCAAAAAAAGAAAGAATACAATAAAAAAGCCACAACCGCTGCAAAAAGGGGGAAATTGTTTAATTTAAAAATTATTATAAACATGTTTTGTTAACCAATTCAATTGTGTGTAATTAATAATTATTAAAATCGATAATACCATAGAAAATCATGATGGAAATTGAATATTTAACACAAGAACAATTAAATGGTTTCAACAAATATAAAGTGAGTAATTTGTGAATTTGCATTAAATTTAACTCAATTCCAACATATTGGATTAATTTTAATAGATTAAATTTCAATAAATTATATAGAAGCCGGATTTTGTTAAAGCACGTGTTTTATGGAATTTCAAATACATAATTAATTGAATATGATTTTTGAGAAAACAATGATAATGTCAAAGAGCAGAAACCTCAATTTCTTATCCGCATTCAGAACGACTTGAAGAGTTTATCAGTTCCTCGTCTTATCAGTGTATTAAATAAGTCAATTTAAAACGAAACTAAAACTTCAACAAGTTGAATAGATAGTTGTGTGATTGCAACGAGTTTTATAAATTTCCTATTATTACCATACAAAACAACAATTGACAATTGTTAATTATACTATATAATGAATAAAGGCCACTTATTATTATTGATATTATGAAGTTATTAATCGTAGGTTGCTGTAAAATCTGCATGAATTATGTTAAATAAGTTGAGTTTTTGAGTGTTATCAAAAATTAATGATAATTTTTTCCAAATTTACAGTACAGTTGTAAAGATACTGGTATTTTAAGTATTTATGTTATGCATCCGTTTTGGAATTGGCTCGTCCAAGTGAGTATTCATCATTGTAATTTTGAATGAAACAATTTTAATTAATTTGTGTAATTGTAAATTTCAAGTATTGTCCAAAATGGATAGCACCAAATTTACTTACATTCTCAGGATTTTTATTTACTGTATTATTGTATTTGATGTTCGCATGGATGGATTATAATTTCTATGCATCCGAACTGGATCAATCCGATTATCCACCAGTACCAAATTGGGCATTTATTTCAGCTGCGCTATTTCTATTTCTTGCTTATACATTAGGTAAATTATTACACGATCATTTATAAATAAAATTTGTTAATATTTCTAATTTATATTATAGATGGTATTGATGGTAAGCAAGCTAGAAGGACGGGTTCAAGTGGTCCATTAGGTGAATTATTTGATCATGGTTTAGATTCATTTAGTGTTGGTTTAATACCAGTAGCAACATATACAATATTTGGTTGTGGCCAACAATATAGTATTCGGCCATTTCGTATGTTTTTCCTTATGTGGAATGTTTTATTGAATTTCTATTTATCACATTGGGAGAAATATAATACTGGTGTATTGTTTTTACCATGGGGTTATGATTTCTCGATGTGGGGCACAATTGCCGCCTTCCTCTTTGCTGGGGTACATTCATTATTTGATTGAAAAATAATTTAATTAATTGATTAGTTGAAACTAGATTGCAGGCTATGAAAAATGGAAATTCACATTACCAGGCGGTATAACAACTGGTATATTATTTGAGATTGTATTGTATGGTTCAGCAATGATCACAAATATTCCAGTAGTACTACATAATATACATAAATCGTATCGTGATAAGACAGGACATATGCGTTCATTTAGTGAAGCAGTTAGACCATTATTGCCAATTTTGATATTTTTTTTAATTACATTATTATGGATAATAAAATCACCATCAAATATCATTGATAGAGATCCTAGAATTGTTTTTCTAATTTTAAGTGTAGTTTTCTCAAATATTTGTGTAAGTTTCTATTTATTACAACAATAATTTTGTCATTAATTATAATTCTGGTTTTTAGTGTCGCCTTATTGTTGCTCAAATGAGTAATACACGTTGTGAAATATTTAATTGGCTTTTGGTTCCAACGTTTTTAACAATTTATCTATCAATATGGTCAAAAAGTGTCATATTAGAATTATTTTTAACATATTTGCTCTCTATATTTACAACATTAGCTCATATACATTACGGCACATGTTTGGTAAAAAAAAATTATTATTATTATTATTTTATTTTCAATTTTAAAAATTCGTTTGTTGGTTGTGTTTTTAGGTTCGTCAAATGTGTCGACATTTCCATATCGATTGTTTTCAAATTAGAAAACCCTCGTCAGATTGACTATTAGTATATAATCAAGTTTAAGTTATTTTGTTTTTTATTCTTTAGTAAATTCCATTTATTGTAAAATTGTAAAATAAGTTTGTAAATTTATCCAAATTCTGCCTTAAATTTATTTGTATCAAATATGAATGTAGCGCAATTCCAAAGAATTTTACAATCAAAACATATTGTAAAAACCAAAGTTTACAATAATAAGTTTAATCTATCAAAAAAACAAAAACAAAAAGAAGCACATTACAAATTTTGAGCAATTGTATGATGTTATTTTAGTTGATTTGTTTTTTTATTATTATTTTATTTTTGTTGAATGATTTATGCGATTAAAACAACAGCATATTCGCTGAATATCACTATTTTACTCAATACTCTTCCATAATATTAATAATGAAAACTTTGTGATAGAATCATGCTATCTTCAAAGCAACAATCGAATTTCTTTCGTAATTTCGCTTTCCACACACTCTGATGTGTATCGATCAGATGTTTTAATGGTTGTTGTAATTGTAAAATGTTCTGTTGGGAAAATTCAATAATATTCATCAATAATTTACCGATGATTTTCTCTAAATGGAATTCATCACATTGATTCGATAATAATTCAATAATTTTACGTAATATCTCGAATTCAGTATCATTATTCAATGCACAATCAATCAATTCTAAGTGATTTCGTTCCAATTTTTCAACTTCAAAAACAAAACACCTACAATCTCTGATTTTTAACATCTAAATTCATATTTCCAAATGGTTTACCTTAATAATTCAGTTTTATATTTACTATTTAAGCGGTTTATATATGATAAGAATGCCTTTGTAGGTGGTTTCTTCATCCCCTGTAACAATTCCTGCTTTAAATCAACATAATTCTTCAGGAATAACTCGTGTATTAATTGTTGTAAGTTATCAGAATGCTCCTTGAAAATCTACAATAAGAGACATATTAAAAAGCTTCATTCAAACATCTAAAGCGACTTACATGAGGTATTAGAATATGTCGACAATAGAGACTTGTAAGTTTCTGATCTGACGAATGATTTATTAAATAATTGCCGAAATTATACACGTCTATCCCATTTAAAATTTGATATAATTCAATATAAACCGTCTCTAATTCTGGGCAAATTTGTAAATTTTTGATTAAATCATCTGATAACGATTGTTGACTTTCTAGATTCTCTTTTATAGCAAACACAAAATCTTTTATATTTATTTGATTATTATCATCATCACCATGTATCGAATTCGTATCAATTTCCAGATTATGCCCATTATCATCGATTTGATCATCTGATAAATTAGTCGATTTAGTATCTTCGGTATTTATTTCAATTTGATCGCGTAAAGTTTCATCCTAAAAATTGTTGTTGGATTAATTTCATTGAAATATACTTGGAAAAAATGGGTCACAATCGATATTATACTCTTCCACAATTCATATTTTTTTAAATCACAACATTTATTGAAACGTTGTTGTTCTGCTACTTTTAGAAATTGTATTAATTCAGGATTAAGAGAATTTTCAAAATTCATTATTTAAACAAACACACATAACCTCAAAGCATTAGCAAATATTGTCTAATTGCAGCTCTTGTCGAAATTTTGATTCTTTTATATATTTTTTAATTTATATATCATTTAATTGGGTGATTGTTGAAAAATACATGTACTGTTAGTAATTCATTTCAACCAAATACTGTATGTGGTAATTTAAAATATTGATGTATTTAGTGGAAATGGATCGACAATTAGTGCTTTGAGTTTGAGAGTCAAAACATAACCTGAAATAATGGCAGACGATTCAGTTTTCGAATTTCTACATTCCGAAATTATAAATTATATCATCGATAAAAATGAAATTAAAGACAAAGACGTAAAGGTATGTTTCATTATGAATCGACTGTTGCAATACGAGCTATGTAAAAAATTGTATCTTTCAGGAAGAAGATGTATCAAAGATTGAATACATGGGCTATTCCACTGGTTACAGGATAATTGAAAGGTGATCTTATTAGAATCAAACGATTGAATCTATAATATTTCATGGATTTATAGGTTAACAAAAGAAATGCCACGCTTTAAAGATGAATTAGATACAATGAAATTCATTTGCACCGATTTCTGGTCAGCAATGTATAAAAAACAAATTGATAATTTACGTACGAATCATCAAGGTGTGTACGTGTTGCAAGATAATAATTTTCGTTTTTTAACTAAATTATCGAATGGCAAACAATATTTAGAATATGCACCAAGATATGTGGCATTCACTTGTGGTATTATACGTGGTACATTATCGAATTTAGGTGTCAGTTGTATTGTTACAGCTGAAGTACAAACGATGCCATCATGTAAATTCCACATACAGGTTCAAAGGACTTGATTGATAATTAAATATTATTTGAAATTAACTTTATTGTTGTATATCAAAAAAGTCAAAAAATTATTGTATAAAATTTGTTTATCTGATTCAATTTATTCATGATTATTCATTATAGAAGAGTGGTAAGATATCTTGTGTTGTTAGAATACCCAACGGTGGACCCCAATTAATTAGATCTATAATTGTAATTATTATTATTTTTGATTATTTATAATTTGTATAAATTTAAAATTATACCTGTTACTACAACAACAAATTCTTCGTTTTGTAAAACCCGGGAAGCTAAGCCAATAGTACTGTCGATTGTTATTTTAGGGAAAATGTTTGATCCAATTTTGTCAACAGTATCATTTGCATTAACTTGACCATCTACGAGAGCTTTCAGTAGTTTCTTTGATGTTATAATTGCTTTCAGATTACTGCAAACAAATATAAAAACTGTTCTAAATTCAATCATAAATTTTGTTAATTATCTCTCACCCATCATCGTCGATAATTAGTAATTGAGGGATATTTTTTGTTTTCATTAATTTAGCAGCATGTCCACATTGTGTTGTAGCAGAAATTGTTACAGGTTTATAATTATCATCAATTGACAATTCGTCAATTTTACGATTCCACCATCTATAAACAATTTATTAATTAATTACAATTAAAATTGAATATTTCTGTGAATTACTTGTAATTTTTAATATTGCTACAATCTTGGAAATGTCTTTCCTCCATCCATATATCATTAGCTAATTTTGTTAAGTAATTTCTAATGCCGTCTGGTAACAAAACAACCATACGTTGAGTTGCATCTAATTCTTTAGCAAGTTGCATTGCTGCTGCAATCACAGCACCAGAACTGCCACCTAAATTACCAAACAAAACAAAAATAAGTTTGTTTTTTTCGTTTATTTGAAGTGAATACCGCATAATAAGCCTTCGTCAAGAATCAATCGTCGTGCCATTTTGAATGATTCTTTATCACCAATCTTTATCCATTTATCAATAACATTACGTGCAAATACAGTTGGTATAAAATCGTATCCAATACCTTCAACTTCATAAAATGTAACATCAGTTTGATTCATTTCTTCTGGTGCCATTAAAGAACCATAAGGATCAACAGCCACAATTTTTGCTTTATGATGGAGTGTTTTGAATTTTCTAGCAACACCAGTCAATGTACCACCAGTACCAGCACCGGCTACCTAAAATTTCGCACTTTTTATATGAAAAAAATCCTATTTATAAATTGTATTGTATTACAATCATATCAACATTTCCATCAGTTGCATATAAAATCTCTTCAGCTGTTGTATCGTAATGCGCTAAGGGATTACCAGGATTTGTATATTGATCTAAAATTATCGAATTTGGTGTTTCCTGTTTAAGGCGGCTACATACACCAAATAGACCATCTGATGATTTAGAATCAGCAGTAATTGGTGTACGTACAATTTCAGCACCCAAACAACGTAATACTGAAACTTTTTCATCGGACATCTTTTCAGACATTACAATCATACAGCGATAGCCTTAATGTTTTCAATAATTAAAAAAAAATGTGAATTTAGATAAACGAAACAAAAACAAACAAAAAAGACAACCTTTAACAGCACAAGCTAAAGCCAAACCAATTCCTGTATTGCCTGAACTTGGTTCAATTATTGTACAACCAGGCTGTAGAAGACCAGCATTTTCAGCATCTTCAATCATACGTAAACCGATACGGTCTTTTATTGAGCCGCCTGGATTGAAAAATTCGCATTTTACCACTGCAACATTAGAAGAACAATCAATGTGTGATGCACTTCTATTTTCGAACGACATATAATCGTAACAAAGATTTATGTAGGCAACCAAATATGCTTACAATTGACATTTTTATGTGTAGAAATCAATGTTGGAAAAATTGTGAAAAACAATTTAAGAAAAAGAGGAAACCCCCAAATTGATAAAAACCAACGCAAGATGTCCTCATACAATACACGTTTCTATTATTGTAGATAACCAACGATAAATTTGAAAAAAAACTAGACCGGAAAAAGGTTGCAATTAAGGACAATGAACCCCCCGTAACATGTGTGTATACATATAAGAATACAAACAATTTGCTTATTGATTTGCCTTGATTGTAATAGCAGATTTATAAAAAAAAAGAACGACTTTATGCTAACCGATAAGAAAATATTGCAGCATTCGATAATAATATTTGTTATTAATAACTATCGTTATATTTGACAAGGACAAATATATGATCATCATTACCATTACTATTGCTAAACACGTGATTTAACACAAATGTGCTGCTAATGTAAATTCACAATAATCGTTACTTACAGACTTCACATTTTATTCCAAGACTTTGTGGGATTTTATTCAAACGAACCATTGGAGTGTTTCCAACCAATTTCAAAATATTATCGTAGATTTTCTGTTCATCACGTCTATTAATAATAACAGCATTATTGATTGATTGATTGATGCGATTCACATCATATTGGAAATAAATAAATACCTTTCAACTTTCGTATGAGGTGAAGTTGCTGGATCAGCATCTGGCGACCATGTGCATTTGATCGGGGCATCCGGTAAATAAAACTTCTCGTTAATCGGTGATACACAACGAAGTATTGATTGTTTCGTTTTCTCAGATAATTGTTCTTTTCTCTTTGGCGTACAAGTGCAAGCTGGTCGAGAAGCCATCTCTTTCTGTGCTACAACAGAATACACAACTTGTTTTCGTGATGCTTATCGACTCTCTGTATACGTTAGCACGTTAGGTATATATTTTATTTATACATGTGTGGCGAAGTTACTAGATAGTCACAGAGACCGGCAGACAGACACCCAACGCGCTGTCTTATAACAGTTAAAGCGAGATAGAATGAATTCTCTCACTTCAACAGCTTGTCTATTGTCTCACTCCTAGTTAGTGGCTTCTAGTATTGTCTATGGTGGCTAGTTCCTCCGCCACTGATTTATATACATGTGGTGTCTGCTAGGGGCGGCGTCGGCGTCGTTGTTGATGTTGTTTATGTTGTTAATAACTTACCTTTAATACAAGCGGGGACTGCACTAAATATAGGTGACTGAAATGCAATTTTATACTATATTTCAAACAATAAAGAAACGTCACTGACATTTTTACGATTTGACTTTTTGATTAGAAACATTGTCAATCAAATCATTAATTATATCAATTAAAATGCTAAATTTATTATTATTATAACATTTTTAATTTTATTCGTAACCGTATTAGCTTTATAAATATTTTTTTGGATATATTGCGTTGTCACTGTATTGCTCAATTGAAGAAAAATTAAAAAACAACAAACAAAAAATTCATTTTAAGTATGTGATAATGTATCTATTAATTGTTGATTAGAATGAAATAACGTTGATTTAATTATTATAGGGATTTATCTATTAGATTGTGACCTTAATTCTATTACATTTCGAGGAATTTCTCGGAAGGGGTCAATCGATTTTGCTTGGGAATCTTAAAGTACATTATAAAAGATCCCCACAAACCACATTTCAGCCCTCTAAGTGCCATAGGTCACGAGAAATGACTATTTAAAGGCCTAAAATTCGCTATTTTTGCCTATTTTCGAAAATTTGACTCTCAAGAACTTGAAGTTGGAATTTAATTATTAGTATCAGGTTGTGTTTGTTATACCTTCTAGTATGTATAAAAAATTATTTTAGACCTCTAGACCATTTAACCTTTCTTTGGGGCGTAGTAGAAAAAAATAAAAATGTCATTAAAATGACCATTTTTAAATGACCGCCAAAAATTCAATTTCCATCCGATCTGCTCTCGCTATGACTCATTTTTTTCGTTGATGTGTGCTCTTCAAGCGAGTCACTCAAAAAAAAATTATTTGCCTGCAAGGATCGGTAATATTGCGTTTCAAATTTGGTGATTTTGAAAAAATTGCAAACTTTGATCCTCTCGTACAGATTTCTATCAACTCCGAATCGCACAAAAATTTAGGAGGACATAGTGTTTTATGTCTAGAATAAGCCCTCAAAAGGATTTTCTTGTCCAAAACTTCTATGATTGTCTATAATTAATTAAATATTACTAAAATCGACAAAAATTTAGATAGTTAAATTCAATAATAAAGCTGTTTTTTTTTCATCTCTTATTTTTATTATGCTTTCATCCGAATAATACAATATTAAAATATTATAAACATAGCGTACATACTCAAAAAAACGTCGTTTCAAAATAATTGTTATTTTTTTGTACGTACATTTAAGTTCAATTTTTTGAGTAAAGTTATTTTTTCCATCAAAAAAGTTTCCATAAAAATATTCTAATGCTTCTTGATTATACAAGCTTAAGTTTAATAACTATGCATTTCTATAATAAAATTTTTCTAAAAGTACACAAAGTATGAGATATCGATTACCTCTTTATGTAATTTGCATCAAGATAGCAATTAAATTATTGCACAACTTTATTCCTAAGTATTATTTTAAACTTATTTTTTAAAAGATTAGTTATGCGACATTGTCTACGAGCTATACTAGGAAAACAAATTATACCATATCCACGATTCTAATGTCGAATTTTGCAAAACTGCTGGCAACCAAATATCTCAAAAGTCCCTAACTCTCTCCTATTAGTTTAGAGAAAAATGTGTATTTTATATTGGTACCCCTGCGTTTCGCCGTGTAGGTTAGTGACAATTTTGTCATTTGAAATTCGACATTAGAATCGTGGATGTGGTATAGAACTCCTTTACAAATGTATGAGTACGTCGTACAAAACTGCAAAAGTATCAGGTAACCATTGTTCATTCTTAAAGGTTATTTTCGGATATGTAATCTAAAATTCTGATAGTGACAGCAATAATTAATTGATAATAATAATTTTCAGAGTTTTGTGGGTGCCACATACAGATGTAAAAATGCATGAGAAGAAATTAAAACGCCGATTTTCAGTTGTGAAAACTCTTGCGAATACCAGACAATACCACTGCTATATACCAGTTGAAGGAAATTCATTCCAAGCTAAAATCACCTCGTTTGATACTTTTTCGAAGAAGATAAACCTTCTACTTCCAAATAAAAAATAAGTTTAAAACAATACTTAGAAATAAAGTTGTGCAATAATTTTATTGCTATCTTGATGCAAATTACATAATGAGGTAATCGATATCTCATACTTTGCGTACTTTTAGAAAAATTTTATTATAGAAATGCATAGTTATTAAACTTAAGCTTGTATAATCAAGAAGCATTAGAATTAAATGGTGTAGAGGTCTAAAATAATTTTTTATACATACTAGAAGATATAACAAACAAAACCAGATATTAATAATTAAATTCCAATTTCAAGTTATTGAGTCAAATTTTCGAAAATAGGCTAAAAATAGCGAATTTTAGGCCTTTAAATTGTCATTTCTCGTGACCTATGGCAGATAGAGGGCTGATATTTGGTTTGTGGGAATCTTTTATAATGTACTTTAAGAGTCCCAAGTTTGAGAAAAATCGATTGACCCCTCCCGAGAAATTCCTCGAAATCTAATGGAATTACTCATATATATATATATTCCATAATCCAACATCTGCAAGGTGCAAAAACCCATCAATATACTGTTTTTAATAACTTGCATCTATTGTTTTATTTTAAGTCTATTTTGGTACAAAATCAAACCTTTCTTCCCACTACTGAGCAGATATGTAAATCATAACTCTTGAAATGAAGCTAAAAATACATGCCAAATGGAAGCGTTGAAAGACCAAAATAAAATTGAAAACATTATTAACTATTTTGCAATAATGAAACATTTCACATATTAAAATAAAAAGATTAAGAATTAAAATCGATATATTTTGAAAAGTCATGACATACTCATAGGGCAAAGATCAGGGGAGATACTTCGGATGGGACACATGTTGTTTTTTGAAGGACATCAAGGTTACACTGAACATTCTTTTACGAACCGACCAATAATCAATTCGTATTCAATTCCTATCTAATGCTATGGCCAGAGCTCCGCCTATCGTGCCGAATATTCGCGCAATGAGGCGCTAAACGCATATGTCGCCAGTGATTATCGACAGGATAAGATAGACTGAGTAATTTCATTTTAATTTATAGTTGGTTCAAATTGCGCCACCAGATATCATTTTTCTATTTACGTGTCGTCTCTGTGTGCAGTCCTTTATCGGGCTGTCGCATAGTTATGCGATAATTTCGACGATAGTGGTGTTAGAATTTCTTTACTATTGTGAATATGAACCAATTATTTAGCGCCCAAATGAAAATCACGAAAACATTCTTTTTTTAGGAAATTCTAAGTCCAATCGTTAATCAATTTTTGAACAAAATTGTCAAAAAATCAAAATTCCCCATGTTGATTATGAATATTCGCCACTTTTAGCACGATAACGCTATTGTGGTCTCGACGTATTTTATCGTGCTAACGCAGCTTCGGAATGCATATCTGGCCGTAGCATTAGAATATTAGAATTACGCGCGTAATTCAAGATGCAACCATAACCTCACTTAAGCTTAAAATTGCTGAATCATGCAATCGAAATAAACAAATAATTGAAATGGAATATAAAAATGTATTTATTGATAGAATATTCAATTACATAAAGTGTAAAATGGTCATTACAGCCATGTAGATAGAAATTATATAACCAATAGCCCATGATAATGCCCTAGCCGGTTGTGGTACAACAACAACAGCATAAACAATTGTATGTATAATACGTGCAATTGTAAATACACGGAATAATAATGTTGCCCAAGCTACACTTGGATTTGTTAATAAATAAAGAAAACTGACTACAAAGAATACAACGATGTTTTCCAAGTCGTTACGATGTGCCCTGAAATATCTTTACTAAATTACTTATTTATAAATAAATAATCAATAAATTACCTGCGAACACGTTCAACATTCTCATCAACTCGTGGTTTAACTTTCATATTAAATGCATCTTCAGGATTTGCAAAAGCCTACAAATTTCAATAATAAATCAATCAATACAATAAATTATTCATTGGTTCCAATTGAGAACCTTGTTTTTAAAACGTTGCAGACCAGTTAAAGGCGACATAATTAGCATTTTAAGTGCTAAAATAGCACAATAGAAACAATAAGTTTCCAAAAGGTGATTGTTCAAATCTAAACCGGCCATGATTTCGAGAACAAAAATTACACAGGCAACACTGTCAAAGTACAACAAGCAAATGAATATTTTTTCGTATAATCATAGTCCATATGTGGTATTATAATAGATAACTATTATTATGTAAGAGATAATTATTTTGTTGTGTGTGTTGTGATGTGACAAAACAAGTTTTATCATGACTTGTAATTGATTCGTGTATAAAGTCCAATTATCGAGAGAGTTTCG
Source organism: Meloe dianella (assembly GCA_028455855.1). Lineage (NCBI taxonomy): Eukaryota > Metazoa > Arthropoda > Insecta > Coleoptera > Meloidae > Meloe > Meloe dianella. Next base: position 8,584,267 of record JAPTHL010000047.1, on the reverse strand, counting down.
ATAATTAACAGTTTATTACGTATGTTATTTCCCCAATTATATTAATTAATTTCTTATTAATTATGAAAAATTTACCTTGTATTTCATACGTTGTAGAGCCGTTAGAATAGCCATAAATAATACTTTTATTGCCAAAATTGAACAATAAAATCCATATATACGCAATAATTCGTAATTAATTTGTGAATTTTCAACAACTTGAGCCATTTTCTTCTAAATCAATGAGCTCTTCAGACGATTATCGAACACAAAAGGCAAATAAACTGTAGAATAAAATAAACCGGCTAACGTGTCCCAAACTAAATGGCTACAGATTTGTACAATTATTTTTGATTAATTTAATATTATTTATATATACATATCGTAAATTACGACTTTTCATTTATTTATTTAATTAAAGCAGGAAGTGAATGATTTGCATAAATTTTCGTGTTTATTTGGTTGCCTAAACGCCCTAAACGCTCAAAAATCAAATTTCCAATACGAAGCAGTCTTTATTCACAACAATGTGTTGTTTACACTGAATACATACATCATTAATATGGTCTATGTGGTGGTTGTCCGGGTGGTGGTGTTGGCATTTGATAAAATGGTGGGCCAGGTGGTGGCATCGGTGGAAATGGCGGTGGATGAGTTACATATGACTGGTAAACATTCGGTGGTGCATTCATATGATGTGGTGGTGGTGGCGGCGGCGGTGGAGGTGGTGGTGGCGGAGGAGGAGCACCTGGTGGTTGGGACATTGTTACAGGATAACCACCCGGATAACCTGGTGGTACAGGTGGTGGTGGCCCTCCAGGATATGTTTGATAAGAATATTGTGGCATATCTGGTGGTGGCGGCTGTTGTGGCTGTGGTACTTTTGTTACATCCGATTTTTCTTGAATGATGTTATTACTACTATTCGTATTTGTTAACTTTCTTGTTTGATTGAGTGGACGTGGCGGTAGTGGCGGACTATCCGGAGGTGGCGCTGTTGTGGGTTGTGAATACAAATCGAGTACTTGATGGCAGATGTCTTCAAGTAAATCCATTGTTATATCTTCGACAAACATATCCCACCAACGGATATGTTTAGATGTCCGTCCGATCCAATCAACGACTTCGAATTGACTTAGTTTACCAGCTAAATAAATTAGTGCTACAGCAATAATTTCCGGTTCCCACTGGAGGCATAGTGTTGTACATAAACTATCATTAACGAAATTCCAAGCCATCTGTACCATTTTCTGTAATTTATTCTTATCACCTCTCAAGCATTTCGCATATTTTAACAAATAACTGTACGGATGTTCTACTTGTAAATCAAATTTAATTGTCTGAAGTAAAATTCTTTCTAAAGTCATCACCTAAACAAACAAAAACAATTTTAATTAAAGGCTAGATCAATGAAAATATTTGACATTTACTTCTTCTTTTGGATCTTCACCAAATGTGGCAAATTTCTGATCAGATAATAAGCTACGTGCAGTCTTAATAATGTCTTTACATTTTTTTGGTGTTTCTTCAACTTTGCCAGCTAAAAACAAACAACAACATGCCGTGACATAACGTGGGAATTGGCGGAATGAATGAAACATATAAAAACGATGGAAATATACAACACCAGTAGCTGAAGTATTGTAACCAAGGTCCATTTTCACACCTATACTCATTATAAAACGAGCCCCTAAAATTGTTAGTTTCCCGATTAAGACCAATCCAACCTTACCACTTAATTTTGTAACCTTCTTTCCGGTATCTCATTTCAGTTTCATAATCAATCCCATCTTGGATTGAAGGGGCATTTTTCAATTCTTTTTTATCATAATACCAACCGGGCATTTTGTTTAAATTTTATAAATTTTTGACATTTCTAAGAACAAACATAACCTCAAATGCTTTAATTTTGTCACTTGCACATGAAGTTGCCTTCAATAGTATACAATGAAGTTAGCAAATGTACCGGGTCATCGAAAAAAATTCCAATGAAATGTAAGAAAAATTTAATATTAGATAACAAATACCCATCACAGAATTTGCAATCAATTTTTATGTAAAAATTATAAATTCTAAAATGGCCGATGATGCGGCAGTGCATGTGGCGGCGGAGGCGGCTGGTGTGGCGGTGGCGGTGGTTGTGGGGGCATTGGATAAAACGGTCCTGCTGGTGGCCCCATTGGTGGAAATGGTGGTGGATGTGCCACATAAGGTGGAAAAACAGCCGGCGCCCCCATATGTGGTGGAGGTGGTGGCGGTGGTGGACCTCCCATATGCGGAGGCACTGGTGGTGGATATACTGGAAATGTCGTAACTGGTTGTGCAACGAAACTTTGATAAGGATAAGGCGGCATATCAGGTGGTGGTGGTAATTTAAGCGTAACTGGTGGTATAACATCTGTAGGCACTGGCGGTTTGTCTTGACCATTTGATGGTTTCTTCGTGATGATTTGTTGTGATGATGTTGTTGTGTTTAATGTTGGTGTAGTTGTAGCTGATCGTGGAGGCAATGGAGGACTGTCTGGTGGATCAACTGATGAATGTGTGTACAGATCGAGTACTTGATGACAAATATCCTCTAATAAATTCATTGTTATATCTTCAATAAACATATCCCACCACCTGAGATGCTTAGGTGTTCGTCCAGTCCAATCAACAACTTCAAATTGGCTCAATTTACCAGCTAAATACATTAAAGCTACAGCAATTACTTCAGGCTCCCATTGAAGACACAATGTTGTGCATAAACTATCATTAACAAAAGTCCAAGCCATTTGAAGCATTTTCTCTAATTTATTCTTATCGCCTTTTAAACATTTAGCATATTTCACCAAATAACCGTAAGGATGGTCTACTTGTAAATCAAATTTAATTGTCTGTAATAGAATCCTTTCTAAAGTCATCACCTATAGTCAAATTTTAACTTGTAATTACGTATTAACAATGATACTAAAATTATCTTAATTACCTCTTCTTTTGGATCATTACCAAACGTTGCAAATTTTTTATCAGACAATAAACTTCTTGCCTCGTTTATAATATCTCTGCATTTCTTTGGTGTTTCTTCAACTTTACCAGCTAAAAATAAACAACAACATGCCGTAACATATCGTGGGAATTGTCGAAATGAATGAAACATGTAGAAACGATGGAAATACACAGAACCGGTTGCTGTTGTCTGACAACCCAATTCCATTTTCTGTCCAACATTTATAATGAATCTAACACCTGGAAAATAGGAGATAAAAATAAAAACTATATAGTAACTCGATAATTTTCAATTGTTATTACCTTCTTTCCGATATCTAGTTTCAGTGTCATAATCAATACCATCTCTAATTGAAGGGGTATGGCGCAATTGTTTCTTATCATAATACCAATTTGGCATGTTGCTTTGAAGATTAATAATTTTTTTTTAGATAAAGTTTAAATTGGGACAATTATAGGTTATGTAGAATTGTGTGTGAGAACCATTTACTTATAAGTGAGAATGAGAAAGGTGAAAGAAAAGGACAACGTCTTATCATTTATCTAATAGTAGCTCCAATTGAAACATTACACTAAAACATTTAGAACAATAAATAATTATGTTGTATCATATAAAAAACAGATATATTATTCTGTTTTTTGGATTTATGTACGGTTGAGATGGAATTCTGGGTGAACAGGATCAACTTTTGTGTTATTTTTGGTAAAAGATGAGCTATAGCTAGTCACAATTTAATTGTCTTCGATAGTGTAATTTCTAGGGAACTATTTCTTTAACATTGTCGCCAACTTTAATTTTCAATTGGAAAAATGGCTGATGAAGTACATTTGGCCCAGACGGCAGAAGCCGGTGGTGATACAATTTTTGGAAAAATTCTCCGTAAAGAAATTCCATGTAATTTTATTTACGAAGATAATCTAGTGAGTTGTTTTTTTTAACGAAAAAATTATAAATTTATTCCTATTGTTTTAGTGTGTCGCCTTTGATGATGTTAATCCCCAAGCACCGGTACATTTTTTAGTTATTCCACGTAAACCAATTGCACAATTATCAAAAGCTGAAGATAATGATGAGGCTTTATTAGGTCATTTATTGATTGTTGCTAGGAAGATTGCCCAGAAGAGGAATTTAAAGAACGGCTTTCGTATTGTTATCAATGATGGACCGATTGGGGCACAATCAGTTTATCATTTACATATACATGTTTTGTCCGGACGACAAATGCAATGGCCACCAGGCTAAGAGAAGGATTACATTTATAAGTTAGAAAACAGTACTGGTGTTATTTAGTTTTTTCTTCTTCTGTCTTTTCTGTAGTAATTGGGAGCAAAATAAAAAGAATTTAATATTCCAATTGGAATTTCTATAAATTAACGGTTATATATTTTTTTTCTGTAAAGTAAAATACACAATTTTGGTAATTTGCTCGTTTACAAACTATATACTATAACAAACAAACAAAATTAACATCAATTTTGGAGGAGAAGAGTAACAGATATTTGCTTTTGTTTTATAAGTTTTCAAATAAAAACTATAGCTACTACATGCCACAATAACACACAATTATGAAGAAATGTAAAAAAAAATTATAATCGATATTTATTATGATGAAACAACCGTTGTTACTGCTGCAAATATTTTGCAATTTAGTAGTATTCCACACACAATTTTATTTAAAGCACCATCCTTTAGATATAAAAATTTTTATCCACATTTTTTTTTAAATCAAATTAGTAGCGAGGCCAGCTCATTTTTCCACATATCAATTCCAATAATTTATGCTCATTTAAAAAATAGAAGAATTTTAAATTTCCCTCAAAGCAACACAATTAAAATTTGCAACACTAACAACCAAAACACTCGTCCAATTCACAATAAGAATGAAAAGAATAGAAAAGTAAACATTTTTGTTTTTCTTCAGAATACCTAAAAATAATTCTCGTGTAAAGCTAAATAGTAACTTTCGTAGTTTTTTTTCCTCAAATAAAAAATTAATCGAATATTTAATTGCAACAAGGTCGAATATTTGATTTTCAGACTTTTTTTCAATGAACAAACAAAAAAGGAAAGAAAAGAAAAACGAATACGTTCAATAGAGAACAGAATCAATTAGACATTCACACAAAACTCAAAATTCTTAAGACATTGAACTGCAAGGTAAGCGCGGTGAACCCATTTGTGTTAACACACGATCCAACCACTGTAACGGTCCATTTAAATGTAATTCAATCCAACATGGTGTTGAGGTGACCGTTTGTCGTCTACAATTAAGTTAATTTTGATGATATTGGTGAATTATTTGTATATGTTAAGAGAATTATTACCGATATTCAGCGCCCCAGCCTTTAACAAATGACATCCGGATCGTACACATTCTTGTTAATTGATAAACAGCTTCAAAACCTTGACTGACCGATTGTGATAATAATGCAGCAAATTCTTGATTGTTGAAGATTTTCAAATTACATCCAGGTGGTATTTTACATACAGTAGCTGGATGCCAACCATATCGTTGATTACAATTTGGTGATTGTACGAAAATACTTGAATCACTTAAACATTCAGCGAATACTTCACCACCTATAATTGCCAAAAAATTAATATTTCGTCTAATTATAATATCAATAATAATAATAATGCAAAATTATAATTTTACCGATATAATACAGTCTTACTCCTTTTCCTATATGCCTTCTAGTTTGTTCAACAACCGTATTTCGATTGACATTTGATAACAAACCCAAACAAAATCGTTCTGAATTACTTGGATCAGTAAAACCATCAACAGTAATTGATGGTTGACTTGCATGAAATGTTTCACCAACTCTTGTATTTAATTCATAATAACTGATACTACACCAGAATGCAGGTTCACAATAGAGAACAGGTTGGGCATCCACTGGTGGACTTGGAGTTATTCGGGACATACCTTAAATGATAGAAAGTTTATTTAAACAAATTAATTGTTTTTGTTTTTAATAGGGAAATATGAAACATTAATCAAATACGATAAAAAATCAGAAAATTATAATAAGAATTACTTTTGGACATTACACATGCCGCTTTCTTTTTATTATTAAAAATAACAAATTTCCAATCTATTCCCCACTAAATTATCAATAATCATAAAGTGAAAGGTATGAAGCATTATTTTTTTTTTAGAAAATCTACAAAAATTTATACCTACCGTTAATTAGATTGATTGGCATAAAAATCGATTTTCATCATCATCATCATCATCATTAAATCAGATGACGATTTATTTTAAACGAAAAAAAGAACGATTTAAAAATCAAGCAAGAGCAAAAAAAAGAAAGTCAAATATTTTTGGACCACACACACACACATTGCAAGAAAGATAGATAGATAGATTGTATGACCTTGATTGAATTTCTATTTTATTTCAGTCTAATTCTTCTGAAATTCCAATAAACTTACTCATATTATCATTAGGATCAATAGGATCACCATCCTCAGACATATAGCCGGGTGGTGGTGTTTCAGTTGGTGGGGCAGCATTATGTGGTGACTCCATATTAGCTGGGGCACCATTTGGACAAATTCCAACAGAATCCATGTAGCCTCCAGTATGTTGCATATGTAAACTATATTTATAATTGTTTCTGTTATTCGCGACAATAATAATAATAGTGGTAATTACCCTAAACTATTTGTATTGTGTGGAAATGATGTATTTTCTGGTACTGAAGTGCTTAAATCTTCCAATGAATGTGGAAATAGATTATTTTCATCGCCCAATGTGTGTCGAGGTACTAAAATTGCTGGCAATGCTATTGGAACAAAATACAGTTTTTTTTTACAAAAAAAAGAAAAGGTCAATAGATTTGTTGTTGTTTATAAATTATTCTATCATTAAACAAACCTGGACTTTCAATTCTTGTATAATGATAGGGATTAATACAGACTTCCTCCTTTTTTAATGTGTAAGCATATTCACAATGATCCAATGCACGTAACTCATGATGTGATTGTAATTCAGGCCATCTCCATAAACGGCAATAGATGACATGTGGTAAACCTTTACGTTGCTGTTGGACATTGCCTAATTCAGCACTTGGACGAACTCTACAAAAAGAAATTTGCCTTCAATTAAACGATTATTAACTTTTGCCTAACTATCGAACACATTTTGCAGGCATTAGGGTAGGTCAACAAGCCAGACACAGTGGAGTAAGGGGAACGCGACTCGAACACAAATCTATAATATGACCTTAAACTTCAGGTACACACAGACGCACAAAATACTAACTCACGCAGTCTATCTATCTCTTTCTATCTTTCATCAATTTGAAATCTATATACACACAGCCACACATATGCACATACAATATTCTATATAGATACCTAGGTATTGTGACGCATTTTGTATTGTGATTTTGTGATGATATCGCCCGTTCTAATTCTTCTAATGCACCAGATTTTTTCAATTTCTTCACTAGACTTTTCACAGCTTTCTCACACCATTTATCATCAGTATCAGTACCTTTTTTCCAACCTAATAAACGTTTAACAATTGGTGGTGTAAATGATGGTAACATTCCACTCATCACATTAATAATCACAAAATTAACCTAGTAATACACACAACTAACAATTAATCAATCGCAATTGATTAATTATCGATTTAATACTTGTTTTTCTTTTTCAAAAGATTGTATGGAAAGTTTTTTTTTCGTAAAATTATTGCTTCTTTACTACTGCCATATTGTTCATTGACAGCAGGACGTTGATTTGTCAAAATCACTAACCTATCATGGACATACCACAAATATTATCATCTCTTTCTATTATATATACTGTTATTGCTAATCAAATCGGTATCGTAAGATGCAGTTAGATGGATAAAAACGCAATTATTGATCTGCGCATGTCCAAATTTAACTGTAATCAAACCAGTGGCGTCACATCTGATATTAAAAATCAGAAAATTTCTATAAATACCTATTCAATTCGAGTAGTCAAATCGTATTTGGAATAATATCAGAATTTAATAATTATTAGCAACTCTCGATCGAAATGGATGTTTTTCTAAATAGTTGAATTGCTGTATATTGTGTTGCCTATTATGGATTCGAATTGCTAGTTAATATTGTAGAAATCTGTAATTAATGGTAGAGATGTCGCCGGCAACAATTCAATGTTATTCTGTATTTTCTTTTCATATGGATTAGTAAAAGATGGAAAAATCGGACGCTGTTTTAGATCAGTTTATTCAACAACATGGCGGCGGTGTATCACAATCAACTTTGACAAGACTAAAGTTTATAACAATAATAATCGTTTGTTTTAATAATTAATTAACAAATTATTATAAATAATTAATGAAACATTGAGAAGAAACAAATAAAAATGGATTTTAGTTAATAGCGAACTTAAAATTCAATAAATGCACGAATAAATAAAGAGACACGGGGGTGATTGTTAAAAAAGAGTTTAAATTTTGGTTTTGTTATTATTATAATTTAAAGATTTGTGTCCGATGTAAATGAACAATGATTCGAACAAACGGTGTATGTTTTCATATAATTCGTTGTAAATCGAGTGTATTATTTGCAATTATTTTAACTGTGATTTGGGGACAAACACAAGGTAAATAAATCGTCACAATTCCATTTATTATCTAACAAGATGTTTTTTCAAATGCGTTTTACCAATTATTGATAGGGTAATTTCGATTTTTTATTATTGATATCGAAAGAAAATTGTTGAAATTTTCATTTATAATCAATAGATATTCAATATATGAAATTGTTATCAATAAAAAATTGAAACTTGTTTGTTACATTCTATTATCAACAATACTTATAAACGATAGTTTTTTGAAGTTTTTTTTTTACAATTTTTGAAAATCAATCAATGATACAGTTGATAATTGTTACTGTTTTATTGTTGAATAGGTTCATAGAAACAATAGAACAATTATTGAAGTGTAATCGTCTATGTTTCTTATTTATGTTTGTTATGTAAACATTGCTATTTTTGTGGAACCAATCTGTCTGTGGATAATCTATCTCACAATTGTTTAATTTATTGTTATTTTTTGTGTTGCTATTAATTCTTGCTAATTTAAATTGCAAAATTTCCCACTAATTAGTAGTGCGACCGATAATGATTATGAAATAATCAATTTCGATAAAAATTAATGATATAAACTTGTTATTAAAACGGAATTAAATTGGTGGAATTTATATATACATATACGTTTATATGAAAAAACAAATAACAGAAAAAAAAACGAATGTTTTTGTTTGTATTTTAATAAGGTTATTTGTTGTTAATATTGTTGTATTTTTAGCGTTTTTATCCGAACAACAGTTACAAAATAATGTTTCATTAATAAAATTTATAAAGGACGATTTTTTTTTTATGATCAAATACATTTAGCCTTCAAGGTTTCAGGGAGTCAATTTCAAATGTAATAATTATAGTTATTATTGCTTTTGGATAGGTAGCTCATAATAGCGTAATCATCGGTGTTATTTTGATTATTCCAAAAGATTTTTACTCTTATTATTAAGAACGAATGAATGTTGAAATGTGGACGAGAGCCTTCCACGTATAGCATCGCTTATTTAGTCGCAACATACAGGGGTTGGTCTTTTCATCTAGAAACATTAGAAGAAACTAGAAGAAATGAAACATTCTTATAATGTGCACGTGCTAAAAAGAGATGTAGAGAAGATGGGTGGTTAGTGGTTTTTTCTATTTATCTCTTTTCAGCACGTTCACATCATAAGATTGTTCTGTTTCTTCTAGATAGATTCTCCAATGTTTATTATTATTATTATTATTATTATTATTATTATTGTAAACGTTGCTTTTTTAAGCTTCCTCTCTTTTAATTAAATGATGCTTTAAGACGGGTCCACATTCAGATGCATATGCTGCAAGTAGAAGGCAACCGCAAACCATTATGCATGCGAGTGCTTCACATATTTACTACTTATTCAGTTTATTGCCTATAAACCGGGATTTTAATACAAAAGAAATATCAAAAAATTTTAGGCTTTAAATTTAAACTGAACAAAGGGTAGGTAATAAGAAGTTTTACTTAATGAAAATCATAGACGCCAACTTTCTGTAACTTCTTTTTAGTTTAGATCAAGATAAACTTAACAAAAATCGCCTTTTTCCCGAAGTCTGCTATTGTTCTTCTGCGCTCATTCTGACACTACCTAAACCCAGTGTAGATGAATTTCTATTTATTTAAATAAAAACGAAACCTTCGTTGTGTCTTTGTACCTTAGTTTTCTAATTGATAAAGTGGCTTTTTCTAAGAGAATCATTCTGTATAAATAGGGCTTCGTATAATTGAAACAATATTGTCACTATACAGTAGTAGGGGAGACCGGAGCTGGAAGTTCCCGGAGTAAGTTGTTCCGATGAGAATAGGTACGACAGGAAAAAAGATAGCGATTAGTGTGTGGTGCTTCGCGAAACGTTAAGATACTGTGCCACCGAGGCAACCATTGTTTTTGTTCTGGCAACGATGGAAAACTGGCTATGTTCATAGAACTTTAAAACTTCCATGGAAGTGAATTTTTTCATGTATCATATATTGTTTCATTAAGATCCTATTAACACGTTGGTTCCAGTAATTTTATGAAAAATGGTCCGGAACTATATCCTTATTTCGATTGAATGTGGTCAAAAATGTGATGCAGAACAATTTACCGCAATGACGGAACAACCAACCCCATAGCGGGGTTGATTGATCCACTTCGATTGTTTTCAGAAAAATGTTTCTGGAAGGAAGACCATTAACCATTAATATGTGTATAAATTGCAGAACCAAGTCTTCATTTTCATAGGAAAATTATGTATTTATTGAAATTCGGAATTTCCAGCCCCACTCTCCCCTACTCCCATTTTTCACAAAGTCTTGGGACTGCCGATGAATATCTATGCTCTATTAATTTGCAGTAATATACAAAGGGAGAGTTCCAAGTAGTTCGAACATTTTTTTGGCCACTATTTGATCATAAAAGAGTTGTAAAGTAAGTTGTTGAAGGTCCGTGGGATGGTTGGAGTTGCAATTTTAGGTTGCAGCAACGGTTGCCGTGAAATCAAAAAGTTTAGGTATTTTGTGGGAGAGGCCTAATGTTTGCAACACTGTTGCACAGTTTATAGTGCAGTTGGCAACATCAGTACATCACTTTACTTTTTGTACTCTTTTAAAACTTGTATTATCGCAGAACATGTCTCTATTATTACGATTCTTAGTGTTTGAGGCGGTGTCGCTGTAAGAAATTTTAAGTTTTTGAATTCTGTCCACTTGCTAAAAAATGGAGCGTTGCAGAGAGCCGTTCATTCGCTGATAAAGCATTACACATTACAGTGTCCTGTTATCCAATTGATGACCGTACTTTTTCCAACAATTTGTTATGGGTTACGCTGTTCATTCGTAAAAAAAAATTAAATTCGCTTGGTGCACTTATTCGGAGTGCTTTTAATAAATTCGAATGTGAAAACTCCCAGCGGTTTTGATACCAGTCCTTGGACAACTTTTTTTTTTCCTTTCTTTGTCTATGCTGCATCTCGTCATCACACAGCTTATCAATAATAATACATAGTATAGAACGTTTCTTGCTCATTTTCAAACATGTATAGTGTGGAAATTTGAAATTATACCAATATCATAATTATACGCACAAGAAACTAGATATCTACAACAATGTCTTCTGCTTACTGATGTTGCTAGCCTCTGTAATTGCAAAGTTGCATTGCCTGTGGCAAATAAGTTTTCAACCAAGTTTCGGGTCTATATGCTCCTTAAGGCAACGTTAAAGTGGGAAGATTCGTAACATATAGGGGTATTTCTATATTATTTTTGTGTCAATATTACAGGCAACATTTACATTTTTCTATCGAAAACAAATTTCCAATTACCATTTTTCAAATATTAATCGACTTATCACAGTTTTAATAGTTGAAAAAAAATAATTAATCCACGATCTATTAGCGAGATTCGAACTTAGAGCACTTGAATTTCCGGTTGCAGGTGTCAACTAAATCGACATTTTTAGACCCGTTTTTCTTTCTAATTGCTGTTAATTTAACCTAAAATAGATGTAAAATTAAATCAAATATTAAAATTAACCATTTGCTGCATGATTTGAAAATGTTATCGTTCAAAAGACTATATATAATTACTATATACCATTATTATTATTGATTGATCAAGTTAATATCAACTAATTTTGATGTTATTATTTTTTATTACTAACACGATATTAATTAATACGGTTAATGTCTATAATTTTTTCTTCATTTAAAAAAAATTAACTCATCAACCTCAAAAAATTTGAATATCTTTGACCAAATATGTTGATCAAAATAAGATTTCTAAATGTGGGCGAAACGTTCCGTTTCTTTTTCTTTTGAAACATTAATTTGGAAGTTTGTTCCAGTTTTTAACGTTAGAAAATTGTAACCATTAATATTGTGTAAATAATAATTTTCATAATTAATGTTTTCAATATTTGTTTAAAATAAAATTAGTTACATATTTTCTATTAATTAAAATAAATAATACATTATTTTAATGGTTGTATCCTGAAGATAATTAGGCTTTTCTATAAACATGTTTTACCATTCTCAGACTACAGATCCTATGAGAAAGCTTTTCTATAAGTCTTTACAAACCATTCATTCTGTAGACTCATTCATTCAATGCCTATTGAAAATCAGAAATTTAACTGTTGAGTTCAAATTTACACAACCCTCATTAGTTTTCCGTTTTAATAAACACTTTTTATTAGTGAGTGTCTTCTTAAGGCTCTACCGGAGTGGTTTATAGATACAATGTAAAATAATGGTAACATTTATTCCTTTTTTTTTCCACATTTTCAAAATTGAAGCAAAGGTCGATTGCTCTATACATTTGAACAGCTAGTGCTGAGGTCTGAGATTCCTTAGTTTTCCAAAAAAACTTTTAGTTTTCCTTATATCGCGAAAAATCGTTATTTTATTTATTCCTCTTTTTTCTCGGGTAATGACATTTTGTTTTTGAAGTTTTGACCACTTTGTAAACCATTAAAGTACCGAGGTCTGAGATTCCTTATTTTTTTGATAAACTTATTAATTAATTAGATATTTGATAATAAAGTTTTAGAAAGTAGGCAACTTGTTCTACATGTGATCTAAAAACTTGTGCTAATTGACGATGATTTATTACCCCCCCAGCATGGTGCTCGGCAAAAGGCAATAAACAGATTATTTTTATATACCCCTACAACCTTTTTCTACAAATGTGGATTTTATAAAATGGAATGTTTTGGTCCAAAATAAAAATATATAAGTAGCCCCCAACATGAAAAATATCGAAAATGCAGCAGAGCGCGGATTACAATTAAGTTAAAAAACTATATCTACTCAAGTTTAAATTTATCAAAGATCTTTTCTCCGTAACAGTCTTAATTGACTATGCGTCTTTTTTCTGTGATCAATTAATTCCGGAAGCAAAGCATTTAAAAAGAATTTTTCTAAATGAGGTATCATGTTAAAAAACCAAAATTCATCATCTCTCTCAATTTCGCAGTATTTGATGTCGACAATGGTATATACTATAAAATAACAAATATTCCGCTTAGAGATACGTAACTGTCCTTGAATTTGATAATAATAATTATGATTCTGCTTTAACTTTAAATTTCCGTTATTATCTATTGTACAATAATCAATTTTTTTCTTCTCGATACCTTCCTGAATTGTCATATCACGTGCTGAATATAGACATTTCACTTCTACAATTGTTTCGGAACCGGTGAAGCTGCTAGATATCTATAATCACTGTCAACAAATAAGCCGCATTTTTCTATTTTTGAACTGATAATTTTTTCAAGGGTCTCAATTGCTGTAGATTCACATTTAATTCCCGTGATTTAAAGATGGTGGTAAGAAAGAACAAGAAATTGATGATTTTGAATATAAGATTACTTCTACCGTATTTGCTGTGCCCGTTTCTGGTCTCATTCTACAAATTTTCCCGAATTTGCTAGATGTAAGTCTGATATTTCGCTCTTTATACCACTCTGGGTTTGTACTTTGGCCCCTAGTTTTTCGTTCAATTTCAAAAATGTCCGATTGTGAATAATTATCAATCATTTCAAATTTTTTAATTTCATATTCGTTGTCTGGTAAATCAGGAATATAGCTCATTTCGCTATTATTTATTCCGTAATCTGAATCGGTACTGCAAGCGCGACCCATTTGTTTCATACCCCCTCTTTTGTTTTGTAATTTCTTTTTCTTTTCCATAAATTGCTGTGTAAATTTACCGATACCAATACTGCTTAGTTTTTCGATTATCTGTCCAACAAAATTTCCTTGACAATTATAATTAAGCCCAGCAGCATGGCATCTGCCTTCATAAGATCCCCTCAAAGAAAAATTAATTCTTTTCCCACCAACTAGTTTGTTTACCATCGAATTGTACGTTTCAACAGTATTGCTGTCAACATCGTATAGCAAACTAGATGACAAATTAGCAACACGATTTAAACAATTACTGAATGGTTCATAAACATTACTTTTAGTAAAGTCATTATACGCAATTTCATTTACTTGGCCACTTGTTTTACAAAAATAGACATCACATTTCGAATGGTCGCCAAAAATATGCCGAGGGCCATTTGAAATATCATACAAATACTCCTTACATTTTTTTTCGGCCTCTTTCTACCCTTTCGTGTTTTTACCTGACTACAGCAATATCTTCGGTCTTTCGGCATGTTTGAAAAATTTGGTGTTATAAACACTTTCTCTTGACATGCGGCAAAGTATTGTGATCAATTTTGATTTGATTTCTATTTTTTTTAATAATTGAAGATGTAAATCAGTTTCTCTTAAACTCTTAGAATTACTTAGAATTAGATATTTTACTTCTCTTTCTAAGTTTTTTTGTAACATTTTAGATAGTAGATCATCTTATGGGTATACCTATATACTTATATAAAGTGTAATAAATACAAGTTACAAGCACCGAGAGAAAAAAATTAGAGTATGCCGAATCAACAAAATTTCATTCATATATTGTAGATTCATAAATAAACAATGCCTGCTCTAATTGTTGTTTTTGATCGTATTTTATTTGAATTTGAATTTTCCGATTTAGGTTTTTTTAGTCAAAAATTGGTGAATGCTCCTACGATACAAACTAATTTATTTAAACATATAATGTTTAAAATATGAAAATATCCGTCGTCTACCTCTTATTTCGGCTAACTTCTGTTTTACAACCATTTTACAACTCTCCGTACAGCCCCCTGCTGTTAGGGACTAGTGATTGACAGCTGTCATACAACTCAGGCAACAGATTTTTATGCAACCGAAACTACTCCAAATTGAAATTTTATTTTACTCCGGTGGAGCCTTAAGGCCTTATTTCTATTGTGGCGAAGAACTCGCAGCAGGTTCTGTTTACATCGTACGTAAATTTCTAACGAGTTTATCTATTTACAGAATTGACGAGCTTTCTTGCTAAAATGTTTACACTTGAATAATAAAATTGTGCTAGATAGAAACTTACACAAAGTTTCTCGCCTATTTGTAACGCATTATTGTTAAAAGAATAAGTCGAAAAATTGTTGTTTTGTTAAATTTTTCATGTTTGTTTTTATATGCTGATCGTGCATATATGGCAGTTATGATTTTAGTGAATAATTCATGAGGATCCTGAATATATAACAACACCCTTAATTTATTCTAAACGTTTTTATTAATAAAGACATTTCTCTGTTATTGTCTCGACCAACAATTTTTGATTTTTTAAACATTTAATGTTTATAATCTGATAAAAACAACTAACATCAATTGGCTTCTAATTTATTAAAAACATGTAATTGCATAATAACTGTAACTTTATTTATGATCGCCAATAATGACTCGTAAAATTTTATATTATCATCAACATCATCATAGTTAGAACACTACATTAAACATTGATAATGTCTTCATAAAGAATCTGTATGTATAATAAAAACTATGTGTTGTGTATATAGAAGAGAACACTTCAAAAATTATTACTCGTTCTAGATTTGTAGATTTGTAAAATAAAAATATAAATTGGATTAATTTTTGATTGTTCGAAGATATTTTGAAAGGTTTCGCTAGAAATCCTCTTAAAAATCAATTCAAATATCTAACACAAATGCATTTGATTCGATTCGGCAATTTTGTTGAAACTTTGAGCGCACAATCATCCAAAGCTGCAGAAGAGCTTCATCATTATTCAACAAAATTCTATTTGAACAATATTTTTTATCCACCAACTCACTCGCTTTGGCTTTTTTTACACAATATGAAATATTCGATTTGGTTTTTTTTTTATTCTGTCTTTCTATTATTTACTTTGCATCTTTTGATAGTGGGGTGGTGATGGTAGCAAAAAACCAGTCTACTTATAGAGACAATGGAAAAATAAGGGGTCTCCTCTTCAACAAAGCTCTCTTTTGTTTGATGGTTCTTATAAATGAATCGAGGGAGGAAACTTTGGAGCAAAAAAAGAGACATCATTTATTTGTGGTACAAAGGATATTCATAATTTTTTCGATGATTTATTGGTGATTTATGAATGTCTTTTGTTACATTTGAAAAAAAAATCAAATCAATACATTGAAATACAAATAAAAGCTACAAGAGAGGGAAGAAAATTTCTTTGAGGATTTATTTGAAAGATGATTTATGTTATGCTAAAATTACAGACGGGACTCATTTAGCTTCTTAAACTACTCCATTTTCCAAGATAACACATTAAATTTAGTTTACTATGTAGTTAAGTGAAATCCGTATACTTTTAACTATTTCGAAATAGAAATAAAATGGCCAGAAGAGTGGTTATCTTTCACATTTGTAGTAGATATAGCAGGAAATCACGATCATCCTTATAAAATTAACTAATTACCATTTATGGATACTAACGTTATAATTAAATTGTTTATAATGAAAATAATTAGAAGGCCGTGATTCAATGCTTGAACCAAAAAAAGAAGAAAATCGAGGTGATAGAGAATTTTTTTTAATGATCGACCGATAAGATTAGTTAATTAAACAAATTCAGGTGGTTAGATAACAGTTTTTCTGATAAAATATTGGAAAATTTCAAAGTATTTCTTTGTATATTGTTTCCAATTCAATAAAAGAATTCTTGGTTGAGATTTCGTTAAAATTCTCATTATTTACACGTGAATTTCTTATCAGTTGTTATTAAAAAAAAACTAGAACTCCATTTTATAGACATTTTCCTTGGTCTTATCAGTAAAACTATTTATATATATATATATATATATATATATATATATATATATATATCGTTACATATAAAACATGGTTCTCCCCTTCATATACTTCCGATCATTATCCTTTACCACCCTAATTATTAGGCGGTTAGATGGCATTTCGACGACCCTTCTTCAACTGATGTCCCCCTGTTATTCGATTTTTTTTTACGCCTTTAGTTGCACGATGATATTTTGCCATCGCAGTATTTATTGATGGTGAAATGCTACGGAAATTTTTGATTTATTCGATACAGATCAACGAATTCTAATATGAATTTTGTACAGGCCAAGGATTATGATTAAATATCGTCGATATACTGATATTTCGCGACCATGAATAACAGAAAAATTTTCTATTTATTTTACACTAGATATTTTTTAATATTGACTTTTAGGAGTGTTTTATCTGATTATATCTGATATTTACATTTTGATCATCATCCGACACGACTGTTTACCATCTAAGGACGTTTGTAAATCTTATTCAGAATTGTGCAAATTTACCAAGATGAATTACAATCAAGTGACGCATTTTCTTTCAAATAACAAGGGTGGGATTATAGACGAAGAGCAAAAAAAAATAAAATAACAGAAATCCCTAAAAAATTCACTTCATTTTCCGTCTCATCTCTCTCAAACACACACAAATTATCGATTGATTTATACGTTAATGGAGGAAATGTTTGCTCCGGCAATGTTTCCGATCGTAAATATAAAAACAGACACATGATGATATTGATGGTGGTAGTTGTAAAATGCCATCTTCATCCCCCTTTACTGTTTGTTGTGAAAAGATGTAGAAAAAGAAAAAGAAATAGAGGGAATTTTCAGATGATTTAATTAATTTTTGGAAACTTGCCTATACTTCAACAAAAAATGCAAATAAAAGAGATGTACGAAGGGGTGAATAGCTTCAATACTAAAAATTTTGGAAATCATCAATAATCAAATGGGGCTAAATCTGGAGAATATACGGTAACAAGTGACTTCGGGACAGGGACGTGTCTTCGTATTTTCACAAGTGTCGTACGAAGTGTAGTTGAAGGCGATGCCATGCCATGCCATTTTTGTAGCAGAAAATGGAGACAGGATCTTTTCCAGAAGACCCAAAAGGTGTCCACTCTTTAGATATTTATCGATCAGCATTATGAATTCAAATTTTATTTACTATAAAAAGGCGATTCATATTGCAGATCCATTCGTTTTTGATCGGCCTTGACCGTTTGTACCAAAACTTTGCTCCTATACTCGTCAAAATTTATAATTTTTTACCTATAATTAGGTGATTTGTTGTTTTTGTCTATGTGAACTATTCAGGGTCAACTATTTATCAATATTGCCTCGTAGTCAAGTCAAATTTGTTTTATTATATAGTTGTAATATAAAAGATGTTGGGTCACGATTTAATGAGTTTGTGTTGAGTTGTTTGTTGGTATCCTTTAAAAGATAGCAACAACTTAAGGGATAACAGAAATGTTTTAATTAAAATACCGGGTGAAAACTAGAAGTAAAGTAATAATAAATCTTGACCAATTATGGTTTTGTATAAATCTAAAATACAAACATGTCTTGCATTATTTATGATAATAGAATTGTTGATGGATTGTGTTTTATATGTAGTAAGCAAAAGAAGAAGAAAATAATTGTTATATAAAACAGGATAAGAGTCCCAATTACCATTTATAGACTTATTTAGTTTATTATAAAAATAAAAGTGGCTAATTATATAAATTGAGATTGAATTAATGATTTAAAAATCATTTACATTAATTTAATAGTAATCAAGATTCCATTTTAATTAAATTGATGATATTTTCCACAATGTTATGTTAAACGTTAATTGGTTGAAAGGGCAAAATTATGATAAAGTCATCATCAATTTACCCTTTGCTTTGTATCCTACAATATTTAAAGGAAACAGGTGACATTTCCGGATGTCTGTTGAATGGTTTCTATTCATATTAATTCAATCAAACTCACCCTTTATTTTATGTGGTTATACCAATGTGGCGGTGGAAACTCTTTGGAAATTTGTTTTTGTTAAGGAGAGTGATTTTCCAATTTGTACCGATTTTAACACACTTTTCAATTTTGTTGCTTTTTTTTTACAACAAATCATAATTATTTGAGTCTTTAACTAAAAGAATAAAACTTTCTTGTCTATATGCCTCTGGGAATGTATTTACAATGTAAGGGTAGATTTGTGGTTGTTTACTTCTCACCCTTTATCGAAAGTTTGAATATGACAATTGCATTTGAATTCCTCACACATTACTCCACCCTGTTATTTACGATTTTAAGCACGTATTTGTGTGAAATAATTAAATAATTCAGTCACAAGTTGTAGAGATAAAGATAAAGAGAGGAAAAGTTATTGTAGGATTCTGTTTTTGTTTTTTTGTTTTTTGATATCTACAAGAAATAAACGTATTGTTAATCTAAAGAAGCACACAGCAGTCGGTCTGTTCTGTTCAACATTCGCTACATTCTTCAACTATTGTGTTTTGTATTTTCAACAATATAAAGATTTAATAGCAAGACAAATATCGAACGTGGCTGGAATTCTAAATAAAATCTGTACGGCTATTCTATACAGCAATTAAATTTCCAGACTCAAAATAATAGATTGATTATTATTACCCTTTTCGTATATTCACATATTCCATACAATGTAATAATTATTAATAACAAACGTGCAATTAACACGCGAATCTTAAACAACAATAAGACACTGATGAAGTTCCTCTCTTCTATACGATTCTATCTTTTATATTGTAAGAGGATGGTAGACACATCTGGATTTAAGGAGGATATTTTAATGGTGAACACTTTTGAAAGTATTTAATAAAACCATCTGTGTATAATATTTGTTGGAATTTTAACAAGTTGCATCAGACAAAATCTATTCAGGATGGTCATATTTTATATTAGAGCAGTGTTTTGTGTTTGACTAATTTTATAAATTGGAATTTGTTAGAAGAATAATTGGTTGACATTTTCCGTTATTTTTTTTTTATTTGTTTTTCTATAGAGTCTGTTTTTTTTTCTGTAAGTTTTTAATTAGAAGACTTTGTTTTTATATAGAACAATTCGGACAGAAAAGAAAATTAATTCGACAGGCCGCGTACACGAACGACTCCTCTCATCTCTTCTATTTATTGGACATAATTGTTTTAATTTATCGATGTGAATTATTTCCGATTATATGCTGCATTTTGCAATCGTTTGCAAAATGTATTTAAAATGTTTACTACAGGTAGTAATTATGGCTTTATTTTATAGAAGAAATTGTAAATTATTGTGTGATTAATCTTTGATTTTACTTTACGTAAGATTATTTATTGTTTAACAACAGCAAGAACAACAACAACAAAACAAGCGAAATATTTTAAACATTCTTATCAGACTTATAATAATAAATGATATATTGTGTAATGTTATCTACAATAGATAAAATTAAAAATAAATGTTCAAATTATAGCTCCTATCATTATAGGCACAATATAATTATTATTATTATCGAAAAATGAGAATGTAATAAATTAAAATGTCCACCCCTTTTTTTCATTTTTGTTTTTTCTTCTCTCATTTTTATAATTTTTTTTTGGCTTTATCAATTTAACATTATATGAATGAATACAAATAGAAGCAGATGTATAGAAAGGGAGAAAAATTGATATCATCGTGAACTATACGTTTATTTTATTATAAATATTTCATAGAGTTTAAAGGTAAAATATACAACAGATGTTTGAATTTATTATAGTTTCTCATTTGGTTTCGGTTAACAAAGGGTCTATTTCAACACCATATACAGATACTATGACAGCGTGCCTGTGTGTATATCGAATTTCTACCATCCAACAACAAGAAATCTTCAACACATCCATAAATATAATGGGCAACGAGAACCAATTCATGGTCCCTTTTGATATAGGATTTGGACATAAACATATGGTGTTTGTTTTATTGTTATTAGTACCATCATTCTATACTCGAAAATTTCTAATGATAACGTCAAAATTACGTTGTATTATTTATAGAAAATCGATAAATTCTCAAATAGACTTAAATATCATCCTGATACACATTAAAAGTCAGAAAGCTCCAATTAAGCAGGCGAACATAAGAAGGGTGTAAAGGGAAAACTGTGTCTCTTCTTAAAGTACTAGAATTTGTTCAGAGGGGTTGTGTTGTTGTTGCAATTTGATAATGCCGCATTTATACGTTTTCATTATAGTCTATTTTAAAGTAAACATTCAAAAAAGATATCCCCCTTAAGTCTTTGAACGAAAATTCGGTTTTAATCTACGTTGTTTTTTTTTCTATAGATAGAATATAGTCAAGTTACTTATAACTTATAACAGATAGATACGTTTAACTCGAATCAAATTTGCATATTAATTGGTTTTCCATTAAAGAAAAATTAGCCTCGAGTCGTTTTTATTTTAGAATTCTATTTAAACACACGATTTAACAGTTATTTATTGAATTTTCACAAGAATTATTGTTTGCATGCAGAAAATTATTATAAATGTTGATAAATGTCGTGTTATTATTATTGTTTATGAACAAATCAATATTTGTAAAGATTGATTTTTTGTTGTTGTTGAAATTGTCAATCGAAAAATCAATCTTGTTCCAGTCATTTCCTGTTAAACAAATAAACAGTTAATGTTGTCCTTTCAATTATTGTCGTCATTGACAAACAACAGACAATATGGGGGAGTCTTTATTGTATGAAAATGAAACTTTATTTCAATCATACCAATCTCACAAACTGTTGTCTGTGTCTATCTTTTATTGAATAAATTGATAGGGGAATGTGGAGAGAGGGTTGCAGACAAATTGTTAAACTATGAAACCTATTATTCACTGTTCCAACTTGAATGATTAAACGGATTGTTTGACGATCTTTGTTGGATGCGTTGTAATCTCAAATAACTTCATATAAGTGAGACAAAGATTAAACTATGTCCAATAAAACTATTATTAATTTATAGTATTGATATAATGATGTTTGTTTTAGGTCATATTTTAGAGTTTGCAGTTGAACCAGTCGATACAGTAGTTGAAGCAGGACAATCAGCCGTTTTAGATTGTATGATAAAACCATCACATCATCAACCTAGTATTTTAATACAATGGCTCGATCAAGATCGACAAAAACTATCATTTATCGGTGATTTATTTCGGTACATTGCCTATTATTATTATTATTATTATTGTAATTCTCGATTATAGAATAATTGAATTTTCTTTATTTTCCATTAAATAGATCTCAATTGACAAATGGTTCTTTATATATCAATAGTGTTATTGAAGAACAACGACTAACTGGAACTTATCAATGTATGGCAACATTACCTAATGTTGGATCTATTGTCAGTCGAATGGCAAAACTAACAATTGCTAGTAAGTTTGTTATTATGATTATGAAAAAAAAGGAGAATTCTTTAAAATTAACATATTTCAACGTTTATTATTGAGAACATTTTAAAAATAAGTAAATTCGAAAAGTCTTAGATTCTCATTCTATGTTGTTTTTATATAAAAATAGAATTGTCCGGGTTTCTGGAAGAACCAACTGATTTAAATGTTAATATTGGACAAAAAGCCCATTTTGCTTGCCGTGTTGATGCAGCACCACCACCAAAAATCCGATGGTTAAAAGATGAACGTCCATTACAAATCGATGAATTACGAATGGCAATTCTACCATCTGGTGCATTAGAAATTGATGAAGTTTTCGAATCAGATCAAGGATCTTATAGGTTTTTTCTTTTGATTCATTGTTATTTCTCTTCTTAGTGTTAAAAAATAAAAATTAATTGTAGATGTAATGCGTCCGGTTTAAATACACACAAATTGAGTAATAAAGCGTATTTGATTGTAAATGGGGACCATGAACAAGCTGCTCATGTTGCACCGCCAACATTTATCGCCCAACCACAACCAGGTGTTGTAGTTGAAGGACAGAATATTTCATTAGACTGTGCCGCTAATGGCAATCCGAATCCGACCATTACGTGGCTCAAGGATGGTTATGCCATTGATATGAAGTAATTTTTCGATTTTTATATCGAATATAATTAAAATCATTATTATTTTCCAGTTATTTAGATAGCAGATTTAGTTTAGTTGGTTCTACAAGTTCCTTAAGAATAACAAATATAACAGAAGAAGATACTGGAACTTATCAATGTCGAGCTGAGAATCGTGAAGATAGTTTAGATGCATCAGCAACAATCACAGTTCAAGTGCCTCCACGTTTCTTAAAAAAACCTCAAGATAAAACAGAAATAGCAAATAAAGATGTTGAATTAGAATGTAGTGTGTATGGTATACCACAACCGAAAATAACATGGTATAAAAATGGCGAAGTTATTATACCAAACGAATATTATCAAATTATTAGCGGGTATATATTTTTTAAGATAATATTTTGTTTTGGTTTTTTTTATTGAATAAATAAATTATAATTTTTAGAAATAATTTAAAAATCATGGGCTTAATGGTGTCAGATACAGGGATTTTTCAATGTTTTGCCACAAATGCTGCTGGCAATATTCAATCAGCAGCTAATTTACGTGTTATCAATCCTGGTTAGTATTAATCTTCTATTTTTTTTTTGTTTTAATTTTATAAATTTTTAAGTTATTTACAATTTTTATTTATTATGATATTTTTTTTTATCTTTCTCTCTACATCTTCATTGTCCTTATATTATTTTGATCCTGATTTGTCCTGAAAATTCCGCATTTTTGTATTGGTGCATGTTCTCTTATGGTTTATGCATGATTTAGAGAGTAAACGTCGTAAAAAAGTCCCACAACAACAACAGCAACATAAATTAACATTAGATAAAATGCAATCAATCGCGTTATTTGCAAATTTAAAATCGGAAAATTCAGCAAAAATAGGTGATGTTGATTTTGGGTATTTGTCAAGGAAGAAATTCCAACAAGATTCTTCACATATTGATAGTAGTAGTAATAGTAATAGTGATAGTAATGTTTATGATCCGCATAGTGCTTTTACATCATTAAAAAGTAGTGAAACTAACGATAATATTAATTTGGGTGATATACAATCTGCTTTTTTCCCAACAACTGCTGCCGCTTCCTTTAAACCTTTTATAGCGGATAATACAGGACAAGATGATAGCAAAAATGGTGGTAGTAATCATCTAACAGGACCACCAGAAGATTTGAAAGCATTAATTGTTAAAGCTAGATTTGTTACATTAAGTTGGAAAACACCGTTAATTAATGGTGATAATATTCAATCATATTCTGTTTATTATCGGCAAGAAGGTAGTGAGAGGTGATCAAATTATTATTTTGTTTATTTGTTTTTATAATAATGCGAGAGAATGTGTGTGTTTTTTTTTGGGTATTTTTTAGGGAACGAGTACAAAATACGACACGTTCAAAATTAGAAGAAATTAATATTGGCGGTTTATCACCGAATCGTGTTTATCATTTTCGTGTTGTCGGTATTAATCAGTATGGTCTTGGACAATCATCAGATAGTTTAACTGTTACAACACAAGCTGAAGAGAATGTACCAAGTCATCCATTACAATTTATCGCTTATGCTACAAGTCCACATAGTATACATGTTATTTGGAAACCACCAGAGATTTCTAATGGTGAACTTCAACGATATACCGTCTTTTATATGGAGGTAACTATCAAACAAAAATCTGAGTTATTGTGATTTAAAAAGAAATCAATTACAATTATTATAATAGACTAGTTCTTCAATTGAACACAATATCGATACAATTGAGTTACAATGTGATTTAACTGGATTATCTGTATATACCGAGTATAGTATATGGGTGGTTGCTGTAAATCGTAATGGACGTGGTGCAGCTACTGAAGAGAAAATTATTCGAACTTTGGGTGCCGACCCTTCAGAACCACCCAGTAATATTACTGTCGAACCATCTAGTACTGTAATTACTACCATACTTATTAATATTAAATAATTTGTAATAATGAGAGAATTTTTGCAAAAAATTTCCAGAGTGTAATTGTACGTTGGGAACCACCACCATTAGAATCACAAAATGGTGTTATAACCGGTTATAAATTACGTTATCGTAAACAAAGTAAAAAAGGTTTAACAATAACAACACCAGCAAATGAACGTTGGTACGTATTAAATCATTTAGAACGTGGTACATTATATCAAATTAGATTATGGGCAATTAATTTAAATGGTACAAGTCCACCAACTGATTGGATTGATGTGGAAACTTATCAAAATGATTTAGATGAAAGTCATGTACCTGATAAGCCTGGTTCATTACGTGTCCGTCCAACATCTGATAAATTATATGTTTTATGGACATCACCAACAAATCAAAATATTAAAGTACGCAATTATATATTAGGTTGGGGTAAAGGTATACCAGATATATATTCAGAGAAATTAGATGAGAAAGCACGTAGTTATATTATTGAAAAATTAGAACCAAATTCGGAATATGTATTAAGTTTACGTGCTAGCAATGAAATGGGTGCTGGCCCACCAGTTTATACAACTGTACGTACTGAAGAACAACCACCACCAGAACCACAACCACCATTAATACCACCTGTAGGCTTAAAAGCACAAGTTTTAAGTTCAACATCTGTTGTACTGTATTGGACTGATACTACGTTAAGTAAGAGTCAGGTATAAATACTCGTATTAAAAATCTTTGATAAATCCTTTAATTCACGTTTTTTGTTTGTTTTTGTTCAATTTTATTTTAGTATGTAAGAGACAGTCGTTATTATGTTGTAAAATATACAGCAGAAACAAGCACAAAAAGTCGTTATATTAATGTAACTGATTTGAATGTGATGATTGATGATTTAAAACCAAATACACAATATGAATTTACTGTGAAATTAGTTAAAGGACGTAAAGAAAGTCCATGGAGTATGGTTGTACAGAATTCAACATGGGAAATACCATTAAATGCAGCACCTAGAGATTTAGATGTACATTTAAAAGATAACGATTCACATTTAGTTGAATTAACATGGCAACCACCAAAAACAACAAATGGCCGTATTACCGGTTATATCATTTTATATACTGATAATAAAACGAAAAGTGATCGGGAATGGTTAGCGCAAGCTATAAAAGGCGATAAACATTCAAGTGTTTTAACCGATTTGAAACCATTAACTGAATATTATTTTAAAGTACAAGCACGTAATAGTCGCGGTAATGGTCCCTGGTCTAATGTTGTAATATTTACAACTGGACCAAGTAAGTTTTATTATTATTATTATTATTATTATTATTATCATTATTATTATTGTTTTTTTAAATTTATTTATTTCTCTTTTGTTGCATTTGTTTATATTTATTTTTGTTGAATGGTAGATGTTGGTAAAATGGCAGCCAATTCCGGACAGCCGTCAGGTACTTTTTTTTTATTTTGTATTATTTCAATTTTTTTGTTCGATTATATTTAAAATATTAAAGAGAAGTAAATAATTTGTTGGTTATTTTCAGATGGTCAAGGGCTCTTTTCAAATACGTTAATATCATATTTTTTGATTGGTGGTTGTGTTATTGCTGTATCAACAGTAGCAATAGTGACAACAGTTTTATGTTGTCGTCGTCGAGATACAACAACAACAACAACAACATCACCAGATCGTTCAAAAAAAGGCTATCAAAAAGGTACACAAAATGTTAAACAACCACCAGATCTATGGATACATCATGATCAAATGGAATTAAAACAAATTGAAAAGAGCCAATCAAATAATGATGGTGCTAGTAGTAGTGGTGCTATGACATTACCAAGGAGTGTTGGTGGTAATGATTATGATAATCATGATGTTTTACATACAAATTCATTAGATAAACGTACATATGCTCCTAATTATGTTGGTAAGTAGCTTTTTTGTTTGTTTCTCAATATGGCATGGTATTTGGATTAATTTTATTTATTGGGCACTTGCTTTGCTGCACTCCCTTTAGGTGTATCTTCCACTGATGATACAAAAAAACGACCAATTGTTAAATCTAAACCAGTCATTACATTTCCTGTTGATTCAAAACCACCACGTGAACGTGAGTATTATAAAAGCTTCATGTGCTTAATTTATTTTAATTTGTCATTTTCTGTTTATAACCAAATAAATAATTCATTATTTTTTTAACATGTTTGAATATTTCCAGCAATTGCAACTCCAATAAATACAACATCATTAAGTCAGTCTAGTACAGATTCAACACCATCAAGTCGTCCATCATATCCACGTACACAATACAATATGCCAAGGGCTCATGTTACTGTTGATCCGACGATGCCATCAAATCAACAACAAAGTGAGAATCCTTATGGTTGGCAACACCATCTACCACAATCGGAACAACATCAACCACCGGCTGTAGCTCATATTCCACCAGGCACAGCCTATGCGCCCGGTTTAAGTGTGTTAGCTGAATCCCAAGGTGGTAAACGTGTTCAAGCACAAGGACATCCATTGAAAAGTTTTACAGTACCAGCACCACCACCAATTTCAGCACCTGGTACACCACAACCAAAACACATTGGTATTAAAAAAAATCTTAATTCTTCACATACAGAATAAAATTCATGTAATTTAAAATAGTTACAGTACGTCCGAATTCATCACCATTTAAAAAACAATCAACAACACCATTATCAAATAGTTCGAATACATTAATAAATACACCACCATCACGGATAAATCCATCGAATCCACCACCCCATACAGCTGAAGAAGTACAAAAATTACAACCGTCACATTCAACAGAAGAATTAAATCAAGAAATGGCCAATTTAGAAGGACTGATGCTTACGCTTAATGCAATTACAGCGAAAGAATTTGAATGTTAAAACTTTATTTTCGTCTGCGTCTGTGTGTGTGTGTGAGTGATTTTTTTATATACGTAATATAAAATCGAAAACAAGTGAGTGATTTTTTTATATAATAAGGCAGCTCGTTTTATTTATTTTATAATTTATATCAACAATAACAAGGAAATAACGAAAATTTGATGAGATCTCAAAAAAAAATCGATGCAAGTGTGATTTTTGTTTGTTAGTTTGTTTATTTGTGTGATGATTTCATTAGGATAGTCCATGTTTATTGTGGATTTGATGTAGAATTTTTGGTACAAATCTACTGGGCCTACTTTTATAAAAAAAATAATTAATAATAATAATATTAATAAAAGCGCCATAATATAAAAGAATTATTTTTTATCTTGAAAATTTTACACAATTTTTATACAAGACAAAATTTTTACGATAATTTTGCAATAATTTGTTCCATTTTTTTTGCTCATATTAGATGAAACAAAAAAATTAACAAATATATATGTGTAAATATTTATATATTTTAAACATAAATGTGATATAATCAATAATTTCTATTATTATTATTATTTAGAAAATATGGAAAACTATAAATTTCAGTATTTGCTATCTTGCCTTCAATTATAAATGGAAATCAATTGGAAAATCGTTGCAACTTTTTGAATTTCATCTATATACAATGTTATCGTATTTATTTAATTTTATTTTCATTTCGAAATCGTGTTGAAAGTGAAATGTGTTCAACACAAAATGATGCCATGTGTTTATTATTTGTTGTAAATAGTTTCTATTTGTATTTAAACTAGGTATTTTTACAGGTTTTTTGTATTAAGAAATTGTAAATAGAAAAAAGAAATTTTTAGTCAAACACGAAAAAAAAATGACAACATTCTATTTAAATTTTATACAATTAATTATAATAAAAGTAGGTTATTTTAATCGATAGACGATTGAAAAGAATATGCTAATGCTTTAAGAAAATTATATAAATATATATATATATATATATATATATATATATATACGAAAATGAAACACAATATGGAAATTATACAGTATTTGATTTTATTAATTGTGCTAAAATTCATTAATTTCTCGAATCAATCATGTTGGTTTTTTTTAACAATTAAATTTGTGATGGCATAATTAGTAAAAGCCTTAAAAATTTTAATTCTTTTCGTCAAAGTAGTTGCAAACTATTGTAATTCTTAATTATAATAATATTAATAATAATAACAGTAAATGTGACTGATATAAATAAAATAATGATCTGTAATTTACAGTTTATTGTTGAATTTCCCCGCGGAATTTCCCTTTTAAATGAAGCTTATAATTGACATGCGCTGTTGTTATATGTAAACAAGAGCTGCATTTAATCTGTCGAATTGTCATCGTAAATACCACGTCTTTGGGGGTTTTTTTTTCGTCTACAAACCAATTATTATTTTGTTGTTGATTTATTCTGTTATAAAATGTTATCATTTATTCAAGATTTGTTGAATTATCAGTTGGATTTAGATTGTGTTGTTTGATATTCTAACCTTGTTTTTTTTTGGGGAAGGGGCCCTGTCACCAGTGCCTTGTTGGGTGTCGTCTCTGCAATTGTGGCGGTAAGAATCTTGACATATCATCCTATTATTATAGTTGACTTAATTACAAATAAATTATCATTTTGGTATAATTGCAGATTGATAACGAAATTAATTACATATCTTTTAACAAATTCTATTCATACCAGATGTGTGAGACGTGCATGTGAGTCGTTGTTGAATTTACAATATATTTGTTTATTTATGGGCGATGCGAGGGGCTTTTTAATTTTATAAAAAAAAACAACACCCATTCTTTTGAAGCTAAAACTTGTTGACATTAGTTAATGAAGGTTAAGTGATTTTGATTGTTTGGAGGACGAAATAATTATAAAGTTTGTTGTTGAATCGGCAGGACGGTGTTTTTTTTTAGAAAATTTCTAAAAATAATTTGAAAAATTCATTTTACGAATACTTACGCAATATTTCATTGCAGAGAGGGGCATATTAGCAAACCATACGTGAGACAGATTTTAAAAAACCGGTTTTTTCAATACACAGATCAATAGATGTATATACATTTTTTCCCCAAATATTTTTAAGTACTTCTTTATCACACTTGTTAAGTTGCAAATACTTAAGAAAATCATTGTTGTTGTTCTTGTGAAAATAGAAAAGTTGAAAGCAAATCCAAATTGTCCCGTTACGTAAGTCGAATTTTATCAAAAATCAATCGACAATTATTTCTCAATTATAAAAATAACAAATCGTTTGGATGGTATTTGTTGCATGTGTGAAGAAATCGGTCAAAAATGATATAGAAATACTCATTTTGGCAAATTTCCATCTACTACATTTTAATTAAAATACTTTTATAAATATTTTTGTATAAAGAAATCAATCAAACTGATAGGTTCCAATTTTATTTATTGCAAACAAAAAACAAATACGTTTTAATATTCATCAGATCAAACAGATACGGTGACGGTTATGTAAACATTACTTATTCATTCACTGTTTGTAGGTACTAGCTTTATTATGGTGGACAGGTACAAAAACAAACCCCTTGTATATTATTGTTTTTTTTAAATCTGAATTTGGTCAAATTAGATATAAAATCAATTATTAACAGTGTTCCAAACTAACTAAAAAATTTTTGGAATGTACTCGTATTAAAAATAGATGGTATAAAAATAAAATTTCTTAATTAGTTATAATTTTGAAATTATCGACAGGGCAACAAAACTATATTTGATACAACAAATTTAAAGATTTAAATTTATTTTTGAATATTTGGTGGAAAAATTCATCAAATTACTCTATAAACAATCTTTAGAATAAAAAGAAAATCCATTTATAATAATTATAATAATTTTTTTTAAGTAGTTTATATCGATAGTCAATTCCGAATTAAGTGGTGAGTCGAGGAGCACATGCTAATAATTTTAAAATTGTACGAAGAGCCCAATACTTAGGCAACCTTCAGGGCTTCTTAACCCGACAACTCGACCAATTAAATGTCTCTTTCTCTCTATATCTAATTTTTAAAATTTTCTACAAATTAAGAAAAACAGAATCCACCTGCCGCCGATTTACACGTCGCTTCTTATACACAGTTTTAAATTTACACGATTTATTGAATGAATGTATGCAAATTACTGTATATTGATCCTCTTTTATGCACTTTCTAGCTTCGTTAAAAGTGTTGCGAAATGTATCCACCGTGTGTAAATCGAGGGACATACGTTTGATTACTTAACAATTAATTATTTTATTATATAACGGTATAATTGTGATAGTTTTTCAAAATTATTAACATTAAATAAGTGATGTTTTTTGTGTGAATAAATTTGAGTAAAATAGTGACCTTGTGGCAGGTACAACAACAGCAACAACAACAACACAAAGATGGTTAATTATTGGATAGAATCATAGATGAGAAAGTCTTATATGCATGTATCAATTTTTTTTTTAATTATATAAAAAGTATTATTGACGTAATTTATCTATATTGAATTAGAACAAAAAAGATAATGTCTGAATATAAACGTTTAAAATTAGATAAAACAATAATAAAAATGAAACCAATTTTATCAGATAATTTACAAACAACAGACATACCATTAATTGATGTATATATTGGTAGAATAAAAGATAGAAAAACTATATCAAATATAATAGTTGTATTAAATAAATTATGGCCATTACCAGAATTACTACATTTAAAACGTATAAAAGGATGTGAAATTCTATTAACACCGATTTATAATTATAAAAATAAAGATGAAATTTTACATATATTAAAAGAGAAACATTTCAATTATAATTTATTTGATCAAATCAATTGTGTTCAAGTTGCAAAACTACCACCAAAAACCTATAAACAATATTTAATTGTTAATAAATTATGGCCATGTAATTTTCATAAAGATCAATATTTAGAAAAATTAATAACAAATCAAATATTTAATCGAAATGATTTAGAACAACATTGTAAATTTATGAAAATTGCTATAGATATTTGTTATCAATTAAATGATAATCAAAATTGTTGTAGTGCAATTATTGTTGATGCAAAATCAATTATATCAATTGGTTTCAAACAACAACAACATCCATTGAAACATGCTGTTATGGTAGCTATTGATAATGTTGCAAAATCACAAAACGGTGGTGTATGGGAGAAGCATGAACAATATGAGGACATTATTGAATTCTTATCAAAGAAATACTGTGATGATAATCTGAAATTAGGTTGTTATGATAAGAATATCGATGATGATGATGGACCCTATTTATGTACAAATCTTACATTATATACAACACATGAACCATGTATCACATGTTCAATGGCATTAATACATAGTAGGATAAAACGTGTATTTTATGGTACATCAACGAAGAACGGTGGTTTAGGTACTTTATGTAAAATACATTTAATTGATAATTTAAATCATCATTATGAAGTGTTTGCTGGATTGTTACAAGATGAGTGTCGTTTATTATAAAAAACAAAAACTATTATTTGGATTATGCGGTAATGAAGATTTGATTTTAATTGTATAATAATCAATCTACCACCACCTTCTAAATAATCCTTTTCCTCAATCACGAACATCATAGTATTATGATGTCGTCCTATATTAATTCCTTGACCTTTATTTTCGATATTAGAAAGATAAATAAAATAGTCGTTAAACTTTTGTTGTTTCTAATTGTAAAGATAAATACAGTATTTAAAATATATATATATATATATATATATATATAATATAATTTTTAATAAAACTTCATATCAGACTGTATGTTGTGTGTAGTATGTATTTTTCTTTTGATAAATAATATAATCTGCTCTTTGACTTGTGTTGGTAAGTCTCTTTGATTCCACATAATTTTTACAGTTTAAATACAAATAATAAGACGGAAATAATCCCCCTCCCGCCAAAAAAAAACAAGCAAATACTTTGATATATATATATATATATATATATATATATATATATATATATTTTTATTAAATAACAATAATAGAACGTTTTAATTAATCAATAAGACATTACACACGTGTTGTTATATTTATTATTTACGTAGTTTCACATTGAGAACAAATTTATTAAACAAAGACAGATTAATAATTCAAATTAAAATATTATTTTGTTGTACAATAAATCATTTAATTAACGAAAAAAATGTGACATCTTTATTAGCGGTTCAAGTACAGTGTAACCTTTATAAATGGTTCGTTTTTAACAATAGAAAACTTCCACTGTATTTCGCTTTCTATTAGATACTTCTTCTAACAATTTTCTTTCATAAATTACGTTTTCTAAGAATTTGTTAAAGATGAATACTTCTACTAATAGTTTTAATAGTTTTTCTTTCTGAATAAGAACGATTTGTCACTATTAATTTGAATGATCTCACTGTTTATTTTAATTATTACTAGGGATGTTTTAATTGTATTATTTAAATCAGCTTATTTACATTAGATTTAAATCAAATCTCCCGCATAATAGCTGTTGGTTGAATCTAAATAAATTGGTGGTAAATTTCAAAAACTAATTCTTGCTAATTTATATGTAAATAATTCATATCTGTGTAGTTTTTTTATAAGTATATTTTATGTTATTTATTTTGTAGGCTTTTGTAGTTAGTTTTATTTAGGAGGAAATTTTGTATTGTGTGTATGTGTGTCTGTTGCAAAAAAAATAATGAAATTATTAATTTTAAGTATTTGTGAATGGAATCGTTTTATTAATTTGTGTCATTGTCATGTTTTTTATTAATCTATAAATGTTTGTTTCATATAGATTTATATTACAAAACTTTTAATTGTATCCATGTTTTTTTTGTTGTTGTTTGTTTCAGAATCTGAATGTATTCAAGATTTGATGAAAATTACAAAATTGATACAATATTATTGAAACTATCATCAGTTGATCCACGCAATTTATTGAAACGATTCAGTTTTTGGAT
Organism: Meloe dianella; assembly: GCA_028455855.1. Lineage (NCBI taxonomy): Eukaryota > Metazoa > Arthropoda > Insecta > Coleoptera > Meloidae > Meloe > Meloe dianella. The sequence goes on along the minus strand of JAPTHL010000047.1, from coordinate 8,550,130 downwards.
TCCCAAACGGGAAAAAGAGAATTTCATTCGCCAAAAATACAGATCAAAAACAAAGAAAAAAAATTGAATGAAATACTCGTCTTTACTGTTGTATATTGCATTCTTTTATTCTTTCAATTAAGTTTTTTTTATATATATATATATATATATATATATATATATATATATAAATTATAATTGATCTAACAAAAAGTATCTTCGCTAATTGTTGTGTAAATTGAGCCTAATTTGAGTAATTCAACAACTGATGGAATAAGACAGTTGCTTGTAAAGGCTACCCGTCTTTAATCATCATCATCATCAGTTCTAATACGGTCCTCTTTTAAAGCGTTCCCATTTGCTGCTTGAAACAGACCAATCAAAAGAAAAAAAAAGTAGAGTTTCTAGTGTTGTTTTTCTGATTTTCTTCAATTAATTTTCTTATTGATGGCAAATTGTGAACAATCAATTGAATAAAAAAGAAGTGAGTGGTTTGGATGAATTTTCTTTGGTTCTTTATAAACAGATTTCGTGTTATTTAATAATAGTAATTCGCCAAAACGGCTAATTTTTAACATAATTACATTAAATCATCGTTTGTGTTTTAATATTTGTGCACCCCTTATTTGAGGGTTATCTCCTACATATATTTATATACAATATTATAAACGTTTTTGTATTTTTTTTTAAAGATTTTTTTTCAATTTATTGTGATAAATGGATATTGAATTGTATTTCTTACAATATAAAATGATAACATTTAACAATAATTTACCACAAAATCATCGTCAACGTGAAACGACAGGAATAAAAAAGTTGTATAATTCGTTCTTTGTTATGTTCTAAGTTCTACTAAAAAACAAACAAAAATTGTTCTCGAAACAAAGGACATTCCTCTGTAGTCTACAGCAGCCCTTTTCGTTTTTTTCTATTCATTTGTCGTTTAGTAGTAGGAGTCGAGAAGAAATCAATTGGGGTAGTAAATTTACTTAGAACATCATCTCATATCAATTTTATTTAATTTTTTTGCTTTGGATTCCTGCCCCAATTTCGTTATCTTATTTGTTGTTTCTATCGAAAATTATGGATTATCAATTATATGAAAATTCCAATGATTTATTAAATGATAATCCGAATAATTCGAAAATTTCATGGAATTTAACGAACGAATCTAGTATGGATGATAATAGTGACGAGTATTTCAGTTGGAATACATTGAAAATTGATGAGGATCAATTAGATGATCGTGATGATATTGATAATGGCAAAGATCAACAACAACAACAACAACAACAGCAGCAGCGTAAAAGGAAAATTACAAATGACGATGCCAATAAAATTAATAATAAATTCCAAAAAATCCAACAACAACAACAACAAATTGGAAAATATGATAAACGCACGAAAAAGGAATCAACACAAAATGGTAGGTAACAAAAATTACTCGTATAACAATAAAATGACCGATAATTACCACTTTACAATGTTATTTGTTTAAATTATTCAATAATAAACGTTTTGGCTGTCTCGTTTTCTCTTATAACACTATTCAATTGGTTTCTGATTATTCATAATCAGTTTAAATTGAAAATTTGTTGACACACAATTAGTGTTAATTGAAAGACAGAAGATGAAGGAAACGACTAAACAATTAGTCGTTGGAAAATTACGGGAAAAAAATATAGAAATAATTCAAAGAATTCCAAAATTCTATCAACGTCATGACATTGTTTTCAATAACGAAAATATGAGGCACCAACTATAGTAATAGCGCCATCTATTGTTAGACTTTTTCAACTTCTTCCAAAAAATTAAAACTGATTTGTTTCTTCTCAAAACTTTTTTTTCCCTCTTAATAAAAGTTCTCATTATTATAATAAAACAGAAATTCATAAAATATTTTTATCTCTTAGTCTTATCAGAGTAACATTGTTTATCTATATGGTTGGAATTAAATGTTATTCTGATGCATTTATTGACTTAAATCTATTAATTATACGGATAAATATTTCAATAAGGAACATTCTTCTATTTCGTGTGCTCTTTTCGATATATACGATCATTTTTTCTGGTAAAAAAAAATCAATACTGTAATAAGGAGAAAACGATTGTATGACGTCAGATCGAGATTAATTGATAAACAAATCAGTACTTTTTATTTGTTGAAGTTTAGAGAAAAGACGACATTAAGAGACCTCTTTGATTGATTGAAGATTTTACCAAATACCATCGAATTTTATAATAAAATCATTTTCATGTGATTAAAATATTTGAGAATTGAAGGTCGTTTTTAGTACAACTGATAAATTGTACAGAATTTCGAAAATACACATAAGATAACAGTAATAACAAAAAAGTGTTCAAATTATTGTTTTCTATTTTTTTCCACTGAAAAAAATAACAAACAAACAAACAAATAACTAACTATAAAATGACAAATTTAGGTAACATCAGGATGGCTTCATCATGGCAAGTTGAAGATATATCTGATTTAAATGGTGATATTGATAGTTCATTAAGTCTTGATTCAGATTTGGCTACAAATTCATATAATGTTGGGTAAATTATTTTTATTGATTCATACATATTTTATTTTTCTAATATCTTTGTTTATTTTTTTTATTATAGAGATTCAATTTTATCAATATCAGGTTTGACTGTTTTCAAACAAGAAGCCCCATCACCGACATCTACAGATGCTGGTAATTTACAACAAATAAACCGTCAAAACCATCATCGTCAAAGTCCAACATCAACAAGTGTTGTAATACAACAGCAACAACAATTGCATAATAATAATAATAATAATGGAAATTTAGATGAAAATGCTAATAATCAATCAATGATAAATAATACAATCAATCAATTATTAACACATAACGCTTATACGAACCTACAAAGTACGTTAGATGTAAATTTGGTTTCAACACAACCATCACAATCAATTGCAGTAGCAGCAGCAACAACAACAACAACAATAACGACAACACCACCAACTGCAACGAATCATGATACTAATTATAACAATAACAGTAATAATGTTACATCTACAAACTATACGTTCACAGAAGATTGTCGTTTCCAATATGTCCTAGCGGCAGCTACAAGTATTGCAACAAAACTGAGTGAAGATACATTAACATACTTGAATCAAGGACAAAGTTATGAGATTAAATTGAAAAAACTCGGTGATTTATCAATGTATCGCGGCAAATTATTAAAAGTATTATTTGTTTATAATTTGACAAAAAAAATCAATAATTCTAATTTGTAACATTTTCCAGTCAATTGTACGAATTTGTTTCCATGAACGTCGTTTACAATATATGGAAAAAGAACAAATGATCTCGTGGCAACGTGCACGTCCTGGTGATCGTATTTTAGAAGTTGATGTGCCTTTATCGTATGGTGCTTTTGATATTGTACAACCACAAAATGCCTTAAATATTATACAATTCAGTTGGGATCCAACAAAGGAAGTTGGAATTTATATTAAAGTAAGCAGTGTGCAAGAGAAAAATTCAACAGAAATGATTTTAATAAGTTTGTAATAAATAGAGATCTTTTTTTTGTTAAAATGCCTGAAAGGATTATCTTTTTTAATCGTTTTCAATTAGTGTAAAATTATTTTCGATAAAAAATTCGCAATTTATACAAGTTTTAACTTACCAGTAGGATCTAGTTTCACATCTATTAATATCTTCGTTGTTGTATTTTTAGGTGAATTGTATAAGTACGGAATTTACACCAAAGAAACACGGTGGTGAGAAAGGTGTGCCATTTCGTATACAAGTTGAAACTTATCAAAATGGTGATAATATAGATACAGCTGTACGTTTGCATGCTGCTGCATGCCAGATTAAAGTATTTAAATTGAAAGGTGCTGATCGTAAACACAAGCAAGATCGTGAGAAAATAATGAAACGTCCTATATCTGAACAAGAGAAATATCAACCAAGCTATGAATGTACTGTTTTAAATGATGTAAGTGTTATATTTTATAATAGTTTTTGTACTTGTCGTCTCCATTTAATCAAATTTAAATAGGTTTATCATAATTTATTGCAGATTCCTAATGATGCCGTTCTGAATACGCCACCTGTAGCGCCCATAACAACTATTGAAAGGTAAGATTTTAATTTATTTATTTATTGTGTTGGTCTAAAATTAGTGACAATATAGAAAATTCCGCTATTGTCTAATAATAATTATTTGTTGATAACATCGGTGTTTTGTTTTTCTGTTTTTGTTTGGTGAATATAATGATTAAAAATTTTCGATACCTTGACTTGGTTTGAACTGGATTCAACTATTTTAAACAATGATTACAGAACAAAACACACATAAAAACCAAAAGAAGAAAAGAGACAAAGAGTCAGAGCTATATTGTCATGACTTTTCGTAACTGAGTGTTCATTACCAGTTTAATCCAATATAGGAAGTTGGATTTTTCCGGTCTTCTATAGAGTATCCTAACTATCTAGTAGAATGTGTAGTTGAATCATGATTTTTTTCCAAATAAAACCTTGAATTTTAGTTTGTTTTACCTAAATCAGTCATTACTATCTCCTGTATATTGTGTTTAAAAAAAACAGTTTTTTCTTCGATACTTTGAAAATTAAAGTGTTTCTCAAACGTTCTGTAGGCTTCGCCATTTATTATTATTTTTTTGTTAAATTAATATCTAAGAATATTCAATTTCGTCAGTAAATCGTGTTCTTTGAATTTTTGGCGAATATATATAGAATTACTCGTTTTTGTTTCTGATTATTTTACAAATTTTCAAAAATGCTCTTGGCCTATTTTTTCCATATTTATTATATGAATAAATCTCAAATCATATTCTGTTTTATCAAATTTATAAATTCTTTTAATAAGTATTTCCAATGTATTTTGATTATTTATGAAGAAAAACAAAGATTATTCATTCAATTCGTTATTATAAATTCTGAAAAAATGTATGTTGCATATACTCGGTCTGTATAGATATGGTCAACTTGATTTTCGGATAATAAGAGCAATAAGTATTGTATCAAATTCGATTAGTTAGATTTGATTTTTGTGTAAGTTTCTATCTGTGAGATAAACTCTCGCGAGTTCTCGCACATTGGTATCAAGTCCTCAGATTTGCATGTGTAAACACTATTGCGAGGGACTTTTTGTGATTTTTTAAAACTCGCCGTAACTTCGTCGCACGAGTTTATCGAAAACTTACGTATAATGTAAACACGTTAGAAAAACTTTAGTGAGAAATTCGCACTCGCACAGTCTAAACAAGCAGTTAATTGCATAAAATTCACTAAAGTAGTGCATCCATTAGGTCAGTGGGTCGACGCGGAGCAGTGTCGTCCCGATGAAAAATACATGTTAATGAATGGAAACGTGTCCATTAAATTTTCAGGTCTGAGCGGAGCGGTTTTGGAGATCTCTCGAGACTCACCGATCTAGTGGACGCAGAGCGGATCCTAATTCGTAAATAAATTATTTGATAAACTCATACACTTTGTTTTATATACCATGATCTAAAGTATCTTATAATTTTTCATTTTCGTTTGTCTCTACCATTGTAGCTAGATAACAACAATATTTTATATCATGAAATATCTTTACTTTTTCACCCAAATTTCTGAAATAGTGACTGCACGCAATATTAAAAAAACACAGTATATCCTCGCGTTTCGCTGCGTTCTTAGTGAACGGGCTTAGCCTCGTAAAATATGCACTGCTCCGACCCACCGACTTAGTGGACACACCGCTTAAGAATGTACCTTGTCATAAAGACGGTTTTCCAATAAACTGCAAACAAAACTGCAACTTTTTAAAGACTCGAGTTTTTTGCGATCATTCTGCGTCCATTTTCTAAAGCAATTTCATCAAAAATTAAAGGTCTACATTTTCTTTTAAAGGAATTTATTAACTTTATCGTCAAGATAGTTGTGGAATTTGAATATTTCCAGTTCGTTTACTAATTGAAAAGCACTGAAAACAAAGTCGAAACTTCAATATTATTTTGTCTGCTTGATGGAAACACGAACAAAACAAAAAGTCGACTAATCCGTTTAGTGGAAAACCGCCTTAAGAGTTTGCAAATGTTTGCAAACGTTTAGTGAATATGCGGCTTTACAATCAGAAACAAATAAAATCTATGTTTGTGGTTGATATTTTGCATTTTATTGGATAGAACTTCTTCTTTCGTTTTATTCGATTTGTGTGTTTAAAATAGCATTTCTCAAACTTTTATTCTAGAATACGTAACATAATTTTTATAACCTACTAATTTTCCATTGACAGGTAATCAAAACAAAAAGAACGCATAATTGTGATTATTTTTGTTACTTTGAAGGAAACTTTTTTATTTAAACAAAATTTTTATATCGATTGACTTATTGATATTAAAAATAAGAAAATTGTTGTTGAAATATTGTGGAAATTTCAAAATCAAAAAAAAATCAAAAATGTTTAAAAAAATAATTCTCCATTCCATAAATGAATTAAAAATATTACTGAATAAAAGGATAGTATAGTACCTATATACGTCATCGATTTAATGCATAGTACATAAATCTATTTATAGACTTCAAAATTTATTTACGCAATAACAGTGAATAATCACGAGAATAATTGGTTAAAATACAGTTCAATTATCATTAAGCAATAACAGAAGATATTTAACAACAACAACAAAAAAAAAGAAACCAAGCAAGCAAAGCATGTACTGGTTATGACTGGCTTTATTCATTCTTAAACAGTGAATTCATTATTGGTTAACCTACCAAAATTGGAAAAATAGTAATCTAATCTTTAATAATAATACAAATAATTCTCCCACTATAAAAACGAAAACAAATTAACATTAATCACATTATGAACATTGTTTAAAAACAGTGAATAAAAATAGGTCTTTTATCAGCATTATAAGTATAATATAATATAATAGGACATATTTTTAGTAAAAAATTTTGAAACATATCCAAGATAATTCTTTCAAAATATTATTATTGCTATTTTTATTATTATTATTATTATTATTATTATTATTATTATTGTTGTTGTTGTTGTGATTGTTATTACATAGTTTGTAATCGGGCCATAATTTTTCTGGTATCTACCACAATAATGAAGTTTAGTTATTTAATTTTATTTATAGCTTGATATTTTATAATAAATTAATATGAAAGATAAAATCTAATTATGAAACTTATTATAATTGACATTTAAAACATTATTCTCCATGAAATTGGGTTTTTTAAATTAATCAATAATAATAATAATAATAATACGATGAAGTATTTAATAATAATTAAACCTATTATTGATTTCAAAAAAGTGCATTTTAATTATTTACATATTTCTTTCTAGAGTATACACAATATTTCCAACTAAATTAAACTTAAACACACATTCCTGCCACAACCGGTTCCATCTAGTTTCAAGCTGTATCTAGCATCAAAGTCGCTTTAAACCAGACCTTTCTCGACGATCGTTGAATACGTACACACGTTTATTTCATTTATTATTATCATTATTATTCATGTTTTTTTTTTGTTTGTTCCTTGATGCAATAAAAAGGTTGAAAGGACAAAAGAAAGTTGTGGTAATATTAGAAAATATAAATTTAACGATGTAATACGCTAATTTCAAGTAGTAGTGGTCATATTGTTGCGAGTCAGTGATCTGTTAGATAGTGGGATTGCTGCTTGTTGTTGTTCAATAGTTACTGTGAGCTTAATTGTGCAGTTGTTGTTTTTTTTACTATTTTTAGAAAAACCCTCGTTAGATAGTTGAAAAAACGTGATGATTTATCGTTGATTTACCTTTTTATTTTGTTCAATAAATGGAAATCAAAATTTGTGAATATTTGATGAGACATTAGTCAATATTTTTTTGGTGTGGCTTTTTATTTGTTACATCGTTTGTGTTGTTGGTTGTTGTTCATCAAAAATCTTGATCTTTAAATGGTTGTATTTGTAAAACGTACAGCCACACATCATTATCCATCTATATTTAATAGAAACTATCAGGAATGTTTAAAAAAATTAATTCTTTATTATCAATTCAAATGTTGTTTAGTGTTAATGAAACAACGCAAATTAATAACAATATTCAATCAATTGATGTGCTCATGCAAATATTATTTTATGTCAGATGACGATGACAATAATAAATATAAAAGAAAATTACTTGAATTAATTAATTTTAATTATTTTAATTGCAATCATAATAATAATACAAAAACAGTATGACTGTATCAAGGCGTAATTTGTTTTTATTGGTACATACAATGACAATAACTGAGAATGATTATATTGTTGAAGCTCAATTTTTTCATACATTCAAAAATAGTTTTGAACGTATGGATGATGTACGTTTAATATGTCGCCGTTTAAGGATACATCAAAGAAATCCCAATACTAATAATCGATTGAAGAGGAATTTATTAAAATTACAACGGCCATCATTTAAAACACTCTTCAAAAAGAAAATACCAAAAATCAAACATCATCTTAGAACTATACATATGTACGTGTTGATTGTCTGTCTTAACTACTATTATTATCATTATAATCATCAACAAATAATATCACGAAGTAATAACAATATTTTATTATTATTGATATTATTCTTTTTTACAGTAGTGGCGGTCAGAATCAATCGAATTTTCGTACAGAATTATTGTCAGCTGATAATAGTAATAATTCATCACCGAAATGTGAATCACAACAGCAAAATGGTGGTGGGATTCCATCACCGGTTATGGTAACTGAACGAAAAATTGAAAACCATGTAAATTTTCTATTGTTTTTGTTGTTTTTCTCTCTTTCAATTTATTTGTTTGTTTTTTTTTCCTTTTCTAGGATTTCCATGAAGATCAATTAGTTTCGTATTCAACACCAGAACAAACACTTGAATGGTTAATTAGGAATCGTTTTGATAAATATTTACACACATTTGAAAGTTTCTCTGGTGCTGATATGTTACGTATGTCACGTGATGATTTAATACAAATCTGTGGACAAGCAGATGGTATACGATTATACAATTCGTTACATTTAAAGTAAGTTTTTTGTTTTAAATTTATTTTCTTAATTATTCCATATATATTAATTGGAAACGAAATTAGTGTTAATTAATTATATTAATTAAGATTTTAAACGGGTATAAATTAGAATTGTTTAATGATGTATTTATTCGCTATCTTGTGGTGTTTAATAGGAATAACACTTCAAGATTCTTCTTTGTTTTTTTTCTGATTTTATTAATTTGCTTGTCAATCATTTGTGTAAAATGCAAAAAAATACTCGTTGCGTACAACGCGTATGTTGCTGATTAGTGAGCGTTTTTCACCTTTAGGTTCTCCACTTTGATCTGTTGATTTTAAGGTCCAAATTATTAAATGCAAATAGACTGTGTATACGTTGTAAATTTGATAATACGGTTTAAACTACAATTAATTGATTGATTGATCAATTGATCAGCCTTCATGTGTTCCCTGAACTCATTTGATTTGAGTGCTGTAATTGATTAATATGTTGTTTATTTGTTGTTTGTTTTGAGCAGAGCAATAGCACCGAAATTGAAGATTTACGTTTGCCGTGAAAATACACTAATTTTCAATGCAATCTTCTTAACAACACATTCTTATAATGAATTAATAACGAAATTATCGAATATTATGGGTATCAATCAAGAACAAGTACGTGATATTTATTTAGAAGGACCACAATCAATACATATACAATTGAATAATGATGTTATTAAACATATAAAAGAAGAAACAACGTTCTCAATTAAAATTCTACAAGAGAATGGTGGTAGTTGTGTGTTTTTATTGAAAAAAACAATTAAATAATTAAAAAAAAAATATATCGAGAGGATAACTTAGTGGCTTAATTGTTGCCTTATCAATTTTTGCCTATAAAAGCTTTGTTGCCTTGTAAATTTGATTATAAAAGCTTGTTTGTTGTTTAATTACTTTTATTATTATTATTATTTTAAAATTGTTGATGATTGGCTTTTTTGCAGTTATAGATTTATTAGTTATTAAATTTGTTATTTTGTTTTTATCCATTTTGTATAGATCTCATAATCATCAAGCACAAAATTTTTTTAATTAATTAGTAAGTGATACCGATTTTTAATTCTAACTATTTTTATGAGAATTATTCTATCCAGAGCCTACATAAATATCTATATTTACATATATTAATCGATATATAATAATGTATTATGTATAAGAATATTACTATATAGGTGGTAGTTTGATGGTGTATTGGTGTCTTACTTATTGCCATTTTTCATTGATATTATAATTTTTTTTATCTAACAATAACACGGAAGGTTTTATTGAGAATAAAATAAAATTAACATTATTTTAGTACAAAAAGATAATTTTAGAATAATACATATATATAGTTGATAATATGTGCGAAAGGGATTGTTTTCTGTTGTTTATTCATTTAGTTTTATTCCTTTTTAGAGTAAATATATATGTAACAAAATATGTGCCTTGAATTTAATGAAATTGTATCGGTGCCATAAGTTAGAAAAAACTCTACTTCCATTTTAGTTTTTGTTTCTGTTTTATTTGTCCTTCACTTTATTTAGAATTAAAACGAAACTTGAGTAAATTGTGTAAAATTTTATTGTTATTATAAAAAGCCAATAAATTTTAAATGGAGTTAAGATTTTGTTGTTGGTGTTGTTATCTTATCAATTCTACGTCGTCCATGGTACGTAATATTAGCTCGTGTGATGTAACTTCGTCGATATAATGGTCTCTGTTGATTCTTATCACTGTTATCGGTCAGCAATGATTTTTGAGATCTTTTATTGGTAGCTGTACCACCATTGTCATCATTTACGTCTAGCGGTTTGGAAAGTGTTGAATTCCTTTTCTTCAGTGTTTCCGCTTCGTTTTTTGTGAAATTCGTCGGCAATGGTATTTTAACAAATAATACATCATCTTGTTTATTTGATTCGTTGGTGATTTGATATTGAATATTGCTGAGATCATTCGATTTAATGACATTGATCAGATTCTCTATTGCTGCATATTTCGGATTTACAACGACTTTATTACCATCAAGAATTTTCATTGATCTGGAATCGGAGTTTGTATTATTTGGTGGTTTTTCTTTGTGTAAATAAGAAACAGGCCAATGTCTTGACGGTCCAAAACCACCAGGTTGTGGTGGGTCTAAAAATTGATTAGTAAATTCCATTTCGTACGCATCCAAACTAGGTGTCGGTGGTGGGTGAGTTGGTGGTGCTGGTGGTCGATCGGGACGATAACCTGGACGATATGGTGATGGTGGATCTCGTATTGATTGATGTGTTAATAGTGGTCGATCTAATCGATCATTAAAATGATGATAATACGGGTAATAACGGTCGCTACATTTACGCCATTGTGTTCGTCCAGGACCAACATAACACCAATGATACGGATAACCTTCAGAATAACCGCATTGGTGATCCGGACGACAACAATAATCCCAAGCATTAATATCATCATTTTCTAATTCACAAAACCAGAAACCGGCCTCGTGGTTTTCCTTGCATAGACTGCCACGTTTACAGGGATAGCCACGGACACTATAAACACGCCATGTATCCAAACCATTACCTGGTTCTAAAATCAAAATTACTCAAAAACTAATCGTAGAACTTTTAAGGGATTTACCTACCATAAACATAACCGTAACGATCTTGAAAACCACCATTATTAGGTTTTCCAATATGATTACCGATTGGTTCTTCTGTTAAAGCCACACATTCAGGATTATAATTATCCCATGCAAATAACCACGTTTCAGGATCAGCTATATAATCAACATTCGATAGTAAATCTCTTTGTAAAATATCAGATAATAGACAATTTGGCTCATTTGAATGCCTACTCGATCGATAACTAAACGACATACATTGGAACAATGTTCCAGTTCTTAATTTAGAACATTCATGTTTACAATCTAATTCTGATTGAACATTAAGAGATTTTCGGGTAGCTTGTGGTAGAAGTCTTGCCGGTGAACCGAATCCAATATAACATACTGTAATGAAAATTCCGACATTATCATAAACTATCATCGCATAGAACAAACGATATATTCACATTGATCAACTTGATTAATATGTCCTTTGAATGGCCGTCCCCGTATCTGGAAATGGTCCGGTTCACAACCATGCCCATAACTACCACGATCGTAAACTTCAAAACCTTGTTCTGGAACGAAATCTATATGTGGATCTAATTCAAAATAAGGCCAATCTGTTAATTGGCAATTATCGATAGCACCACCAATCACCGTTAGACCATATCTAGAAAGAGTTTGTAATACATTGATAAATAATCGAAATTAATCGATAAAACCTGAAACTGTAAGCTCGACATGTAAATTTAATCGATTGTAAACATTCAATTTGACAATCAACTATTGATTTTACATTACACGAATCTCGGACGACTTTGTGGCTTAATCGTTGGCCACTACGGACACGCCAAAAACACTCTAAAAATAAAAATAATAATTAATTAAATGATTTGATTCTTTTGGTGGCAAATTTACAACTTACCACTATCATCTTTAATCGAAGCTATAGATTGTTCGCAACGTTTCACATCATTCATGGTGTAAATATCAAAATTACGATCCGGTTGTAGATCGGTATAATAATCCAATTCTTTATAGTTTTTTGTACTTAAATAACAATTATCACTGGGTGTTGATAATGTGACTGTGTAACGATAAGCATAGGAAGCACACCGGAAATCTTTCTCTTTAAAACACAACAATTCACATTCGTACAAATTGGGTACAGCGAAAAACTTCTTAATAATTCCTTTATGAAGCCGGAATCCAGTAGCCATCCTCAGCGAACATTCTAAAATTTCCGAAATTAACCAAAAACCCGTAGATACGAATCACTGAAAATTACCGTCTTTAATGGATGGCGGAAATCTTGGTTCTGCTGGCAGTAGTTCATTACCGGTATGTTTCGGTGGTAATGGTAATGGCGGTGGATGGTTCGATGGTGGTATTGGTAAATAATCCTGACCCTTCGGCGGTTGTGGTGGCAATAATCCATAACTATTCTTTTCATCATATTTATTAAAACCCCAATAGTCGTGGTAATTTGAATTGAAATAATTCGAACCACCATAACTGCCACCGTACTGGCCCCAATTCTTATTATTACTCGGTGGTAAATAATAGTTTTTTGGGTATTGATTGTGGTAATTATTACCATAATTTTGTCCTTTATATCCCCAATAATTCTTATCATTGTCTCTATCAATATAATATTTCGTTATATAGCGTTTATCATCATGTGGTGGTAAATATGGCTCATACGATTGATAATCGTAAGGGGATTGTTGATTAGGGGATGGTGGTGGTAAATAATGATTGTAACTGTAATGATAATTGTGCTCGTAATTCTCTTGTGAATGGTGCGAATGATGATATATGAAGTCTGAAAACAAAAAAGAAAACGAAACATTATCATCTTTAATCATCTTTAATTATTAATTATAAAATTAATATTACAAAAATTAGTGATTAATTTAGGTTAATTAATACGAAGACATAATACATCCCAAATTATACTGTTTGGTAAATATTTACCTCCACGTCGATTACCGCCTGGGCGGTAACCGTCATCTGGACGCCATCGATGATCATCAGGTCTTGGTTTATACTCGTAATCGGGTCGTGGTTTATAATCGTAATCCGGTCGTGGTTTATAATCGTAATTGGGTCGTGGTTTATAATCGTAATCTGGTCGTGGCTCAGAATCGTAAACGGGTCGTGGCTTATAATCGTAATCCGGTCGTGGTTTAGAATCGTAAACGGGTCGTGGTTTATAATCGTAATCGGGACGTGGTTTAGAATCGTAAACGGGTCGTGGTTTATAATCATAATCTGGCCTTGGTCTTATTGGCCGACGGTCACGTTCATCCCACCAATTACCGCCGGGTCTCGGATAACCATTCACTTCTCCTCGACGATCGTTATAATAATATCCATTATCATCAGGCAAATAACCACCACCGCCGCCGCCGCCACTACTAGATTGGCCATTATAACAGTTTGAAACGGCCGCATTACGGTCACGTTCGTAATAATCATAATCAGCATCTGGATATAAATCACGACCAAAATCTAGTTGTGATAATGGTAAATCCAATAATTCACACTCGCCCTTACTACGACCAGTTGGATCAAGCCTGTAACAATAGAAAATTTCATAGATTTTTAAAGAAACAATTAATGTTGACATCATATTAGCGCGCTCTAATGACTTTCCACAATTTGAGTGCACATCATGATGTAATAGATGCTATAACACATTTTTTTTTCTGTTATAGTAGATAATTACGCAAATCATTCCTATTATCCTTGCCAAGGACAATTGTTAATTTATTATAAATACTGTAACAACTAAAACTGGAATTGACTTTGACCCATATATAAATCTGTGATTGTATCTTCAGTTACTCAATTAATAAGTCAATTTTGTTAGTAAAAAAACCATGCAAAATTCAGTCAAGGCTATTTGCATAATTATTAATAAATAAATTCTCAAAGCAATTATTTAAATTTTCCATCGAAATTCTTGCTTACCTGTAGTTGAATCCCTCACAAATGAAGTGCTTCTCATCGGCACATTCACGTTGACAATCACCAACAGTCTCACAAAATAACGCCCTTTTTACACATCCTCGTGTTACACGTTTACCAGCTAAAGCTCGACGAAAACATGCTGAAATTCAAACGAAACAAAAAATTGACATTGAAAATTGTTAATTAGTTTTTATGTTAATCAAGATTGGAGACAGAAGACAATGGAATCATTGAGAAATATTCAGACGAGAACAAGATGAATGAAACAATAACAGAAGAGTTAATAAGAAAACAGAAATTGATAACTATCTGAAATTTCATAATTCTATGGGCCTCAGTACTATTATTATCGTCCTCTCTAACACCATTTTGTTGGTAGATAGTGTTGTTAGATTGTTAAACTAAAAATAATTGCAATAATGATTTATTAATGATAGATGACAATGATTTGGAAATTGTTGATTTGCTCTTCTACACATGCCCTGATTTTTGATTTACGAGAGAATCAATGGATTTTCATAAAGTTTTTAGTGCTTTCTGGTCAAGTCGACTATATAAAACATGATCTACACTACCTTTAGCATCTTCGACGATAATGATGGTATTTGTTGTTATTTCAATGATAAGTAACAAAGCTAATATCACAGATGTTTTTAACACTGCCATTATTAAAGGAAATTGGTTCCGAATTATTTTTTTATCAGAAATGGTGCATACTTTACAAAATTCAATTAATACTTATTTTACAACCATTATTTGTTTTTGTTTCTTGTTTTAATGAAACGTTTTTACAAAATTCTCTTCTCAGGATCGTTAAATTTACATACAAATAGAGAATTTGAACGTCTAATGTTGTAATTTTGTTTAATATTGATGGTGAGGGAGATGGTGATAGTGGTAACACACGCACAACACTACAACAATGACTACGGCTTGTTTTTATGGTTTTTAAAAAATAAATCGCCACTATAAAGTGGTAGGATTTCACTAGATACTTGAATTTATGCACCGTGCCAAGGATAGATCGTTGGTTTGCAATGAAAAGTTTCAGAGGGAGGAGTATAGTGAAGCAAATGCGACACGACTGTCAAGTAGGTCAATACAGTTACGATCAACTATATAATGATTGATGATCAACATTCACTATGTAATGGATTTGATGATTGTTTGATGAAATTTAGACATTTCAACAAACAAAAATGCATTTTTCGTTGTTCTATAATAGAAAATTATCACCGAAACAATAGAATCGGTATTGCAACAAATCAAATAACTACAACGATAGTTATGATAATGAAATTTATGTTTTCCTTTAATCATTCTTTTATTTTGTTGTTGAGAAAGGATATGTTTCTCCATATAAATGATATATGTATAGTTATTTCGTATAGACAACACGTCAGGAAAGTACAACACAATATTTGTATGTACTTTTTGCAACGGTTATATAAAGAGCTGCTGATGGCAGTTTTTTTTATAAATTACTTTATAATCCCATGGTGGATAGATGACCACCATGGCTTTATCCAATGGGAATTTAGAACTCTTCAAGTTCTTATTGGTTGAAGCCGTTACAGCCATACTTGTAAGTCTTCCATTTTACTGAAAGCTGCATTTTTAATTAGCTTGATTTCAACTTTAATTAGTATTGTTTACAATAAAGTTGTCAAATAATAAATCCTTGATAATATAGATGAAGATCGAGATGGAGATACGATTGATTCGTTTCGTGTTGTTTGTTGATTGATTAAAGTAGGATATCCGGTATCTAAGTCGATCATTTAACTGCAATATTGATAATAATTAAAAATCCGTCTATTATTTAATTAATTAATTTTTGGAATGCAAATAAACACATAAAAAGTTATACCGCAATAAATGAAAATTAGTCTAAAAATATCTAGAAACAAGTCATCTCTCTATTATAGAAATCCAAACCATTAACCATCTCAAGGTTTTTTTGTTTTTCATAGAATCAACCAACAATAAAAACAATATAATACACAAAATTAGCCAATTACATCAATCTGTATAAGTAGATAAACATAAAATATAAACGATTTCCTTGAAGATCATGACAGGTAAATACTTAATTTAATGAAAAAAGTTATCTCAGAAACTGATCAACAGGATGTTCGGTAGCTAAATACGAAGATTTTTGCCAATATAAATGACTAGCAATAAAAAAAGCAAGCGAAAATTTACGTAATTCTTAAATAAGAAGATGATTCGACACAACAATTTCATTCAATTTTTTTTTGGTGTTGTTATCGTATGAAAATATAATTTAAAAACAACAGATTCTTATGAAGGACGTTGAAATTATAAAATTGAGTTGCTTTGAAAAATAAATGGAATCCAATAAGTATTTCCGTTATTATTGTAATAATTTTTGTTAAATCCAATTAACACACTTACCCTGTTTTAATTCGGTGATAATCGATGTGATTCTCTCCCCATGTGATCCAATGCTTTGTGTAATAATCGGCCGTAATTGTTCTTCTTTCTTTGATTCGTCACCTTTAATTCGATTCGATTGATACGAAGATTCATCTTTTATTAAGACATTTTGATGGGTACGATTTGGTCTATCATAATGATCCAGTTTTGAGTTATAAGAAATTGCTTGTTGACTTTGAAAAAGATAATCATGTGACGGTCGTGAATTATAAAAATCTTGTAGAAGTGGTCTTGGTCGATTCGATGTTTCATAACCATAACGATTGTAATTTGTGTAGAATTCTTGATAATATGGTCGTTTATGCTGATTATAATCTAAACGATCATTCTGATTTGAATTTGATGTATCTTCAATTAAAATATCGTGAACTGGATGTAGCACAAGTTTATTGGGACCAGTACTAACAGCAACAACAGTTTGAACATGTTCTTCATTATCATTTTGCAGCTGTGATGGAAGATGTTGTTGCTGTTGTTCTTGTTGTTGTTGTTGTTGTTGGTAATGTTCAACATTAAGTTTAGTCGGTGGATTAGTAGTCGCACTGATAGAATGATGGATGAATTCCGGATCCTTATCGAGAACTAACGTACAACCGAGCTTTTTTATATACAAATCATAATCAGTATCGGATATTGTACCGATCGGCTTTAAATCGGCTGTTTCTCTAACTATATCTTCACTCAACTCGCATGATGCGTTACCTTTTACTCCAATTCTATTAAAAACGAACGATAAATTATTTATCAAGGAAATATATAAAAACTAAGCTTTTAGCATGTACGCAATTATTATTCATTGTATGCATTGTTAGTTGCCTATATTATAGAAACGCCTGAGCTTTCGAGATGTAGGCAGATTTTGATTGTGAGTGCTGCATAATTAGTTGACTATATTGAAAATTGATAAGCTTACCCGAAACTGAAAGTTTTGCAGGATAATTGTTCTTGTGTACAAACAATTTGGCACTCTTTTACTGTTTTAACATCAACAGTTTTATAAATCACATCAGAATTGAGTCGTTGACCAATAGCCATTCGTTCGTAACAATCTGTAATTATACGTGTTTTTTTTTATTAGTCACATCTTTAATTGATATTGCCTGCAAATTTTTACAGTTATCCAATGATTTATATGAGAATTTATTCAACAAATGATTAATGTCCTGAGGAAGATATAGTATACGAATAAAAATTACCACTTTTGATGACTTTTAATTGACTATCGATCTTAAGGGTTGAGACGGTTGTGAAAATTGTAAATTTGAGGAGTAATGCCGGTAAAGTTCTTGACTTCATTATTATTTTGTTCTTCGATTGGGAACACAAATTTTGAAGTTACTTGTATTGTATTTCAATCCATCACTTAATTTTAAACAATTCCAAATTATTTGCTTCACTGTTTCGTTTAATTAATTAAAAAAAAAACAAAGATCTCAATCACTTTGTTGTTGTTTTTATAAAAAAGAAACCTATATAATTATTTATTGAAAATTTACTTAAGCAACACTTGTTGAATGTAAGGAAACACGAAAACAACTGAAAGTCGAAGACTAGGAAAACAGGCTAAAATAATGAAATGAATGTCTGTCTGGTTGTGTCTACGATGAGATCGTCTTCCGAATTAATTTACGCTCTGTACAACAAATCCAACAACAACAACATTGTAGAAACAGCTGAAGGATTCTGTTTTTTTTCTTGATTTGGTGAAGGCCAACCAGTTCAAGCCACATACATCTTAATTAGTTTTTAATCAATTTTTTCAATCAACATCGCACTTTTTTCCCTGGAAATCAAATAGAAATTGAGGGTGGTTGACTCCGATTCAAGTTCATTGTTTTTTTCTACCACGACAACACATCCATCGTAATTACCATCAAAGTATCGTTTTTATTCATGGTTTGATGATTTTGAGAAACTAGATAGTAATTACATGACCATCCGAAACAAGTGTGTTCCCATGATTTGTGTATTATCTACACACAAAACTCCAAGAAGTCAGTGTAAATGAACTGTGAGTTGACGTTGTTCAAAGAAACAATTATATAAGGACGTCCAGGATGGGAATAGGATGAATTAAAAGAATGATAAATAGAAAAAAATAATATTTTTATAATTACTACTGGCGGTATTTATGAATTATTACGTAAAAATTAATATCTTTGTTACACACGAATGTGAGTTGTTGAAAATTGCACTTTATTGTTATTATTTATTTATTAGTATTTTATTTTTTTTGAATAATTATATAAAGAAAAATTGTAACAAAAATATTAACAAAACTTGTAATAATTACATATAAACCAACAGAAATAAAATATACATAAACAAACAAAAAAATATATATAAAAGAGACTTCACCAGTAGGTAAATATAATAATAATAATAATAATATTAATAATAATAAAGGATTCCTTTGTTGTCTAAATAAATTAATTAATAAAAAAAATGTACAGAGTCTTTGTTTATAATTTTTTTGTAGCCCAAGGTACACTTGTTTCGTTTCTTTTTTAAACAGAATCTTTAGACTTTTGTAAAATATTTTAATAATAATAATAATTAATATAATCAATTAATTAACAATAATAATTATTATATTTATAATATATATATATTATATATATATACCATATATACCCACTTCCAACCCTCGAGAGAATTCAAAAATTAAACAAAAATTTACAGGAGAACAATCGGCTATTTTTATGTTTTTGATCCGTTTTCGTATCGATTTCGGGGAAAGTAATTGAATAATTTAATGTGATTGGAAATGATATGTCAATCGTTAAAATAGAAGAAGCGGCTGATTAACGTTGAAAAAGAGGTAAAAAGTGTCGATAACACAGCCATTACATTGCAATAATCTCTTGTTACCTTTCCAATAATACAAAAATAACCCAAAAATAGCCTCACAATTTTGTTGTTTATTTGTTGATATTACAAAATAAACATCGATATTAACCATTGTTGTAGAAATCAAACGAACAAATCGAGACTTAAACTAAACTATACACAAAATATGACAAAAACACGCACGCACACGAAATTTGTGATGTTTTAAAACGCATTTATACACTGGGTTGGAGAAGAAGAAACATCAATGGTTAATATCGTTTTTTTTTGTTCTTTCTAATAATTATTATAAAAATTAAAGCAAATTATAACTACAACTTAATTATTTATATATAAAATAAAATGGTGGCGAGTTTTTTGTAGCTGCTGTGAATTGTTTTTATTTTAATCAATTAATTAATTTCAATCAAAATCTATCACGTTGCCGATCTTGTCGTTCAATTATTACAGATCAATTAGAATGAAATAAAGAGAAGGCAGACAAAATCATAATGAAATTAAATCTTGATTAAGAAAAACATTACAATTAAAAACAACATAATCAAGGTAGATTTCTATTATTCTTTCTCTTCATAAATACTCTATAAACTATTTTCAATATACTTTATACATATACATCTCTTTATATAATAATTTTTTCATTTTTATTTTAATTTTTTATAAAACCATGTGTCACCAAGTAAAACTTAACTAAAAGGCACCAAGTTAAAAAACAGTAAAAACCCAAAAGGTCGGTGTTATTATTATAATTATTATAAGAAGTATTTGTTTTTAAAAAGCATTATTTTTAAATATGCAGTCTTTTCTATATTGTATCGTAATTTTTGTTCAATTTTTTTTATTTTTTTGGAAAAAAGCTACATCCCTACGCTAGATCTGTGTGAATTCAGTGATTCCAGTATACCATTACGTATTGATTTCCGACAAAAAAGCTATCTAATAATAATAATTACTAAATTAATGAGAAACAAATCAAGTTTTACTGTTCTATAACCCGGCCACTAAAGTGTTTAATTTTAAATATTCTTGTTTGTTTTTCTTTTAAATAAATGTGTTGTTTTTTTTTATTTTTGTAAAATTTCTCTATTTTTCGTCCATTTATATATAGATATTCAAAAATCCTTATGTGTAATATAGCGGTTTAAGTGGCAGATTACGATACTATTCTTTCCCTTGTTTATTCTGATTATTTTCGTAAGAAACAAACAAACCAACAACAAAAAAACTGCACACAACTTTACTTGTTTCACATTACCAATGATTATGATGATGATGATGATGATGATGATGATAATGGTGACAACAACATTGTACAAAGAGAAAACACAACAACAGCACCAATTTTCTCTAATTCCCCTTTTTTTAATCCGTTCCGTTTTGAGAAGAAGAAAACTATCCAATATTTATATTTATATATTTATAATAGATAGAATTATTTTCAATTATAACAAACAACAAACAAACAGTTGTACTTTGAAATCAGGGCCTGGCTTTCTATTCATATAAATTTACATTTTTATCACATAAATTTATATAAATTTATATTCAATTCAAGTTGATGCAGTTTTGTCTTGTTGTTATTTTGTTTTGTTTTTTTTGTATTATCTTTAAATAAATAATTTAAAAGAGATCTGCAATATTTATATGTTTACAACAATAAAATCTTTCATTTGTTTTATTATATTTAAATTATTTATTTTTTTAAATAACGAAATTAGATTTTTTTTTAATATTATTTTAGGTAATTTAAGGCCGATACATTCATGAAGGAATCTGCAAAAATAAATTTCTATTATTATAAAAAAATATTGTTTGCTCCAAAAAAAAACGTATGTCGTTGTGTAGTTTACAATAAAAGCGCCATTGACTTGTTATAAAGAACAGACATGCGTCTTCTTTTTGTGTTAATATTATTATTTGTTTGATTAGATACATACAGTAGCTCTATAGTTGCTACGAATTAAAAGAATCTGCTCAAATTGCCTCTCAACTATCCACACTAAATAATTCTTTATGTAAAGCAGGAAACTCGAGATGTGGTGCAGATCTTTTTAATTTCCCTAATGCATCCATATGAAGCATACTTATTTCACTAAAAAAAATTCAACAAATTATTAATAGAAGCATTAATAATTAATTGTTTATTTACCGTAATGTGGGTATTTTTGTAAGCAAGGCATCACAAACGGTGACATCCCCTTTAATTGGCATACTATGATTACGATCCAATTCAAGTCTTAATGCACGTAATACAGCTTGATTTAGTCGACTGATCTCACCGACACCCTTCAAACCTGGCCGATCTACAAAAATCACAAGCAAATTAAATTAATAAACAAACCAAATTAAAATGATTGTATTTAATTACCTGGCGATAGTAGAACACAAGCTGAATATAGCGCCAATTCAGTTTCTGTTAATTTCAATTCAGCTATACTTTTGGATGCTTCAAATACACACGAGACCAATTTCATTTCAGCTGTATCTGTTGTAAAGAAGGCGTCTTGTGGTAGCATTGTATCACCATAAAGAACACAATTTTGTGATAAATCCAAATAGCGAGACATGCGGATTATTGCTAATTCGAAACTTCCTATGATAATAAAAACCCAAATTCAATAAGTTATAAGTACTTTTTTTTGGATTTTGTCTAAAAAAATTATAAAAATATTTGCCTGCTTTCAGTAGAACAATCTGATCGTCTTGTGATAATTTCATGAAACCAGGTACCATTTTAGCAAATTCAATAATCTGTTGTATAACAGTTGTTAATTTTTGAGCACATTCCAACCATAATTCTTCATGTGCCATATTTTTATAATATAATAGTCTTGAGAGATCATGGGGTTTTCGAAACATTTCATGTATATCTTCACGTGTATATAAAATAGTACGGGCCTGTGCGTCTGATATTGTCTTTGACAATAATTCACAAATTTGACTGGGATCTGGAACAAAATTGAAATGAAAGTTGAAAAACAAAATAACAAAATAGTATATTTGAAAAAAATCAGAAAAAAAAACACCATCGATTTTGGTTAATTTTTGAGTAATTTTTTAAAATAAAACGTGCAGTAGAGGAGGAGGCATGCACCTAAATTTGCCCAATTATTCCAAAATTAGATTTCAATTTTGTTTTATTTTATTTTTTTTTAATACTAAATTTGGATTTTATCAGGGTCAAAATAGATAAAAATCCATTGTTGATGCAACATCACCCCATCTAACTTACTAGGCAATGTAACAGATTCACTATCATCTCCACTTCTTTGTTGTTGTTGTTGTTGTGGTTGTTGTTGTTGTTGTGGTTGTTGTTGTTGCTGCTGTTGATGTTGTGGCACATTTTGTGAAGTAGATTGTTGTCTAATTGTATTACTTTGTTGTTGCTGTTGTTGTAATGTCGGTGAATTAACAAATGTAGTGCTATCAACATAACTTGGTACCAAACTATCAACTGCTACTTCCTGTTTAACCGATACCACTGTCCCACCTGATAAAGTCGTACTATTCGTAGTTGTCTGTGTAATTCTTTTAAAAGTAGATAATTGTTTGCCGCTATTACTACCACCACCGTCATCATCATCAACACCACCACCACCACCACTATCTCCACCATTATTTGTGTTAGTATTACCTAAACCATTAAAAGTTATTTGTTTTTCGATTGGTGATTTGTCAAGCGTGAATAGATCGTGCGTCGCAATTATTTTTTTTTCAATCACATACAACCCCAACAATGAATAGAGAATAAAAAGATTTACCTGTGGTCACAACGTTGGTCATAAGACTGCTGGTATCATTCAATGCATCTAAACCAGGCCGTGGATCATATGCTGTTGTACTATCAACGTAATCAGCTGAGATATCGTAGCCCAGTGAATTTGCTTGTACTTGTTGTGTATTTGTATAATATGCTGGTGTATATGTACCAACATCACTATTATACGTATACCTATAAAATTGAAACGAAAAACAAAAAAAAACACACAAGAAAATAATAATATTACTAAAAATTAACATATGAAAATTGAAATTGAATGAATTATATGAATGAAATTTACCACACACATACACACATGATCATCATTTACAATATCCCAAGATGAAGCTTAAATGAATTTAATTTAATTTTCTTTTAATAAACTTAAAACTGATATAAAAATGATATCACTATTTTAACAATAAATCAAAATACTAACCCTCCATTATAACTATGATGTAATTGGTCACTACTTGATGGTGTTTGTTGTTCAAATACAGAACTATCAGGTGCTGAATCATTTTGTGCCCTTAATTGAGCCCTATGGAAACGTACTTCATCTTCGACCTTCTCTCTTTGTTTCTTTGACATTCGCCCAAATTTCACAGCTGTATATTCAAAAGAAATTAAAAAAATAACAATGATAATTGAAAAACGGATTCTATTAATAAATGTAAATGGTAAAAAGAAAACATCCGGTTTATGTATAAATGAAAAATTCAAATTTATGTCTAAACAAAGATTGGCCAATTCTAACAAAATTTGTTTAATAGAAAAAGAATACAGAAAAAAAAACAAGTTAATTACTAGTCAATTGCAACACAATTTCGAAATACAAAATTTACATTGAATTATTTTTGGTTCTAATAGAGAAAATTAGAATTATTCATAAAAATCTGAAATATGAATTAATTTAATTCATTAACATTCATTTAATTAGATTATTGTGCAAACAACTCTTTATGTAAACCACAACAAACTAAAATACACTGTTAACAGGCCATGTTGATTTAAAATCACCACCATACTTTGATAAAAACTATTATTTACAAATCACTACCTCGATCTCTATTTCCAGAATTCAACAATTCTCTAATTTTGACTGACTGTGTAAGTGGTCGTTTTACAAAGGGTTTATTGAAATTAATTTCAATTATAAGCCTCTTAATTACCGGAAACGGAAAAAATATATCAAGCAAAAAGATTAATTTCCAATGATGTAAACGCATGTCGATTCCTTAATCTATTTATTTATTCCATTAATAATAAATTAATAGAAATGTAGTATCGACGTACGTTCTTTCAAATGATATTACCATGTATAGATAATTTAATTAGAAATATTATTAATTATTCCCAATCAAATAAGATTGTGTAAAATTAGATATTCTTTTTCTTTCGAAATGTATTACCCATCAATTTCGATCAATTTTATTTGAATATTTAATAAACATTTTGTGTGTAATTAATAAACCAATAACGAACATGTTAATAAATTACATGTAATAAATCGTGATTACAGCAAATTTGTTTAAATAAATCAAGCATCCACTTTACAATAGAAAATTATTAATTACAAACGATTTATCAAAGAACTAGCTAGATAGCTATACTTTTCCTGGTTGTTTACTTCTTGTTTTTTTTTTAATAAATAATTAAAATTATAGAAGAAAATTGTGTGGGTACCGTGAAAATTAACATCAATATCGCGTAATGCCGCTTCAATTGTTGTTTACAACAAACATACTTCAACATAGAGGTGCTTTTAGCTGTATTTTTAGTGTGTCGTTAGGTGCACTCTATAAAATTAACCATTATCATATAACTGTATATAACAATATACATATATATATATATATATATATATATATATATATATATATATATATGTATAGAATAATAAATATAATCGACACTTAATATATAACAAAAACTATTCGCACGAATTACTGTAATATACTGTGTAATATTTGTATTGTTTTCAAACAACAAACAATTTTCAACTTCCCACATTATGCAATTCCTCCCCGATTCTTTCTTCTTCCATTTCAAAAATTATGAATTATGCACTTTTCATTGAAAAAAAAAACAACAACTATCTAATAATAAAAGAATACAAAAAAAAATTAAACCTATATACATACAATAAATGAACAATAAGGATGAGTTTCGATTACAAAATTTCCGTTCTTCTTTCTATTTTATATTGTTTCATTAATAGATTCTTGTTTGTTTGTTGTTGTTGTTGTTTTTAAAATTTTTGTTAAGTACGTTTTCATTTATTAATTAACAATGAAAAATTTATCTACTTACCATCCCGACTCATTCCTAATCGAAGACATTTCTGTAAACGACAATATTGACAACGATTCCTATTAACTCTATCAACAACACAGTTTTTATTTCTAGGGCACTGATAATTCACAACTGAACTTTGTGATCTTCTAAAGAAACCTTTGCAGCCTTCACATGTTATCACACCATAATGGACACCGCTGCTCTTATCCCCACATACTTTACACGGGATTATTTCGATTTGTGCTGTAACAAAAGAAAAAAATAGAAGAAACAATTAGAGATTTTAATGAGCGATTTGACTTGTAACCCGCTTAGCATGTATAAATAGTTGCCTATAAAACATATTAAATGTATCTCTATTATTGCCAAATATGTCGAGATTGTTTTATTTAATTGTTTTTTTTTGTTTTTAATTGAAGAACCAACCTCTAATTGAATTAGCAGTTTTACGATCCTCTTTATCATCAATTGGTTGTTGTTGCTGTTGTTGTTGGTGTTGTTGTGGTTGTTGTTGTTGGGGTGTAGTTCTTTCGGAAGACGTGATATTTTCCGGCCTTATATCACAATTGCGAGTTTCATTGGCCGTCCACGTTTGTTGTTGGCCACCAGTTGTTGTTGTTGTGAAAAGCTCTTGAAAAGAGTCCATCATATAAAAAAAACGTTCGTTCACTGATAATAGAATTATGAGAAATTGGCCGTCTCATGGCCGACAACGAAAAGCCGACCGAGAAATTTACAAACAACACAACCCACAACACAAATTCAGTTTTTTTTTTGTTTAAATTTATTATATTTTAAGAAACAAAACAATTAAAAATCGTAAGAAAAAGTTTTTGTTCTTGAATTAATTTCATTTATCCACTATATTCAATATAATTACATTGTTTAATTGGTATTTATGTAACACAGGACCGATGGATCAATTTCATAACGTAATTATTGACGTCGTATTCCATTGCTACAACAAAAAATTTGAAGACAAAAACAAAGTGTTGGTGAAGACAACGTGTTGTTTTTTTTTTGTTAGGGTGACACGTTGGTGCCTTGTTGGCTAATCAATTTCGGAATGGTCTAACACTTAATGATAAGAGCCACCACGGTCATTCGTGTAAATTCAACAAAGTAAAATCTGGCAACGAAAGTTCATTAACCTTCCATATACACACACACAGACACACACACCAACACACATATATATGTATAGACACAAGTTGCACAGTGTTATTGCCTCTTAATTAAATTTGCGCCTTGTACCCTGTTGTATTAAAAGAGACAATAAGTTTTTTTTTCTGGTTAAAATGTTTACTGTACACCCGAAAATTAACCGCAATTGTATGGCAACTGATAAGATTGTGTAAATTGCTAAACCAACAGAATTCTGATAAAAACGAAACTTGTGGGTACCGGAAACGGAACTCAATCATTCTATATGTTTGTGTGTGTTTATGTTAAATGTGCACAAGTAGTAGTCGTAGTAGTAGCAGCAGTAATATAGTTGATTCAGTTTTTTTTGTCAAGCCTATTAGCGTCAGGGGGGAGGGTGGTTTTAATTTGTAGGGTTGATTGTTGGACTTTAAAGATGTAAAGATATATGTTAAGTATGTGTATGTTTAGTTCAAACCAGCATAAAGTACGTCGGTTTTGTGTTTGGAGGCGCGGCAAGCCATTGAACTCTAGGTTGTTCACCGCCGAATATGGTTGAGAGTTCGCGTAAGAGAAAGATAGATAGACAGATGCGATCGTTATAATACTAAAAATTCCACAAAAAATTCGATGATTAACAAATATGTACAACTCTCATCCCCTTGATTTTGTTAATAGTAGTAGAAATACCTTAATATCCGGAAAATATCGTACAACCCATCAACATAATCAGCATAGTAAGCAAAACAACAAGGTTTATTTTTATAGAAAATGTGAACGACCGATTACGATAAAACAACAATATTATCAATTAAATTACGGAATGATGCAGCAACAGAGAAGCACACACACACACACACACGCACGCACACGACCACCGTAAATTCTCACAAAATCATCCCTAAATAAACAAAACAAAAACAATAAAGAGAACAACAACAAATAATTATTAGAAAAAAATGATATCTAAATATCACCGATAATTTACAACACTTCCACTTAAATATTTTTGTTCCACCGAATCAACTGTACCGCCAAATCTTCTCAAATAAACAAAAAACTATCGATTTGTAGGGGAATTCCACAACATCACAATTACACATCATCGACAACAACAGCAACAACAACAACAACAACAACAATAATAATAAGAATACACAATTTTTAATTAAAACAGCTGTTTTTTTGTCAATGTTGATTAAAACACATGCACACACACATTGAAGGAAACCACTTATAAGGAAGAAATTGTCATGGCTTGTTTTGATGATGGAATTCCACCACACGGACACTGGTTATAGATTAACAACTGTATATTTGAGAATTATCACGTAAGTTTCGTCAAATTTTTTCTTTGCATTAATTCCATATATTTATTTATTTATTATTTTAATGGAAAGTCTTTAACACGAAATTCTTTCTGTCATTGTGTTGTTTGTATGGATATGTGTGTATGTATTGAGAATTTTGAATGTAGTAGTATAATATGGATGAAATATACTGAATCTAAACGACAAAGTTTGAAATGTCTATCTTTATCTAACCTATACTAGATGGTGGACTGTAATATTGAAACGTAGGTCCTAGCCTCGGTTCTCTATGACGTAGAAAGCTTTATCCCCACTTAGTAGCGGGTTCAACAACCTATTATACACATACACATACACATCACATATATCTATATACAATCATTGTATATAGATATAGTTTTATATGCAATTTTATCATTGAATATCAATGGAATTTTCAACGATTTTCCACAAATTTTCATTAATCACTCTACTACTAAAAACTAGAATTTCAGCAAAACTAATTACTTTTTCGTTAATTGCCATTTTTCTATATATCGAAATAAATTACAAAATCTATCGATGATGATTATTACAGGACATCGCCCGCTTTTTACTTTATATACTGCCAAAAAAAAAACAAAAAGTATCTACATCTGTACGGGTATCGTCCAAAAGAGGACATTGACCTCTATTGCTAAGTCGATTTTTTTCTCTATACATATTTAATAATACAAAACACACACACACTCACATAAACAAACATATAAATATATATATATATATATATATATATATATATATATATATATACACAAACATAATCACCTTATGAGTTTTTGTTTTAATAATCTTATCTGTTTTTGTTTAAAAAAAACGATAATAATTAAAGTTCCCTCCAAAATCGACACCTGTCAGAAATAAGGGATGGATGAAGTTACGCGACACGTGTCGATTTGCATAAATCTTAGGCACACACACCTAATTAAAGACGTTCGATTTATTCTAATTGAGACAGGTGATGACGTTGTGTTAATTAATTAATTAAAGATGATAAGAACAATCTGATAATAAAAACGTGAATTTAATCGGTCATGAACTTTTCCCTAATATATATATATATATATATATATATATATATATATATATATATATATATTGTTCAATTGTTTTTTTAAATTGTTAAAAGTTTGCGAATCAAGTAACGATATACGTGTATTTTTCCGATAGTTGGGTTTAAAAAAAATTGAAAGTGTGATTTAACAATTTTTAATCAAAAATTCTCGATTTCCGCATTTTGAATAAAATAAACAGTTTTCGCTTTGTTTTGTTAAACTTGCATTAACACAACAATAACTGCAGTATGTGACAATTTTCCAAATCATCATAATAATAATAATAATAATAATGATGATGATGATGGAAACAATACGAATTGAGTTGCGACATTTTTTTTGCTTCTAATAAGTGGTGCTTCCATTTTTTTTTGTGTTTTATCTAATAGAAAAAGATGGGATTCGATTTTTTTCTTCTCTGTCTATCGAGTGAAGCCATGTTAAGAAAAGATAGATTCGTATGTGTATTTGTGTATCGTACAGTAATTCTAAAACAGCCGAACTCTCCCATATGTTCCAATAAGTAGGTCACTAAGCTGACTCGCAAGTTAGGTCATTGCACCGGCATTCGCCTCGCTCGTTTGCTTGTTGGTTGCCTTGTCGGACTTAAAGTCGCCACAATACTTAAATGTGTGCGTGAATATGTGTGTTCATATATACATATTTTAGTTTTATTTGGATGTATATATAGAAGCTGGTTCTTTTAGTCCCAAAAATTACGTAAATTTTCATCAATACACACTTTGAGAACAGGGTGTTAATTGTAATATTTTTTATTGTTTATAAAACTGTCACATTATTTAATTATTTAAAGGTTATGTTTTCCTTAACCTTTTTTGTGTATACCAAATTTAGTAAAATCAATAAAGAAAACATGTCTCAGACAACTTTTTATGTTGATTGAGTGTAGGTGGTATAAAGTTGGAGGACTCTGTTATTTATCTAGATAGCTTCTGTTTTTTTCCCGGACGTTTGGTATATAACTCTAAAATGATCGATTTCACGAACGCATCATATTCAGGGCCGAACCGGAGATACTTTACGCCCGAGCCAAACATAAGTTACAGGCGCCCTTTTAGCCTATGGGTATCTAGAAAACTTCAAACTTATATGATTTGGCGTCCAATTGGAAACAGTAGCTCTCCCCCTCGGTGATCATATCGAGCTAATGTTGCTAAATTTGATAAAAACAAAAAAATGAAAATTTTAGAATTGACGCTATCAATAATTTGTGTTGATTTTCTTAACTGTAAGCAAATAAATGTTTAAAGAATTATCGTTACTGTAAATGACACCTATGATGTACAAATTAACAAGAGTTTTACGACCTGTTAGTAGGTCAAAATGCCGCTAGACGGTAAACTAACCTGTCTAATACGTCTTGCTTGAAGACATACAAAACTCTTTAACCATTATTACAACAATAACGAAAAACAAAAAATCTATGATTTTTATCAAGGTGGTCAATGTCGACAAGCAAAAAAAAACAAACAATAATTTCAGTTGGCTCAACTGATTGTGCCGAATATTTCAGTCGAAAAAAATCCCCCAAACAATTAAACAGCATTACCAATCTAATCATGTGATTTTGTTTTTGTTTAATAAGGTACAAGCGCACTGTTGATTTTGTAATATCAACTTTTACCATATGGTCGTGATGTTTTTGAACGAGTAACAACTATACAAGTGCAAGGCTGATAGAAAATTAAGAACCAATGATATTATTATTTGAATTCATCGTGTTTGTCGACAACTATATGAAGAAATAATTGAAATTTCGCCAAATTATTTTAAAATTATTCCCATCCGAAAATGATGTGTGTGTGTGCATGAACTTTGATTATCTATTATACTTAAAACAACACCTGTTGTCCGTTAATTTATTTGATTGTTATTGTTAATTGTGTTGTAATTACTTAAGATGCATATATATGCATTTTTGATTACATCTTGGACTTAAGTCACAATATAATTTAGTAATTATTTGTTGTTTATAAATAAAACTTTATAGAATTTTATTATTGAAAAATTGTGCCGCATCTAAATAATCATAACCAGTACTTCTCCACAGCTTTTCTATAAGTAGGCCACAAGTTGAAAGACTTATACCAAGGACATCGGGGTCTGCAAATGTATTTTATAATAATATGCGATCCACCACATAACCAGATACAATTTTATATACACACATACACACATTTTTAGATCATAATCGATTTCATTTAAATAATCCACCATTTATAACAAAATAATTTTATTTTTAAAATTCTACACAACTATAGAACAAATTTATAGACGATCCCTATAATTATGTAATCGGATACCTAGTGATAGTTGTACGTAATGACATCACGTTTGTACAATTTGCACATCTTTGATGATTTGAAATTGAAACAAAGCCAAAACATTTTTTCCACCCGATTATTATAAACAATTGTTTTGAAATGCGCGCCGCTATTCATTAGTTATGATAAACTAGCAAATCAGAAAATCCCCCAAAATTAATGGCGCAAATTTTGAATAATTTTCTCCCGATTACGCAACATTTTTTTTTATTTATAGACAACAATACAACATAATCCGTAATGTTTATCTATATTTAGTAGCGCTTTCACTTTTTTTTTAACCTGTCCTACTAGATAGCTGTTTTTTTATTCGAAATCATTATTATCACTGTCAAAAATTCAGTTTTTCCATATACAAGTTTCTAAGAAGTATTGATTACAAAATTGTTAGTTAATTAATTTTTTTCCTAAATAATTACGTAATTGTTGGTAAAAGTGATGGTTTATTTTTCACGACTTATCATATGTATGGTTAAACCAAATAAATAATGAGAGAAATACTACATTTATTTGAAATTTTTTGAATTGTAAATTTGTAGAAATTCCATCATTTCCATTGGGGATTCATGTGATTATAAAACAACAACAACAACACCCCCATTTTGTTTATTGTTAATAATAAATATGGTTGAATTGTCATTGAAATATGCACGCCCCCCCATCACGAAGGAAACAACACCATCACATAAATTTATGAATTTTATTTAGTATTATTAGAGAACAACTGCGCCTATTCTATTGTATTTTATTCTAAAACAACAAAGATTCGTCGATATTCACCAATTATAAAAAAGAAAATCCACTAAAATTTAGCGTTTTCTTCAGTCAAGTCTATGTATAATTAAAAAAACAACAACAAAAAAACAGCATTTGGTGAAAGCTAGCAGTTGCGTAATTATGATTGTGTCATTAACTTTTTATTGTAATACGAATAGAAGCAATAATAAATAATGATAAACAATGCCGGTAAAATGGAAATTTTAGGAAAATGTACTATTTCAATATTGGTAGACCTTTGGGGGAATTTGTGATTAGGTTGTCAAAATGTCACATTTCACCGAACTTTTTCGTTTAATTTGACTGATTTGGCTGAAAAGCTAAAAGAAAGTTGGTTATAAATGTTGTACGTATGTGATTCAAGATTATTACGACATTTTGCAACTTATCATGCCTCTCTCATATTATTATATAGGTAGGTATACAAAAACGGTGTGTTTTTTTTTAGTAATATCAACGTAAACATGTACTGTTACATAAACAAATTACTAAAAAAATGTTGTTTTATGTAAAGAATATTAAATATATAAATTATACTTAAAAAGAAAATGGATA
The DNA here is from genome assembly GCA_028455855.1 of Meloe dianella. Classification (NCBI taxonomy): domain Eukaryota; kingdom Metazoa; phylum Arthropoda; class Insecta; order Coleoptera; family Meloidae; genus Meloe; species Meloe dianella. The sequence continues at coordinate 8,516,932 of JAPTHL010000047.1, read as the reverse complement.
TTCAGGGATATTTCACTTATTATTGTTGGTATTACAATTGCGCAACAACTTCACGATTAAGTTGGAAAAACTTGCAACCCTTCTCGGATTAAAATGAAAAGTCACTATATTAGAGGGCGTGCTTTTCAAATATCTCATTAGAGACTTCCAGGCGTTTATAAATTCTTATATAATTTCATACAAGTGTATTCCATTGAATTCAAGGTTTTATTTACTCATAGTAGGCTTTATTTTCAACAATCAACAACTGGAAACTGCTACAAATTTCGACAATGTTGGCATTTGAAGAAGAAGAAGAAAAAAACAATACCATATAGTAAAATCGTCAGGATGAATCAGCTCTAGTTGTTGTTTTCTTTTTGTTGCTTATTGAATTTTACTAATTAATCAATAAACGAATATTATTATCAACAATCAGAATGTTGATAATAATGGTCGAAGTTTTGATCTTTTTAAAATTAACTGTATTATCGCTTTAGGCCATTATTTATAGAAAGTATTATCATTATTATTATTAAATGCGTATTAATATTTTAACGAGAATTGTGGGATTATTACGCAATTGATTTTAGAGAGTCCAAAAATGTATAAGCGAAGAAAAAAACATATGTTTTGTAAAGCATATGTAATGAATTAATAAAAATCGAAAAATTCTAGATTCAAATCTCAAATATGTCATGACCAACTGTCATGCGAAAGGAAACAGTTTGTAAAAAAAAATATTAGATTTGGCAAGGCTCCAACTCAACAAAGGTGCAATGAAATTTCGTTACGTTAAGGTACAATTGCATAAAAATCATTGAAAACGACCTCTCATGAACTCTAAACTACTGTTCGAGAGATAACCAACAACAACAACAACAGCAATAATAAGCACACACAAAACACAAAAATCCTTCACACGTAATTTCTTTAAGAAAACAAAAAAGAAATAGCAAAAAGACACATGAAACAACCCGAAAAAAATTATTTAAAATTTCTTGAAATTCATAATAAAATGGAAATAGATTGCGCAATAATTTCGATTGTGAAAACTACATTTTAGTTATTTCCAATCGGCTTTACAATCGATCAAGGTTCGTTTTTGTTGGATTTTTCGATTAATTCTGTGTATTGTTGTTGTAAGAACCTTGTCGATCTGTTGAAAATTACCAGTTTGATTGTTGAAAAGAATCGAAAAAGTTTTTTTTCTGTTGTTGTTTTTTTTTTGTTAATAAGGTGATTATTATACCGTACAGCTGTTCGAAATTTAAATTTTTGATTTGTCAAAAAAAAGATCGTTCCTTCATCAATATTAAATCGACAATTTCTGTCTGGTAAATTATCTTACTGACCTATATTTTTATTTAAGTTCAATAAACTGACGTGATAACAGACACGAAACAACAGAAAAATACGTATCGATGATATTGCTTTTGTTATTATCGAAAAATAGTAAAGAATTTCAAAAGGAATACCCAATTTCTAACAATTAGACCGGTACTAAAAAAAATCGATGCCCAATCAACATCTGATTTAAATGTTAACCAGTAATGCAACATTTAACATAGACCCTTCGCTTATTGTAGAATACGTAAGAAATTTCTTAAGAAAATTCGTCGAATAGAAAGTTTTCAGTTAATTATTCTGAAATTTTCAAGATTATTGAGAAACAATCGTTGATCAATCGGCTGTTTCAGATTGTGTGTTGTTGAAATTCGAAAATTTTACAGTTTAAAGGGAAAGATTGTGACCGGCAAGTAGCAAGTCCGGGTTCGAGACCGGTTTCTCAACTTATCAATATTGAAACAAATAATAGTTTCTCGATTTACCACACAATTTTCCGCTTATTATTGTCTAAATAATTCATTAAAACGAAAAACAATAATTATACAATCAGCCTTAAATAATCAATAAAGGAAAGACAACTCCAACAATAACTATAATAAATATATTAAATACATTAAATACTATCACTTTATGTTAGTGTTTAACTTTCTACCCCATTCTATAATAACGATAATAATTGGACAATTTATTGTAATTATAGAGATTTGAAAGTTTTATCAACGAATTATTGATGTTAAAATTAATAATGTGTGACGAATCGATTGACAATAAATAACCTATCTAAATAGGTGTGTAATTTCAATTAAATTCGACTATCTATTTTCATAAACTCTATAGTATTTCTAATTGGCGGGAATTATAAAAATTGATAATTATATACCTTTAATGGATCCGCTGGATGTATGTGGTTGTTGTGTCTGTGTTTGTTGCACTTGTTCCAATTTGGAACTGACATTGTTCCACATTTCAAACATTTTTTTTTGTTTTGTTTTAGTAATGTTCACAAAACAACACTCCACATTGTACTACCAACACAACAGAAGAAATCACACACAAACTAATGATATACAAATTAAAATAAAATTGTTTAATAATATTACACACACATACACACACTCAGAGTGAGAGAGACAGAGAGAGACACACACACAGAAAAGTACTAAAAACAAAAACAAAATAAAAGGCACACGAGTAATTTCAACCAAATCCGATATGATTGAAAGTTTTTGATTCCATAATATCACCCCTGTTCTTCGTACGTTTGGTGCAGTATATCTTCCATCTCTTCATAATAACTGCACAAATCCACTAATCCGTGTTGTTGTTGTTGTTGTTAGTAATTGCATCGTTTTTAATTTATTTTCTCAATTTTTTATTAATATCTTCTAAATTGGCGATTGTGGTTCTACTAATCAAACAAAAAAATATCACTTTTCTATTTGGAAACGAGAAAAAAAAAGCAAGAATACCATCGTATTTCTATAATAGTTACTGTTTTGATTCAATAATTCCCATTATTATAACGACAATTTCAAACTGTTTTCTAATAAATTGTCATTATGCCTTATCAAAAATAGTTGTTTATTCAAAATACCGTTATTATTATTATTATTATTGTTGTTGTTGTTGTTATTGTTGCATTTTTACTGATATGACCTATCTCAATGTTTATTGAAAACCCGAAATGAATTTGATAATTCACCTTTTAGATCGAATACGTTATGTAATAATAATAATAATAATGTTCAAAGATTCGGTCATATCGTCTTTAAAACTGCACATAGTATTGATTCTGTATGTGGGGTACACACTTACACCTCCTCTTCTCTCCAATGTGTATTGTGTACATCCTCCACTCAACGAAAACGATGTTGTCATGTGATGATCACAATAAAAAATCACAACAACAACGAAAATCTATCTAGACATATAGATAAAAATCTCGAAAAAAAAAACAGCCATCTATTTTTATAAATTCAATAGTAAATATCCATTGATTTAAGATAACAATATAGACTGATCGATTTATTGAGCGGCATTTTTGGATCATTATTAAATATTATTATTATTATTATTAATGTTAATAATAATAATGACTTACGTTAATTAGTTTAATGAATTTTATGTAAATATTCGCACATGTTGTGAGTTTCATAATTGTAGAAAAAATATAATAAATGCAATCTAAAATCTTGTTTATAGATAACGTGTTTATTTTTCGATAATTTTAGATTATACATCTATAATAATAATAATAATAATAATAATAATATGTGGTAGTTGAATCAAAATAGTAACGTTTGTAATAATGCACGGTTTTTATACACACCCTTTATTTTATTTATTTTTTGTAGAAAAAAACAGTATAATCTCACACACAAAAAAAAACTGTTTTATAACTATTTCAATAAATCACACTAAAATATCATGTTGATCATCACTACTATTATTACACACTACAACACATTTCACTGTGAATTTCCTACAATAATCCATATTTATCGTTAATTATTCAATCGAAGAGCGAAACAAATTAATTAATAAAATAGCAGCACACTGATGAGGGGTGAGTATTGTTTAAATTAAAGCGGACCATTCATGCAAAACTTGTTACTATTCTGACCAATTATTGTCATTATCGTCATCATCATCATCATCATCATCATTATTATTATTATTATTAACAAATACAGTAAGTATTACCGTTTGGTAAACGTGTATATATTTATACGTGAATTCCGGGATATGTACCGCTACGAAGTCTTGGCAAATACTAAACTCCAACCACCATCATCACTGTTGTTGTATAGAATAGTCGCCGTCTATAGGAGTAGTAGAAAGTGGAGAGACATTATGTATATAATAGCACTGTACATAAGTGTATATAGACGGAATATATATATATATATATAATAAGGCGAAATTGTTTAGAAGAGCGCATGCTTATACAAAATTTTTATTTAACTGTACAATTTTTGTTTGGTGATAAACAGAATCGAATTTTTTTCCAAAATTCAAAATTCGTGAAAAAATTATCGTGTTATACTTAAATAAATAAAAAACTTACGATTTGTTTAGCTGAACGAATCTGTTGTTGTAAAAGTTTCTGAAGCCGCTCTAACTTTAGAGACGCAACTTTCTCGTTTGCGTTTTTGCTTGCGAAATGATTGTCTGATAGAGAAACGGAAAAGCCCGCACTTCTCTATTGGAGCGAAAATTTTCGTATATGCACAAAAAAAACGGCCAAGAGGCGGCTTATTCGAGTTTTCTGGCTTTAACCCTTAACGTACACATGTGATCAGTTTGATCCATAGTGCCTTTAAACCTTTACAAAATGAGAACTATTTAACATTTGGTCTTGAAATTTGGATAGGATCTTCTTTGAAGTGTCTTTCACAAGCCTGCGTTCAACTTATCTTAAAAAATTATTTTGACCCAGTGTGTACATTAAGGGTTAATTTTGATGAATGTTTTACATGGTTTTTGTTGAAATTCGTGTATTACAACAACGAATTTTTGCAATTTCCCTTCATCTGATAAAATTCATTTTTATTTACATAGCGTCCCAATTCTACAATTATATCAATTAGATTTCTTGTATTTTCCGAAATAATCGGAATTATTCCAAAAGTAATAAATCAATTAAATTGCCGTGTTTTCAATGTTTTTGATTTACAGCTGAACGAAATTTAGTTTTTACAAAATTTTCACAAACTTTTTCGGCATTTCTCACTGATAGAGAGACTTTTTGATTTTCTATTGGAACAAAAATTTTCCAAATCTTTGACAAAACAAAACAATTGAAAAACGAATCTAAGTTTTCTAATCATCTTCACTGATTAGAAATGTATAAGATTTTCCAAAAAAAAAATCCCATTACAAATTGTGGTTTTTGACGAATGATTTTCATGATTTGTTGAATAGAAACTCCTGAATTACGACATCAATGATTGCAATTTGTTTGACAAAATTCAGTGCAAACAGCTTTTTTGTTAGTTAGCGTGTGTGTGTGTTTGTTATTTTTCCAAGAATTCTCCATTTTCACAATTTAAAAACGATATCGAAAATATGGGAAACTTTTGGGTTTTTTTTCATAGAATTTAAACTGTAATTTCACATTTTGTACAACATGAAGCTTCAATGTGTCCTGTAGGGATTCTGCTATTGTCCCCTAAATTCTACAAATTCTCTTAGGATATACAGGCAAAATAATGAACAGATAAACGAATTTTTAGAGCATCCCACGCGAAATCGTGTAGCTATAAAATTAGGAATTTTCGAAAATTTTTGGAACAATCTTCGTAATTTTCCTTATCATATCAACGTTTACCAAACGTATTTGGGGTATAGATAGATATATGTATTTGTCGTTTCAAAATAATTTGGAAAGTGGTAAATCTTTGTGTGAATATAGACCGATACAGTTGTCGACAATAAATATGATTTATAATATTTTACGGTCAAATTCTTAGACGTTTGGTATTTATTAACGTAAAAACGAATTCTACTGTAACCATATTTTATGGTCTGATTTTCGACTAGTGGCCACAATAAAAATACTATTTTGCTACTATTTTATAACCGAAAATACCATAAACACGATCCTATACGACGAAGGAAATACATACAAAATAGACTTGGAGTTTTTGACAAAAATCTTATTTTACATAAAACCGTCAACTAACTGTGTTTCTATAATGTGAAAAATAAAACAACAAACGGGAGGTAACAGGATTTTTAATAAAAATCCGTATACAGGCAATTCTTAAAATTAAATCATCATTTTGTTAGTTCGGGTCATTAAACTGCAATTTAAATGAATGGGATGTTTTATTGTTTGTTTGTGAATGCCAAAAATCCTGTTAAATAATGGTCAAAAAGTCACAACACTTCGATTGTTTACCATTTGTCAACAAGTTTCGTTCAATCGTTGTCAAAACGCACCGCCACAGTGGGGATGTTCCGTTATTGGTGGTTATAACAGCAGGGTTGTTTTTGTGTGTACAGGTAGTTGGGAGTGCGGGTGTTTTTCTGATGCGTTTAATAATAATAAAGGGAGCAACATCCTTATTTAAGAATTTACAGTTAGGTCTATACGACCATATGGTCCTATTTTTTTATTCACCAACCGGCTGCTGTTGAGAAAATCAAAGGTAGAAGATACACAAAAAACAATTTCGAGACTTCTTCTTTCATCACAATAATAATAATAATGATGAGGCGTTCGTGGGAAAACATGAATAATTTAAATATTCTTTTGATGGTGCAATTTTTAACATCCAAAACAGTTTCGAGTATTTCCGGATAACGGACACTCCATTCACGTTATAATAGCGAAAACAAAAAAAATAATAATAATTAATCCTTCTCATATGAAATTAATAATTTGAAACTATAACACTATTGCAATATTTATTTATTGGTCTGGTAAAAATATCTTATAAGACTCATGATTTTCGTTTGTGGATTCATGTGAATCATCCATGATAGTTGAAGGGTCAGCGAACTTGAATTTTTTTTCGAAGCACTAATAAATGACAACAAATATTTTCTATTTTTATTATATCAAAATTAAAATTATCGCAAAAAATTTTTTAATGGATAAACAACAAAATGTTTGAGTTCAATTAGAAAATAATTTTATTTTTATTATTTGTTTTTGGAGAAATATTAGTGTGTGATTTTTATGTGAGTTCGGTGACCTGACAAAAATTTTGCTAAAGTCGTTGGTGTCGTTGGCCATTCTAATCTTGAATGTTGTGTGGTTGTTATTCAACAGTGCGAAATTTTAACGAATTGGTTCGGTATTCAATCAGATAGCCGACGAATAATATTCGTTATCTAACTAACAGGGAAAACAACAGGCCGAAACCGGTTGCAGTTTTTTCGGAAATTACCGTTAGATTTCCTTTCAAAACGATTCGGTTCTGTAACAGAAAGAAATTTGTAATTTGGATGCCATGGATATTTTGCTGAAAGTTCACCGCTAGAATTTCTATAAGTATTTGATAATTTGAGAAAATCTACGTACGATTAGAGTGACGCTAAAAAGATGCAGAAAAACTGGCATATTTTTGCTAACAAGTGATTTTCAAATCAAGGAACTTTTCGGTTAGTTTTGAAGAAGTGTTTCTAAATATTTCAGCGACAATTAGTTTGACGATATTCAATATTTTTCAATAGTTGCGACTTGAAAGTTTCTGTCCAAAAAATGTTCATGAAAAAGGCCATAAGTTCTATGCAAATCATTTGAGAACGAACAACTGAAACATCTGAAGTTGAATGGAATCCTATTGTTAAATTTAATTGAAAAGCAATTTCTCAAATCTAGCAGCAGCACAGTTCGACGACCTCCCAAAAGATTGCTAAATATATCTGCTAAGTTAGCGTCAATAGCCGTTTATATACAAAATCTCTTTACATATTAGGCTGAACATGTGACGATTTTTGAAAAATATTAAACGATCATAATATACAACAATAAATTATTATTGTATGAACATTTTTGGACAGTTGGATCAAGATTTAATTACATCCTATCCATCACATCTAACATCTGCTGTCTAACAAGAAGGCGCGGCAAAAAATGTAATTTTTCCAAAAAATTCCCATAGATTATTTCTATATAAACGTTGCTGCTAACAATCACATGACTACTCAATTCAATTATATTTACGCACTATTTTGAATTCACTAATTAATTATTATTAATTCATTAGTGAAAAGGATGATCTAAATCAGTAGTGCGAGATTTATGGTGGCGAATTCAAACTGAACTATTTAAACAAATATGAATCAATTCGTTTAATTAGTGTTGAGTCATTATATGTTTTTTTTTTGTCTTGTGTGTACATCACTGATTTATTGTCAACAATATAATCTTAATCAGTTTATATCAATGGCATAGATTTATTACAATTGTTGAGTGTATGGAAATTTTGTCTTTGTAAATAAATACGATTGGTATGATTGGTTAGTTGTTACTGATTTTAGTAGGTCAAATACACTTTTAACATACAAATTAAATTAAATAAAAGATAATAAGAAAAAATTCCACTGAAAATACTAACAACAACTATTAAACAAAACAAAAATAATAAACGTACACGTACATATTGTTTTTGAGGTATTTAAAGAAACAATTCTAAAAAAAAAGTAGGACACGATTGAATTTTGTCAAATTTAGAAAATTCAAAGATCGATCTCACTTTACATTAAATCAACATTATACTTCAACTATTTTGATTTGACCGGCTTGACTTTGAAGCATTAACCCAAAGTAAAATCGTACAGTAGTACTATTCCCATATTTTACGAAGTTTTTGGGGCTGTCGCCACACTGGTGTACCCCTCTATAAGAGCGTCCAGTTTAGAATCGTAAAAGAGATACAGGAGTATTGCTGTATATTTAGACGATTCGATCATTTAGACATGGTTTTTGATAGATGCCCGGAATTGCCTCAATCCTTCTTGATTTTGCTCTTTTGTTCGGTTTAATAGACGATTAATACAAAGAAAAACTTTCTAAATTTTTGTATCTTTCTTTAAACATCAACTTTCTTTCGACGATTAATGAAACATTCATTGTACATTTGTTTATTAGTAGAATAATATTGTTATAATTTGCAATATTCTTTTTATAAAAGGAAAAATAATTGGTTAGCTAACACATACAAGATTTTTGATTTATATTTTTTTTTGTAATATGTAGATAAATAAATTCATATATAGTTTTTAAAAACTTTCACTTAACATATCGACTTGTGTGTGTATATAATTTTGAAACTTCCTTGTCTTGTCGATAATAGAAACGTATTTTATTAATAATAACAAACGTTTCCGTCTCTCTTTCTCCATCATTCTATCTATATTACAATTTTTTTTTTAATAATTAATTCGTCTTTTCTCTAATGGATATGGGACTACTATCAAATTGATCTATCGAGATGTTACACAACTGACACGTAGCGATTAAAAGCTTTTAACATTGTTAAGAAATATCTTATCATCATCATTATGATTATTATTATTATTATTATGATAAAATATTTGAAAATATGATCAAATTATGAATGACAATAAATAAATATCGATATTGTATATCTGTCTATATGTGTGTGCGTTTGTGTATTTGTAGTAAATATGATGTGTTATGTTATAGTAAAATCGACCTTGAAGTTGTGTTACATTTCATTCTCATCAATGTCAAGAACCGTTCTCATATGTTGCTGTTTTTTTTCGTTAAAAATTCAATTTTTTGTTAAAAATTTGGTCTATTTAACAACATTTTTATTAGATTATCTTTTCTATATATGCGCAGTTCTATCTGGTTTTTGGTTTGTTAGCTTTTCGCATATAAATCATGTAATCGTTGTTATAAGTGCCTTACATCATACTATAAATATGTTTTAAATATTGAAGCATTCACTCTTATAAATTTACTTTCATTTAATACATTCTACAAACACCTTTCATTATTGAGAATATGATGGAAGACAAAGAAGAAGAAGAAGAAGAAATGGACAAAAAAAGTAGAAATCTACAAGAAATTTTACTACAGTGAAACCACGGTTTTATCAACAGGCCTTGACACTACTTGACGGTAATTCTTATTGAAGTCAAATGTGGTGGCGCAACTGTCGAGGGAACAAATAGTCAGACTAGTTAGAAAAAGATAAACATTTAAATTAGAAAAAGATTATACCGAATAGTCATCTTTGTTTTTTATTCGTTATCTCATTTCAACAAGTTTAGCATACTACAGTCATTCTTGTCTTACTTTTGGTTCTATCGACAATTGCGCCGCTTATTAGGAACTAAAGTTGGATTAAATAACGAATTCATATACGAGTAGCAATGCTTTTAGTATAGGAGTGTCAAGACCTGTTTATAAGACTGTAAGTGAAACATCTATGTTACGGGCACTGATAAGAGAAGGAAATAATGTACGTAATGGGAGGTGTCCTAGATAATAAGAGAGTTTTCCGTTCTTGGAGGTTTCAGCTACCTATGTTTGATAATCATGATGCTGAAAAGCAATAAGATCAAATTCGTGTGTGTAATGTATTTATGAAGTAATAAACAAATGAAATACAAAAATATTACATGCAGTTGCAAGAAATTACAAAAATACATTTGTTTTTTTTAACATTAAAGAAATATTTGCTAATTTTAACCCATTAGCCATCACCATGTGATAAACAAAACTTTTTTAACTCTTTGGATAAATGGGGTATTTGTGCAAAATCCATTTTAAGTTGATCCTGATCCACATTATTTTCATTATCACTGTCTTCTTTGCATTCTTCTTGTATGTGGTATGTGGCAATGATATTCCGAAGAATTGGGACAGTTTAAGCTATGCAATAGTTCTGTTAGTAATGCTAAATCCATATTTTCTTCATTGTGATTTTCTATTATGTCCTTTGCGTTAAATCCGCTTCTATTGAAGCAATTTTGGATTGTATTTTGTGTAACATCATTCCATGTTTTTGATATCCAGCTTACTGCATTTAGAATTGTAATATTCTTAACTAAGCCATTAACATTATTTGTTGATTCTATATCTGAAATTAGTTTGTTTAAAACAAACAGAAGTGCAGTTTGAAGGGTAAAAAACAGGTTGTATATTTTTTAGCTGAAGCCAAGGATAGAAAGTTGCATTTTCTAAAAACAGATTTTTTCGATTTTATCTTTTCATTCTGCGATTAAATTCTGCTGAAGACAATAAATAACGAATATTAGGAATCTAAGAGCCACTCTGTAATAATTTCTCTAGTCATCTAAGCATTTCTATTGTATTTCCATACAATCGGAAGCTGAGTGATGTCAACACCACAAAAGCATCTAGGCTTCGCGTATTTGCGAGAGGTTTCTCCTTTTCGTCCAATAAATTTGCACATTGCATAACGGTTAATCTTTCCTTTGAAAAAATACCGCCAACACAATTTTCCTTTTTAAAACACATTATATTTTTCGGTATCGCTCGAAAAATAGTGCACTTTCGTCCAATATCCATATAGCCTCCGAAGCATAGTTGTTCACAATATCTGGAGCTTTTTCCATCCAGCTTTGAAGAGTCTTCCTAGTTTGCATTTGCAACTTCCCCACAAATTGTTTTCAAAGAAATTTTATGGCGGCTTCTACATATTTCAAGCCATCCATTTGATGCTTTGAAGTTCTCAATGAGACATTTTGCTGCTACTTCTCTAGCTTTTTCTTGAATCATTGGGCCAGAAACGGGAGAATTTCCTGCACGTATCCTAGGAAACCATCCAAAACCCAATTGATCTACTATAGCTCCGCTATTCTGTACGATTCGTTTCCTCTGATCGTTTCCATTGTTGCTCTAGTAGTGTAAAATCCGCATTTCAGCTTTCAATATTGCCGCCACGTAAGTCATGGATATTTTAAAATTTTCCACCACTTTTATAATATCGTACATGTTTTCTTTGGAAAATTTTATCACCTCAATTTTTGGTTTGAGAGTTGATTCGTTACGTAGTAAGACTGAACACTAAATAAAGCTTGCTTTTTACGTTAAATTCAATGAGGTAAAACAAGAAACAATCAATATATATTCGTAGAAAAATCAAATATAGCAAAGTGTGTTAACATAATATTAATTTATCGTTATTTGAGATGTCCGCAATAGAGAGGTTTATTTAATTGAGGCTTTTATATAAGAACGTAGTGTCCGTGTCCGTATAATAGACTGTCTGTGTTAGAGGAGTTTTGTTTACATATGAACATGCGGGAGAGTGCCGGTATACCCGTAAAGTCTCCCTAAAGAGGAGTGTCCGTACTGTAGAAGTCTCCATATAGAGAGGTTTGACTGTAAAAAGTAACACTCAACGCGAATCCTATTTGGAATTATTAATTTGAACTGATTTGAACAACAATTCATCATTATTTGTAGTGTAACTTGCGCAATTCATCAGAGTGACATGTTATCTAGTAGACGAACAATTGTAAAAAAAAGATTGAGACACCCAAAAAACAAGATGGATGAAAGGAATGGATTAAAAAACAGTGCAGAATGTCGCCTAATTATCGATATTTTTTAAATAAATATCTAATATCAATGTTACAACCAATGAGAATTCATAGATTTTTTGGGTGTTTCAAAGATGCCGAAGATGCATTTATAGACGCTGTCTATTTCGGCTTGACTTGTTTTCAAAGCGAAAATTAAAAGTCTTATTTATATTTGCGTCCGGAAGTTATATATGATATCAAATGCGGTATGTAGATTTTTTGATTAAAATCATCGAGATGCGTTTGGAATGTTATTTAGATGGATTTACTTCCATTTTGCATTCTATAGAAATTCCGGAAGTGCCTCTCTTATTATTCAAATTCTTTCATTAATTGTTTATCTCTTTATATACAGTCTATTCCGTAATTTAGAAGATTTCTGTTAATTGGTAGAATTATGTTAGAAACGACCTTTAATAAATTCAGTCAGTTAGATTATTAAATTGCTGGACGGACTATATGATCGCAGACGCCGCAGCAGCAGCAGCATCATTGTTGTTGTTGTGGTCGTCGTCGTCAGCAGAATTATGTCACAACATCGTGTTGTCAAGGTAACAACATTGGCGCCATACGGGACGCTTTATAACTACAAAGGACAAAAAGTCCTCGTCGGCCTCGTCTATTTACCAAGATGCGGTAATATGAAATATCCCATTATTAACATAGGAGGTGGTGGTTTAGTTGTTGTTCTGCTTATTCACATTATTATTAATATTTTAAAAGCTTCATTGTTGTTGTTGTTGACAACAATTGCATATCCACAAAATGATAAAACAAAATATGCAAATAGATTTATGAAATTTGTAGAACAAAAATTGCAAACAAACAAAAAAAAACACAGAACAGTCACAAATGATATAATTTAAATTCACATAGACATATGTTTCATATAATTTCACAATAGAGATTGCATAATTGGCGTAAAGTAGGGCAAAATCAATAATTTTTTTTTTAATAATTTCATATCAACATTATTTGAAGACAATCAATTCGTAATTAGCCAAATTGTGGCATATTTGCATCGACTAACTGAAATTACCAAAATATTCGGTTTTGTGAAAGTTGCTATTTAAAAAAGAAAAAGAAAAACAAAACAATTCACAATGGAATCGTTGCGAATTATCTATATAACAAACAATTTGTGCAAAATTGTTGCTATTTTGTTGCACAATTTAGATTTTCCTCAACAATTGAATAGAGGTGGGTTTTTTCCAAGAATTCAAAAAAACAAAAACGAACACCTCTATCGCTAATTTTTCTTGGAGAAATTCCAAAAGAAATTGGAAACTTTCACAAGTTGTGTGTTAATTTTTTAACAAAAATTGAGAAATTTCATCATCCTTATCATATGTAATTGCAACGATAATTATTATAACCGTTCATTAACAAAAAAGAAAAAAGAAAAAAGAAAGAAATTTGATTTATGCAATAATCAAGCTATAAACATTTATGACCACATAATAAATAAACAATATATGGATATACGCACCCTTATAGTAAATCACAATCTTTTTTGTTATTATTTTCAACAAAAATTCCGAATAAACATGTCCTATTTTAAAAAAACCTCTGTCTGTTTCTGTGTTGCGTGTAAAATTAATTTCAGGACATAATCACCATCTGACAACAATTTGACAACACCTTCTTGTCGTGTGTATGTGTGTGTGTGTGTGTGTGTGTGTATGTGTGAGATGAAACAAATTGTGCATCAACCAAGAATTTTTGTAAATTGCCGAAAACGAATAAAAACGCACTTGACAAAGTCGTCGGTAATGAATCATTGGTAGATAATTATGTTCAAAATCCGGTATAGTCAATTTTTATATTTCTGGATGAAAATATAAAAATCCGGCACATTTTTCATTAATATGTAAAACTGCTTAAAATTTGCAATTCATCATTAAATTATACACAGATTACTTTTATATTTATTAATAAAATTTTGGTAATAAACGCCATGAATTTACTGTAATTTACAACAACAAAAAATTGTTATCGTCCAAATTATAGTAAACCAAATTTGTATTAATCGACTTGACTTTGATACAATAATAATTTTAACATACAGAGAAAGAGTGATATAGTCGAGTTGATCAACTCACTTTTACTTGATCATACTACATAAATAGTTTGTTATTATTTTTAAATGTGCAGCAGCTTTATAAATCTACAACTTTTTGTACCCAACTTTCACGACTCAACGAAAGCTAAAAAGATGGCACATTATTTATTTATTGCACCATCATTTTTTGCGCGCGCGTGTTTGTGTGTGTGTATGTGTGTGCTGGATGTATGTTTAGAAGAGAGAATTTTTATTATTTCTTCTTCATCTTCCTTAAACCTACTTTTTTTCAGTATGTGTTTTTTAAACAGACACTTTTATATTTTCAACGATTAACAAAACCAGATGGTTTCAATAATATGTTGCTAAATTTCCTAAAGTAGAGATGCAAAATCAAATTGTTTTTGTAAATAAAATAGCAAGATTTTTTTATAAGAATTTTCCCAAGAAAAAAAAATCACACCAAGCACAGGAATGTTGCCGGGTAGATAGAAAGCTTAGGAAATATATAAACAGTACGTATGTTTGTTACTATTATAGTGTTGTGTTTATAATTAGAAGGAGGTAGTTAACCCAGGTAAAAGTGTTTTAATTTTAACTTTTAACTGACCTATATTTGTTGTTTAGTTGGATGATTCTATATGTCTGGACATTCACGCGATTACAACATATGCATATGTTATACGATTTTACAAAAACGATGACTGTATTTTTTCATAAATTTATCGTATAACCAACATTTTAGATTTTATCAATGTAAATAAATTATTTATAAATTTATGAATAATAATAGAAAATCGGAAAAATGGCCAGCGCCTAGTTAAAAAATAAATTTAGAGGACTATTTTGGAGGAAAGCCAGACTGTTTAACAATTACACTAACAAGTCAACTATTAATAATAATTGACAAGACAACAAACTTAAAAAAAATGCTTGCCTGTGTGTAAATTGGCACTTTCGGTTTTAGAAAGACTGAAATATCATGAAATACGATCCGAAATAACTGAAGAAACAGTGTCTGTTGTAAATCAAATTTTAAAAATCTGGATAAATTTAAAAATTGACGACTTCCATGAAAAACAGAATGATTCCTTTTTATACTTTTCGCCGATGTTTAAAATCAACACACGCATAGAGAAAGAAAGAGAGAAATTGCACACATTACAAGGATAAAAACAGTAAATAGGAGCAACAGTAGCAACAACAATAACAACAACAACAGCACCAGCAGTAGCAAATGCGGTTGTTGACCTGCATGCTCAAAAAAAAACATTCCTGCTAATAACATTAAAAAGATTTAAACAAAAAAAAACCGTAAATGTGTGTATACAAAATAGATTTGAAAATATTTTCGTTGGTGGGTTAATTTAAATACGACAATTGCGTTTTTCTTCTTTTTGTAAAATACCGATTGGAAACAGCTGCTGTTTTTTATGGAAAATTTGCTATTTTTGCACAAATATAGTAGGCTGTGTGTGTGTCATTTGTCTTGTTGTCCCTAAAGTACCACCAACCTATACCATAAAGTCACTAAATTAAGCAGATTAATTAAATTGTTTCAATGTTGATTATATAGCTCCAATTCGACTTTTAAATACCAACATCGACATATTTGGCAATAATGCATTTACCTGTGTATGGTCTGTTTGAAAGTAATTTCGTAATGTTCCGAAATGGGAGAGTAGTAGTGACCACCTTACCTGCAATGAAACAGAAAAAAAACAACAATCATTAGTTATAACTATTCTTACGAAATACACACATGTTTTTATTATTGTATTCATGATTTATTTTAAATAAAGTTGTTTTTTCTATTGAAAAACTAACGAATCCAACATGTTTTTGTTCTTTACTTATTGATACGTTTTCTTGTAAATTGAACACATTTCGAAAGTCTTTATGCTAATTTCAAAAAAGCGATTCAATCATTAACAACTTTCACCCATTTATTTCACCTGTTATCAATAACAATTAATTCTCATAAAATACTTAAATGAGGATGAACAAAAATTCTGTTTGAAAAAAACGAACAAAAATCGCAATGGCGTGATACTAGCGCTGTGTAGTGGCGGGTAGTCGAACTATTTGACATCAACCTTACGACCTTTCAAGGCAGTTTATTGACCTCCCCTCCTATGGATCTGCCATAAAAACACACACACACAGTTCTGCATGTGTTAGTATTGTGACGTATACGGAAGTAGTGACGTCACAGGCACAACGATTACTGCGGATGTTGTTGGCAACGCATGGATTCTCGGACAATCAGATGTCTTTATAAAAACATATTAGACAAAGACAACAATATGGAATGCAATATAAATATGACAAGAACAGATGGATTTTTCAACAAATAATAACAATAATAGTAAACAAACAGGGTCGTTGGCATCAATAAAATAAACAAAATTAATAACAATAATAATAATTAACAAAAAAAAATCAAATCTAGATAGTGGATGAATTAATTAATTATATAAATAAATAACAACGAAATTATGACAAAAAAATCGTTGGTGGGCTATGAGAAATGTCAAGACGGCATTCATTTATTATATACATTCCATCACTTCTGATTGGCCGAATTTCAATTGGACCACAATGTCGAAAAATTGATCATTAGTGGTGACAAATTATTATCACTTATATAATTCATAGATTTAAATTAATATTAATTAAATATATTGATAACTAATTGTTAAATTATTGGTATTAAAAGCAAATAAATTAAACAATTTAGTCCATTCTAAACAAGTTATATAGAAATGGTGAAGTGTTGTCGTCATGGTAACAAGTATGGCGCAATTCTTATTCAGAAAGTATGCCGTTAATATTCCAAAAATTAATTATTTTGATCGATTAATTATTAGAAATAAACAGAAAAATTTACAATATTTCAAACAATACATGAATTTCATATTAATTTTTCGTTACATTTGTGGACCACCTTCTAGATAGACAGTTGAATTGGTTTAACGGTACAAGACAACCGCAAGATATGTTTCAAGAAGAAGAAGAAGAAGAAAAAAGATACAACACATAGAGGATGTTTAATGTTTGTTTTCATAGTCATACATACATCTCACATACTTATATGGTATAAACTACAAACTATGCTTGTTTAGAATCCGTTGGTTATCTATGATAATGATGATGGTAAGATGGAATGGACGAAGACGAAATGATAGAGTCGTGCCGTTCATGATCATGAGACGATGTTGTTGTTGATGGTGATGATGACGAGGCTTGGCGTTTTAGGTGCGCCTCTTCAATGTATGTATGTATGTACACGTTTCTATGTGTGTGTATAGAACAAACTAACGGATATTCCAACACATATAACTGTATATAAAATGAAATGAGTACTGGTAACCCAG
Organism: Meloe dianella; assembly: GCA_028455855.1. Taxonomy (NCBI): domain Eukaryota; kingdom Metazoa; phylum Arthropoda; class Insecta; order Coleoptera; family Meloidae; genus Meloe; species Meloe dianella. Next base: position 8,499,127 of record JAPTHL010000047.1, on the reverse strand, counting down.
TGCTGGAAATCCCGCTATTCTGCCACGGATTTATAAACTCAATACAAAACATGAAACGTGTCTACCATAAACACGTATACCTATATCTACCTATACAACTACAGTATTTTGTTATTTATTCGTTCTTTTTCTAATCAATTACGATAGTGAATAAGTTAATAACAATTGCTAAATGAGAATAATGATGATCATAATTTCAATTTATGATTATGATTCGCATAAAATTCGCATTTTATTAATTAGGTTAAATAACAGTAGAATTTGATGAAGATCCGGATGCGAGAGTGAGCCCCTAAAACATTATCATACACATACAACCAACCTGTCATTACGGTATTTGATGATGGAGGAGATGGTTGTTGTGCTGTAGATGTTGGTGTTGTCTCAGTTGTTGTTGTTGTTGTTGTTGATGATGTTGTTGTTGTTGCTGTTGAGGTTTGCGGTGGTGGCGGTGGAGGTGAAGATACATTCTCTACCTCCTGGAGGTCAATGGTGATGATCTCTTGTCCTGCCAGTTTTACAGACGAATTCTTTCTTTTATTTAATAGTTTTCAAAAACAAATCCCAATCGAATAACGCACAGAAGTAAAAATACTTTACAAAAACGACGAATTATTTTAAAGTTCGTTTAATATATAAAAACAAAACACCGAAATATCTAAGAGATTTTATTGAAAAATTTTGTATTTCAAATTTCCACTGAATAATCGAAGAAAGACACCAAATACTTTTGATCAGTCAAATCCTTGTTGCTTGTTTGTTTGTTTTCGTTTTATTTAAGAAAAAGTCAGTCAATTTCAGTCTGAAGCAGTCTTGCTTTACTTTTGTGGTAAAATTGTGGCGTATTGCTTCAATTATTATTATTATTATTATTATTATTAAGCTAACGTTGTTTTTTGTTCCATGAAATATTGATGGAATTTCATGTATTCAAGGCCTCAATTTATCAATTTTGTCTTGTTTTAAAAATTACATTAATACTAGATAGAAATATTTTGAAAATGTTGGTTCCAATTTTTCTTTTTACAAACGAAATCATCCATTAACATGTGAAAGGTACTTGATTGATTATTTATCGAAATTAAACTGTACACCACGACATGAAATACACTTAAACATCTCAAAATTCAGAACACATTAGGGCTTCAAAGATTTTCATGAACAATTAATATTAAACAGTTATATTGAGAAAGCCGGATAAAAATCGATTGAAATGCAGGTTAGACGGATGGATTTTCTTTCAAATAATCAACCGACCAACCACCACCGACCACCACCGCCACCATAACAAAGAATTTCCAATAATTACAACCGAACGTTTTGTAGTCAAACAAACCAACACCCCAATTTTTTGCACACTATTAACTTAATTATCAATAATTATTTATTATTACTGTTAATATTATTATTATTATCATCATATAGAACAAAATATGATTAAACTTTTTTTATGGTGATTATTATTATTATTTAGCAGTCTATATTTTGTGAAACGTTATGGTCTTTGATTCAGTATTTTGTCGATAGAGGGATGACGATCGCAGGATAACAACACGTTCCACAACAGGACAAATTCCGGGTTAGTCCGGAACTACAATTGTTAAAAAAAAAATTCTTAACTTTCTGTTGATACTAAAACAACGATTTCTTCTCAAATTTTTGTTATAATAAATAACAAATATTTGCAAGTCGTTTGTATTCATTCAATGAATTTGAAAAATCTTTTCTTTCTTTGAGCAGGAATAGTTTTCAACATTGTGAATTATCCTTTTTGTGTACGCTTGCGTTAAAGGAAAGGACGTCAAATCCTTATTTCGATCGGACTTTTCTCATTTAAATTTCTAATGCGCAAGTTGTCGGAAAGTTCCGATTTTTCCTCTTCTTCTTCGTCTTGATATACGATTTTTTTCAAAAAAATTATTGAAAATCTTTCGGAAATCACCGTTTTGTTTGCAAGCTGACATCTTCATTAAAGTAATGTTGAAAGCTTTCTAATCCTGTAGTTGCGCACGGTTTGCAACCTATCAAAATTCTTAACGATAAAACCATATATACAATAACAATGAGTTCAACCCACAATACATGTTATGAATAAATAAAGTTCCAAATTTTTTTTATAGCCTCCCTAATGTATGCTGTGCATGTTTACGATTGGTGTAGTTCGAAAATAGGAGACGAAAAAAATAAACATAACACGTGGTGGTAGGTACCGTTAGATTGCAAAATTTTGATTGTAATGTAGTCTTCCTTTTATAATTTTTTTTTTCGAAAAGTGATATACCTGACATGTCGTGATAATCTGATCCCTTCAACATCTGCTCGTACATACAAGTAATCTATAGTTCTTCAAGCTCACCAGATGCATGTTCTCACCACGGCTCAAAATCAGCTGTCCCTCAATTTACACGATATTCAAATTATATCAATTATGCTTGCTCAAAATGATAATTAAAGATGGCCAAATTCGATTGTACACGATCTCCACACAATTTGAAATTAATAATTAATGAGAATTTTCAATTCAGCTTATTTATAGGCAAATAAGATCGAACTTTTCAGGATTTATTCACTAACATCTAAAGACTAATTAAGCTGTGGAAGTAACTTGCACATGAAGCAAAATGGCACGACGACTGAACGTGATTATCTCGCACGTTTGGATGAGGTCACATCAATTTTCTCCATATGCAGGCTAGTTCCAAAGTTATTTCCCTCAGTTAATTAGCCTTTAGATAAGTACCTTTGATTTACATGTTACCAATTAATCGTGAATAGGGCAATCACATCGTTCGTGTTAGTAAGTACTGATAACCCTTTATATAACACGTTTTCTACCGTGTCTTACGAGGGATCAGCGCCGGATCTTCTGTGAGACAACCGAGGCACCTGTCCCACCCACAGGGCTTGTGAGGGCGCCAAAATCACTAAATGTAATTACGGAAATTTAATGTTAACTACAAGTGTTTTTTGATTTGAGTTCAAATGGAGGAAGGAGCGCATGATTGGTATTTTAACTCGGGCGCAGAAACACCTTGGTCCAGCACTGCGAGGGATGAAGGAAAATACCAACAAGCGATATCTTCTTATTAAAAATTCTCAATGAGAGTGTTCAATAGAGATTCACAGTTGCAGTCAGAATACTAAAAAACTTTAGAAGATCTGTACATCTGTAATAAAAGACGATTTATACCTGATGAAAACTAAGCGTGGGAGAGTAAATACAAATCGATACGATCTTATGATTTGTTGATAATTTATAAGAGTTTGAAGAGCTGGCCGCTTCTTTTCTTGTTCTATAATATATGAATAAGTATTATGCAATATGATATTTTAAAAAGATTTTTAAGAGCCTTGTATTGAAAGACTATCTGCCGAAAAAGGTTGTTCAACTTGTTCGTCTATTATATTCGTATTGGAATAGATGTACAGTTAATAAGTTTTCTTTTTTTTGGGTTTTGATGAATCATTGCACGTTACACAAATTTGCACAACATCAACAACAACAACAACCATTTTGGACGACCAAATATTGAACAAACAAAACTAAACAAACTTTCAAATCAAAAATTGATTATTTCATTCATACTTCCTTATCATTCAGCCCCATTCATCTTAATATTATCATTTAGACAAAAAAAATCTTACCTCACGTGTGAAAGGTCGGCGACCGGCCAATAAACTGCCGAAATTACATTAAAATTACACAGTCACGACTGTTTCTTTCTGTTTTTTTTTCGCACAAGAAATTATCGCAAAAAATCCTAATTAATGACGGTAATAAATGGGAATTTTTCTAAAAAACTAAACAATTAATTTATATTAGATAGCATACGTTCTCGTCTACACACGACATATTTATAATCGATTCACAGTCTAGCCGTTTGCTTTAATGATGACCCTTTTACAATTATTTCTATCTAGTTCAATTTTTAATATTTAAACCGATTAAACATATAGGAAAGGAAAAGCGGTACCGTATCGGATTAGAAAAACCAATTTATCCAAAAACAAATGTGGGCGATTTGTGATTTCACTCTTATCAATTTTTAGCAAATATCACCACAACAACAAACAACAGTTGAAGTACATTGAACTTGAAATTTTGGTAATGATTCAGAGGTGAGTTATCGAAAAAAAAAGGGCTGGTCGTGACTATATCCTACCGCACCTGTAGTTTTGGTAAATTATTTTACAAAAAAAAACAAAAAACAAAAAAAATCGATTCGTTTACGCACAAAAAATGAATTTTCAATTTACAGTTTATTGATAATGAAGGGTTTCGTTTTGATTCGTTGAACAACCCCGGAAATAGGAAAGTTCAAATCAAAGGTCAATACAATAATAGAGGACGGCTCGTGACACCTTCAATATAATTGGGGTAAAAGAAACAACAACCCCTTGAGATGTAATATATGAAATTAGAAATTTATGGTGGATTTGGATAGAAAATGATTTAGGACGCAAGTAGACGACTCGTAGAGAAGTTAGACAGTAATTCCATGAAAATAACGGTATTATAACGAATTTTGCGTGAATGGGCTTGCGGCGATATAGTATTCGACTGGCTCGTGTGGAGTCAATGTACTTATGTCTTGGAACGACATATACAGCTATGCGTTTATCGTTATTTTGCACCATTTATGATCTGTATGGTAACGTAAGTCACGTGCCATCCACGGGCGTTCTCTGTTTTACTCGTCATTCTACTATTTTCTTTCTCTATCAAGTCTTGTACTTATTTAGATCCTGGCATGCTATGTACTTTTAACTTACAACAAAATCGTATAAATTTCGACAAATCTCCATATTTAGTGTGCAATGAATTATAAAAAAAATGACGTAAAACCGGTAGATTAATGAAAAAAACGGGTAATATAGGAAGGTGTGTCGAATTACAGCTATCCAAATTCGAAAACGGTACCTATACAAATCCTATGACTATAGATATTTTCATTATAAATAAAAATAATAATGAAGCTGATCTTTGGTTACGTGATCCTTCTTCTTATCTTTCCTTTCCTTTACCTCCACTAACATAACAATCCAAAACTTGTATTAACTTTTCATGAACAACAACAATAACAACAACAACAACAAGAGTTGGGGGGAAAAAAACGTATACAGCCTATGTTTAAGTCCCGTTAATTCAATGATTTTCTCAACTTAATTTTGTAATCAAAACTAATTTGAATTGAGAACGACCAATCAATAAATGTTTTTTTATTCCGATATTCCTTTCTAATTACAAATCAATCAAGAAACGAGAAATAACAGTATTTTTGGCAAAAATTCCAACTTACCTCTAATAGTGCTGGGCATCGTAGCATATCCTGTTCCAGTATTGTTGTAATGTTGAAATTAACGAAAGACACACGGGATACCTCACGTTTCCGAATACGAAGAAATAACAACACAACAACGAAAAAAAAGCACTAATTATAGTAATTCAATGGTTAATCCGGAAATCATTAACGAAAAATATATAAATGAAAATTAATTAAAATACACCTGAACAGAAAAGAAACGAAACTATATAAAATACTGATTGCAGGTACACACTTTTTTTGTTAATATATATTTTATCTTTTTTGATAATTTTATACTATGGTGATTTTTTTTTCCTGCAAGTTCCGAAAATTTCCCAAAACATTTTCATCGGTATTATTTTCGAAATTGTTTCAAACGCCCTCTTGTCGACAATAATGATAACAATTGTGTGGCAAATCAGTGAAAGACTGGTCCATATTGGGATGCATCCGATTTGGTGTTTTTTGGCGTTCTGAAACAATGAGAAAATTAAATTAAATTATTTAGAACAACAGTACATCGACTTCCAACCATCTGCCTTTTACATTAAATTAGTCATTGATGTTGTCATTATTATATTAACATTATTGGAGATTCTGCAAAATTTGCATAATTTTCATCTTTTATTATAAAAACGGTATTCTAGAAGCAAATCTGTATGTTTCAGCGGATATCTGTACAGCTGTTTTCAGGTTTTCTACAAGAGCTTGATCAAGTTTTTGGTCGAAATCGGGCAAGGCTTCAAGAAGACCACCGCTTTCGTCATGATCACATTGGTATTTATATTAAAAGTAACTAATTTTCAACAACGGTAGATTTAATAATAAATAAATCGATTTTTTAAATAATTTACCGTCCTTTATTGTTTATTAATGATTTTAATGAAAGTTCTACAGTCTATATCGATTTATTGAAGAAAACCTTGTCTTTTTGTCGCTTTTATAAGACAGTTACTCAATTAACCAGACCTGTATTTATACTCCGTCTATTCCAATTCAGCCGGCATGACTTGATTGTAATAAACTCCAACGTTTGTAACGAGAAATAGTTTCTTAGCACAGATGTGTTTGCAAAACTTAGAATTGCTTGCTTTTATCAAATGAAATCGGTCAAGCCGAAACAGATGGGAGTATAATCAAAACATAAGTGCTTGTATCAAATAAAATACAATTTGTTAATAATTTTATAATTCAAAATTAATTATTTCCGACTTAATAAGCAGGTGGAATTATGAAACGTCCTTAAGTGACTTGTTTATTATTGGAATGTCTCTAGAAATTTTGATGGAACACAATAATAAATCAATGTTTGTTCTATAAATATTTTGTGATTATTTAAATAATCTGTTTATAATGATGAATCTTTATAGAAATCGTTTTGTTTTTGTTTTGAATAATAATTGATTTAATTTACCACTTGTTGCTGATTTCCATTCAAGGGGTGATTTTGATTGATTTATTATTGGTTGTTTTTTTCTTATAACGTTTTGACAAATTATTTTAGTATCAAAGTCTAATTGAAATTGTTTATAAATTAATTTCTATTTGAATAAAACTGCATTATTTTTGCACTAATTATGAAATTATGAATATTTCAGCGAAATTTGAATAAACATTCGTTTCTGTTTTTTTTTTGTATTTATTTAATGTCAATGACATTATCAAGTTCTTGGACAACATCAATCATCTTGTCATTCAACTGTGACAGTTTTCATTAAATTTTAATTATTAATTAATGCTAATTGATAAGAAATATACCTTTTTTTGTTTAGTTTTGTTTTAATTATTTTTTGTAAGAGTTGCCAAAAATTTGCGAATGATTTGATTTTAAATTGGATGGATTTGAAGATAGCGAAAGTGTTAAAATCACTGCATTCATCAAAGGGTTGGCACACGCGTGTATGGCGCCAAATATATATCCCCTTACACGGACAACCACCGACCGGACACTACAATAATAGAAGAGTATGCCGATATACTGTTCACTATAGTCTTCTTAATTTATTATCAATAGAGAGGGTTAATAAACACACTCGCACGCACACAACCACCACAGAACCACCGTAGAAGATTTTTCTTTAAGCGGGTTGTTAAACGCACCTGTTGTTGCGCGGTGCGCCAATGACGACTGAACGGGCCAGGTGAGGAGGCAACGGAGGTCAGTGACACAACAACACACACATACAAAACATATACATAGACGGATAACTGTATAACGGACCTACAGAGAAAACTAGCGGTACACCAAAAGACCAGTTAGTTTACAACAGGATTGTGTGTATTGGATGATGATGGTGTTGATGATCATGATGATGGTGGTAGAAGACGTCACTAGGTCTCTCAGGAATCAACTAACTGAACAAACCATTCCACAAAGAATATTGTGAAGAACGATGAACAAGAAGAGGATGAAGTTGATGGTGTGGAGAAGCAGCACCGGCCGACCTTCTGAAAGAGGTGTGAGGGTTATTCACAATCCGTTACAACTGTATTAAAACAACAATAACAACAACGACGCAGCGAAACTAGCGGATTTTTAAGCTTTTCGATTGTTTCTAGACACGTGGAGGAGGTGTTCAGCCAGCCATAAAATGCAAATATGAGAAATTCGATTGAGGTATCAATGGGAGAAGATTGAGCAATCTGACGATTTCCTGCTAATGTTTTGGTGTGTTTGTAGAAAGTTAGTCTTCAAGAAAGAGTATTAAAGAATTCTTATTGCTTCTAGCCATTTGGATTGACCAAAAAAATCGCAGCGGAGGGTAAGCTATCTAGCAGTGTCTCCGCCGCGGGCGCCTATTGAAAAATCCTAGAATTTCTTTTTATCATTATCGTTAGTTAAAGCCAAAAATTTTGCTTCGCGCCTCAGGCACTGATTTGCCAAAAACTACAATGATGCGTGGCTGCGTGTATATATTTTTAACGACTTCAGTGTTATTGTACCCGGTTTCGCATCATCACAGAAACAACAACCGTTCCAACTTGTTTCTTGTATTCTCTATCGCGATTTTCGTTACGAAACTTGAAATTTTTAACCGTTGTATAGCATATGACTAAGCCGATATTCAGCAGGAACCGGTTCTACTGAAGCCTTTTCAAGCTGATCCTGTGGAGGATCTTTAAACGCTATTAAAAATTATTGAAATTTCGAAAGTATACAAACAACATTTCACCAAAAGTAACGTTAACCAAAATTGCTATACATTCACATTTAATTTATCGATACGAAACAAAATAAAAAAATTGAAGATAAGATATAATTGATAAGCTGTACTCTTCTCGTACAGGCTTTGACCTTTTATATTGTCGTTGTTTTTATACAGTGATAGGATCCTTTCCGAAACACAGTCTTCTTGATTATTGCTTCATGATTAAGTTCAATCACCTTTCATCACAAATCGTAACAGTTTTTTTTTGTCTTTCTTTATTTTAAATCTTGCTTATTTTTAGCATTTTTTCTCAAAAATTAGCATTTTTACACAGATTTATGTAGGTAGAATGTAAAAACAGATGACTCAGTCATAATGTTGCTAATAATAATAATTTTCAAATTTTTTATCAAGAATCAAAAAGAATTTCCATTATCGTATAACTGTCAGTTGCTAATGTCTTAATATTAATAATGATAGTAATCACTTTGTAGAATCTTTCAACCGTTAAAATAATCATGTGAGAAACGTGTCTTTATTTGAATTAAACCCTTTTGCAAATAGATTTAAAGATTTCAGTAAACAATTCTTTGTGTTAAATTTGAACAAACTTTTTTTATTGAAATGTACAAAAGAACATTTGATTAAAGAGAACGGCGGAGGAGGACACAGTGAAGATTAGTTGGGAAAAAGTACACATCTTGAATACCTCGCGGATATTAAATAAATTAATAACTGGTTACACCGTTATTACTGTTAAGATTTATCCTTTGTTTTGGACGACACATATTTATTTTTAAATATATCCACAAACAAATTCAAGATAAGCTATTTTTAGAATAACATTAATTTGATTAGATTGGTGGAGGTATTGTATGTATGTGGATAATTTGAAATTTATTTTCGAAATTTTGAATTTACCGCTTTTATATTTCTCAACAAACAATTTTTAACTACCACTACTAGCGGCATCTCTTATTCATATCGCCAAATTTCAAGCAGATCAACTTCTTTAATGATAGTATGAAAGTAAATTATAATTCTTTTGTGTAATTATGAATAAAACTTAAAAATCTACAGTTATTATAATAATTTATGTTATTTATTATTTTTGGCACACATGACGTCGGTAATTCGAGCTACTATTAATCGAATTGATTAGAATCGACAATCACATTGAGCTGCGTAAAATTGTTGCTGGTAGCCGTACTAATTTCCAATGGTACAAACCAATCATTTTACTCAATGTAAACTGCGCTGTTGATAGACACGCAAATTGCGCAGTTAGATGACGCTTGTTTAACCTAACCTCGTTCTTTCTCTTCTCGATCAGCGTTATCCGTAGATACCACGTGCAATTATTTAACACGTTTTTTCAGTAAAACTTTTTGTTAATTTGGTAAGTTTTTTAACAATTTTCAACTGAAAACATTTATCTAATGTTGAGGAATAATTTATTAATTTAAAATTAATTTTTATAGTTTGAATTTTATCCATAATGGTGAACCTCGCTAATAAAACTGGAAAAAAACGTAAAAGCGTTAGTGGTGGTGATGAAGCACCTGCTGTTACACCGAAAAAACCAAATTTAGAAAAAGACACACCAAAATCAACTGGTAAAAATAAAACACCAACTAAACCACAAGTTGAAACACCACAACAAGTACAGAAACAAAAGACACCGGCTAAAAATCAAAAGGTTGGTAAATCACCACAGCAGACACCACAACAGGTGAAAAAAGAAGGTAATATAACACCGAAATCAGTTGGTAAACAGAAATTGAAGGCCTTTCCTGGTACTGCTAATGTGAGTGAAAATCAAGAGAAAAAGAAAAACGAAAAACCACCTAAAAAAGTTGAAAAAGACAGTGACGATGATGATGAAGAAGAAGAAGAATCTAGTGAATCTGATTATGAAGAAACTGGTGATGCGAAAAATATTGTAAAAGTACAACCAAAAGTCGTCGTAGAAGAAGAAGAAGATAATGATGAGGAAGAGGTTGAAGAAGAAGAAAGTGATGAAGAAGTTGACGAAGAAGAAGATGAAGATGATGATGATGATGATGAGTCAAACGATAGCGACGCTGAAGATAAAACTGCTACTAAAACTACTAAAGCACCTGCTGCACCTGAAGAGCCCAAGAACCCATTTGTACTTGTTAAAAATTTTCCCGTTCTACAAAATTACAAGAATTAGAAACAATCTTTAAACCAGTAGTCGATTTTAATAAAATTATATTGAACGAGGATCCTGCAACTGGTTTGAATAAAGGTTATGCTTTCCTTGTATTAAAAGATGAGAATGATTATAGGAAGGCATTATCATTGCACCAAACTAAAATAGGAGACCGTTTAATTTCCATTTTTATTGGTACTGAAGAAAACAAGAAACCACATGTAATTAAAGATAATTTCAAGAAATCATTTTCACCACGTGGTCGTGGTGGTGTAAGAGGTAGAGGCGGGCGGGGTGGTCCAGGTGGACGTGGTGGTCCAGGTGGACGTGGTGGTCCAGGCGGCCGGGGTGGCCAAACTTTCCGTGGTGGCCCAGGCGGGCGGGGTGGTCGTGGTGGTCGAGGTGGCCGTGGTAGTGGTCGAGGAGGTAATCGTGGTGGATTTAATAGTCCAGGACAACAACAACCATACTTCCAACAAAATCAAGGTATGAGGAATTTCAATCAAAATAATGGATTCAATAGGAATCCGAGAGGAGGTCCACACAATGCATAACTTTTTTCTTTTTGTATTATTTTTAATCTAATTCCAAAATTGTATCTGTCAGCTGAATATATCCGTTATTTTTAGGCAATAGATATATGTTTTAATGTAATAAACATGAAGAAATAAACAGTTTTTTTCATTTTCATTTTTTTATTTATATGTATATCCTTGAGAATATAAATAAATTTCCGATTTTGTGGCGTATTTGGTGTTGCCTATATTTTATTTCAAACAGGTTGCATTATAAATTATTATTTGAAATCGTTGATTTATTTACATAATTATCTTTTAATTAAGGTGGTTGGTAGTTATAAGAGACTACAATAACGATTCTTTTTCCAGCCGTAGAAGATATACAAAAGTGTGGTTCGAGTGCTGCAATTAGTTCGGACGTTATTTTTGTATATCAAAATCATAACCTCAAAGTTTTGTTGTAAATCTATGGATTTATCTATTTCAGACATATTTACTCATTCATTCTTTGCACAAATTATTAACAATTGCATGCAGCTAATTGCTTAATGTTTAAAAATTACAACAAAAAGTTGTGATTTTATTTTTTGGCGGCATTTTTCCCTTGCGCCTGTTTTTCTGAACCAATGGACATGAAAGGCGGGCAAAAATGTTGTTCCTATCGACATTTCACAAGGTAACTCCATTATTTGTATTTGTGCCAGTGCTGCGACAAGTTCGTTACATTAAAAACACTAAAATGCCATCAACAAATTTGCTATTAAAATATACCAAAGTTGTACCAGAGGCTTATTCACCAACAAAAGGATCAATTAAAGCTGCTGGTTATGATTTAAAGAGTGCATTTGATTGTGTTGTACCAGCACATGGCAAATGTTTGATTGATACTGGTCTTAAATTTGAATTACCTGAAGGCTGTTATGGTCGAGTTGCACCAAGATCTGGATTAGCCGTTAAAAATTTTATTGATGTTGGAGGTAAAACGTTTATCGAAAATACATTTTCTGTTTTCAATGAGATTCAAGTTGATAATTAAAAAACTTTCAGCTGGTGTCATTGATGAAGATTATCGTGGTGTTGTAAAAGTGGTGTTATTTAACCATTCTGATACACCATTTGAGATAAAAAGTGGCGATAGAATTGCTCAATTAATCTGTGAACGTATTTATTATCCAGATTTGGAGGAAGCCGAAGTAAATAATCATGAATTTTATCATAGAATTAAATGATAACTATTTTTGGCTTTTTTTGCAGGATTTAACTAAAACAAAACGTGGAGAAGACGGTTTTGGTTCAACCGGCACCAATTAATTCCAGTATTATTTAGAATTGTACCTGTTTGTATTGTAAGTTAAGAATTAATAAATCTCTTTTTCTCGTAAAAAATTCTTTATTGTTACATTGAATAAAATATTTGTTTATTTACCAAAAGAGTCATAAAAAAAACTTTAAACCAAGTTATGGCGAATTGGCGTTGCTAAAACTTTCAAAGGTGTACTCCTTTCCACTCCCGGAGTTCTGCACAATCTCTTCGGCGATCTAACGTTTAACGATTTCTTAATATAAGGCGTAGAAGTTTTTGGTGTACCATCTTGTTCTTGTCTATCACTTTTAACTCGATTACAGTCTTTTTTCATTATAATTTTACTCCTATCAATATTTATCATATTCTCTGGTAGATTCTCTTTATCACAATTCCTTGAATTCACATTAAATTGTCGTGTAATTTGTAATTTTTTATTTTGCGATGAATTCGGTCGACGACTTGGCGATAAACTTTTTTTAGGTAAACGTCGATCCTCATATTTCAACGTACGTACACGATATGATAATCTCGAATCATTAGTACGTGTTGCTCCAATTTTATTCGAATTATTTAATCGTGTACGTGGTACAAGTTTTGTTGAATTCTCACTTGATGTTGATGAATTCTCCGTTTTTATGCGATCAAATAAACGTGCCTTTGCCATTACCATACCAGCATTTTGATTACGTAAACGTGTTAAAGATGCACGATTATTAAAACTATTTGAATCATCAGTTATTGATGGTGTTGTAAATACACCTTCAGCACTAATCCAATGATCATTCGAACTGCCTGATAAATTGCAAGAGATTTCGGTTTTTATCAAACTATCATTTTGATGATGAGTTTGTGATTGTGAATTATGAAAATTTGTAACAATAATGTTGGATTTTTTTATACCAACAAGTGGGAGAATTTCTTTTGGTGTTGGTGTATGCCATGATTGATGTCTCTTTAACTTATTATTATTATTATTAATATTATTATCATTATTATTATTTTTCTCTAATGATCGCCGTCGGATAGTACCAATCTTTCGTGCACTAGGCGAACGTATAATCTTTTGTTCGAAACTATGGCGTATTTTTAAATCACGACTTAAACGTTTCGCTAATTTATCAGTTGTTGGACTTAATTGTTCACTTTGTTCTAATGTTTGTTCATAAATTGTTTGTACATTTTTTATACTATGCCTCTGTTTTGTTGTTTGTTGACAGTCAGATTGTACATTCTCCAATTCAAATGTTGATAATCTATGTTCAATTTCTTGAACTTTATTAACAAATTGTTCATATTCGGTTTTAGGTACACGTACATAATCTGATTCATTAGTTTCTGTAATTGTTGCTATTTTATCAATTGATTGTTTTAAATGTTGTAAAGATGCACCACAAGAATTACGTTTTTTAATCCTTTTCATATTACAAATTTCATTAACAGTAGACCAACGACGTTCTAAAAACTTTCCTGTTGTTTTTTGATTATTATCAGATGCTTGTTTTAAATTTTTCACACTACGACTCTTCGAAAACCATAAAGATTTACGTTCTCTCAATAAATGATTCGAATTATTCAATTTCTTGTCTATAGACACACTGCAATTTTATATTTTAATAAGTTTATAATTTTTTTTTTGAAAATTAACATTACCTCGAATTCATATTAACAGGTGTTCTAATTGGTGTAAATGGTGTACTTTCTGGTAATTTACTAATTAATTCTTTCCTAGAATTATAACAAAAAAATGAATGAGTAAATATACAAAAATTTCACAATACAATATTACTTTTTTTTATTTGAAATACCACTCTGTCCTAATCGCCGTTTTTTCGTTTGATTATTGACTGGCGTTAACAAATCAGGTATATCATTCGTATCATTATCACTTTTCCCACTAACAATCTTCTTCAACCCGTTAAACATTCCTGTTAAACAAAAATCGTAAATAATTGAATCAAATTAGTTGATATCAAACGGACTAGTTAAAGAACCACTACGGCGCTTCTTCCGCTTCTTTTCCTCATCATGATTATTGTTATTGATATTTCCAACTTGTTCAATTACACTCTCCGGCAATACACCAATATTTCGTGCATTTTCAATCAATATCTATTGATAATTACAATTAATTATTGTTGAAATTGTGACTTTATAAGTTTACCTTAAATAATTCACAAGTCTTTGCCATACGCAATTGTGGATTTGGTGAGATTTTTTCATCAACTGGAAAAACTGATGGACCTATTACAACAGCTAAATTATATGCTGTCATTCTGTTTAATTTGGAATGTTCAGCAACTTCATAGAGAAACTATAAGAAATTTTTGTTTTTCATTTTATTAAATTATATCCATTGATTTTTATCAAAAAAATAGAAACTTACTTGCATTAGATATGATAAAGTATTTAAATGTTCTTGTGGCAGTAATAGACAAGCTAATAAAATCGCTTCCAATTTATTTCTATCTAATAGAACACATCTTAAAAATAATTCGTGATAATTATAGGGTATGAGTGGTTCAGGTAATTGTCGTAAGAATTTTTTTAATATCACAGCAATATCAATAATATGATGCTCATCTGTTAATACACAACCAGCATCTAAGGTTATCTAAAAATTATCAAAAATAATTATTGGATTATAGAGAAATTTTGGAGATTTACTCTGATTTCATTTTGTCGTGATTTCGAACCCTCTTTCCTAAATATACCTTCAGTATCAATTTGTAATGTAATCAATGAACACAATTGATGGACCAGTCTTGGAACAATTATTTGTTGGCCCGTATTTAACGTCACCATTTGTGTTGGTAATGTTGATAATGGTAAATTGAACACTTTACTTCCATATCTATCAATCTATAATCGAATTAAATGATTGATAATTGATAAAAATCAAATTTTCTTGGAATAGAAAGAAATCATGACATAACCACACTTTACGTACCGCTATGGTTTTTGATTTTTTCGGACGACATTTTATACCAAATTTACGTAAATCTTGTGTTGCAATATTCCTAATTTCATCTTTTTTATGAACATCATTCATAAACATTCTAATTACACACAATTTTGTAATTATAAAAAACAATTAATGAGTGTCTGTGTGTTTATCAGTATTCAAAACTTTGTTTGTAGCGCATGCTAGATTGAAATTCACAATTGTGATTGGTTGGATTTAAGGCGGGAGAATTTATCCGAATTAACGGTTTACGCGTGTAAATCGAATGCGGTCATGTTGTTATCAATACAAACTGATAATAATATCAAATGAGAGTTTATTTATAAATGTAATAATAAACTAATAACACACAAATTTAATGGTGATCATCAGCTGGTTGTTTCACCCAGTATCCCCATGGAGCGAAATAATCATGACCACTGTGCTCGGTAGGACCACGGAAAACTTTTATTTGAACTCTACCATGGTCTATAAAAATTCAATAATTATAATGGATTTATTGTAAAATTTCTAACGAAATTACCGTGATGACTTGCTGCAGTTTCTAGATCTTCATGAACAGGTTTACAGTTGATGAAAGTCAATTGGGAAACAATCAGTAACAATACAACAAATTGTTGATAATTCATTGTTGTTTTTTTTTAGATTTGTTCAAATACAGACTTGAATTAGTTTAATGAATAATATTGCTTTAATATCTCTATTTATATACAGTCAGTATAACTAAGTGGAAAGCTATCAATCAATCGAGCATTAAATTAAATTTTTTGTTTTCAAGCAATCAAGGAAAATTATTTCTATTTTTGTTAGAAATGAGAAAAGAGAAAGTAGTTTCATTTCTTTTTCAACCAATTCGAAATTTCTTCTATTCCTTGTCCAGTAATTGCACTAGCTTCAACTATTGTTATTGATTGTTTTATTTCCTGTTGTAGACGACGTATTTGCAACATCAATAGGGCTTCATTACGCATCTGACGATAACTCACATCCATTTTCGTTAATACTAAAAGAAACTAATTGAAATGATTAAGATTAGATGAATTTATTGGACAACAAAATCGTATTATTTAAAAGTACTTTTGTTGTTTGCAATAGAGGATGTACGAGAATTGAATAAAATAAAACACCAGCAGCACTAATACGGCACAAATTTGATGTATCAACTACATAGATGATTTTTTGTATATTTTCGAAATATTTCGACCATAACGGTGACATGACACCACCAATTTCTCTAATGTTATAAAGTACATCATCAATTTTGATTTTAAACATATTTGTACCAACAGTCGGTACTGATGATGTTGTACTGTCGACATTATTCGAATTTTGTAATTTTCGCAAAAGTAACGACTTGCCTGATCCTGTAGGACCTAAACACAACGTCATTATTCGAATTTCAATTATAGACAACAAAAATTGTTAAATCGATGAATCGAAGTTTAATACTGCCGCGAAATTCTAGTGGTTTTATTGTTATCACATTGTTGACATTGATTGACAATTGCAATTTTTGGTTATAGATTTTCTTGATTAATAAAATGCAATAACGATTAATTTTATTAAATTCACAGACAGTCTCTTATCGAATAATTGTAACAAAATGATTAAAGCAATTTTAGTGTTTAATAATCATGGTAAACCGCGTCTATCCAAATTCTATCAATACTTCGTAAGTAATTGAGGTTATGTTGCTGTACCATTCAATTGTTTTTTTTTTGTAATTTTCCAGCCAGAAGATATGCAACAGCAAATTATCAAAGAAACATTCCAATTAGTCTCGAAACGTGATGATAATGTGTGCAATTTCTTAGAGGGTGGCAGGTATACTTTCTCCAAAAAAAAAACATTAATTATGATTAATTTGTTGTTTTGTTTTGTTGAAATTTAGTTTAATTGGTGGTAGTGATTATAAGTTAATTTACCGTCATTATGCTACTTTATATTTCGTATTTTGTGTGGATTCATCTGAAAGTGAATTAGGTATATTAGATTTGATACAAGTGTTTGTTGAGACTTTAGATAAATGTTTCGAGAATGTTTGTGAATTAGATTTAATATTCCACGTTGATAAAGTGCATTATATTTTAAATGAGTTAGTTATGGGCGGTATGGTACTTGAAACGAACATGACAGAGATCTTGACACGTATAGAAGATCAGAATAAACTTGAGAAACAAGAGGTAAATGCTATTTTTCACATTATTTTCTCTCTTCTTTTGTTTTGTTTTTTTGTTGTTGTTTAATTAAGAATGTAAGGAAAAAATCAGAACATTTATAGAGTTTTTGGGATATTGGTGATGATTTCCGGGATAAATTAACCCAATATTGGTCACAACAAGATGTATAAAGGTGTGTATTCGGGTTATTGTTCTGTATTTTTTTCCTATTTTTATAATATAATTTATTCGATGTGTTGATTAGAAATTTTCTGAAATTCGTGTTTATAAAGTGTTGATAAATTGTTTTCAGGCTGGTATAGCGGCAGCTCCAGCACGGGCTGTTTCTGCTGTTAAAAACATGAATATACCACAACAAATCAAAGATATCAAATTACCTGATCTACCGCAAGCAATTAAAGATCTCAAATTCTGACCTCAAAGAATTTTACAACATGATCAACAACATGTGAATGATATGGCAATTAATTCATCATCGGATTGTAGATCATTATTAGATGAATCAACGACTGCTAAATATTCATAAATCCAATTTATTATTATCGTAAATCATAATCATTATTATTATTAATATTATTATTATTATTATTATTATTCAAAAATAAATATATTTGTTATATAATTTGATAATAAAATCTATTCCAATTTAACGATTTTTGTGTCATTTAGATTTCTGTTGCGACTATTTTAATTATCTTCAGGTTGTTGAACTTCTTTATTAACCTGTAATTGGAGATAAAATTATTGAAAACTTTTGAAGGATTATCAGAAATTCGCCTTACTTTATTTCTGGTCCCATATATTGAGTAGAATGTTGTAGTTACTTTCGATTTTTGGCCTGTATTTTGATTGAAAATCGAACATTGATTGAATGGCGGACAGTACAAATGTAAACTAATCGCTGTATCAACATTAGAAGCATTCTCTACACGATGCAATCCAAGAGAATCTGTTTCGATAAAATCAATTTTTAATTATGTTTGTTGTATATATTCATCTAATAATTATTTACCGTTAATATAACAAACATTATTCAAATTCAGCTTGGAACGTTTAATCTCCTTCAATTCGTGCCCCTCTTGTTCTGGCCATGCGAACCGTATCTCTTCTAATGATCCTTGCAGTATTTTCATGAAACAATGCGAATCAGCATGGTCGTGTATAGCTGAACCATGACCTTCACCCCAACAAAGTATCATTAAATTGTAACGGCCGTTACCTTCATCGACTAAATTACGTGTGTATCTGCAACAAAAATTGATATTTTCAAAAGAATCTGCGTAAATATTCTATCAAACGACCTTTTGACTTTTCTCTAAATATTCTGATTAGAAAGTAGATTTTGTTACAATTTTTTAATTAATAATTTAAAATATAATAATACAAGCTTAATTTATGTTTGTTGAATGAAACAAACATCAAAAGAAAACTTCTAGGAAAATAACGGCGGATTCGTCGCGATCTTTTGATAATTTATTATTATAATTATAATAATTACCTGTAACGGTCGAATTTCGCATATCTCTTCCAATCAACAGGATTTGATTTGTATGATCTCAATAAATAATTAACAAATTCAATATTAACATTATCACTTTGGAAAACTATGCGTAACTCTTTGATTAAACCATCTAATGATTCAATCACAGGTAGATTATCACCAAAATATTTATATAATTTTATATTACAATAATCGTCGTCTTCATCTTCATTAATATTATTATTATTATTATTATTATTATTATTGTTTGTGTTGTTGTTGTTGTTGATTGTTTTGTACTCACACACCGACATTATTTCGTATTGTTGTTGTTCTTCAATTGTTGTTGTTTTAAGATGTCTTACTTGACTTATGTTGAAAATCGAATGAACATCCATTGGTGATAATAAACTTTTTCACAATTATTATCGTTAGGTCAAAGTTAACACAAAAAAGCCAAGAGATTTCAAAATCTCTTGTTGTTTTGTTTGAAATATACAAAATCAACGAGAGAAAAGTTTGTAATAATAATACTAATAAATAACAACTACTGTGGAAACATGTAATTTTCTTTTATAGATAAAGAAAAAACCGACTTTCTATGGAAGATTGCTGTAACTGGTTATTAGTGAAATATCATTATTCAAATCATATAGTTGTGATACTTTTAAATCTGGTATACTAAATAAGAAATAGATTTTTAGGGTAATAGGTGCTAAAATTCCATATCTATTAGTTTACTAAGAAATATCGTCTAAATGACTTGCAATTCATAATTGGAGGTTTGCACGAAGGAAATCATTTAAATTGTTGTAAACGATCAGCTGGCTATTGATGAATCATCTACACTGTGTCCCAGCCAAATTGCACACTTCATCTTGTTAAAAACAAATCAAAATTACAACTAATAATGATTTTGTCACATTTTTTAAAATGCCCGCCACTTGTTACCGGGTAGTAGGAATATCACTAAATAGAGCGTGCCAACTGATTATATAGTAATGTCCTGTTTCCTACATTTCGTTCTACTCAAAATGGATGTAAACAAAAATGAAACACGCCATTATTTTATTGATCTTCAAAGTTATTTTTACCCTTGGTCACACCTTATGTGTGTGTCCCTAGTAAATTCAAGTATACCAACAGAAAATACCCACTGTTGTTGTATTATTGAAGTAGATTGAGTTAGTTACATTTAATATTGTTAGGATATTTGAAAAATGTATGTTAAAATCATGGGATGTGCGGTATATTGTGTTTGTTTTCGAAAATCAATATTGGGTAATTGCTGGTTTTGATTAGATTTATATTTAGAAGTTTTACTCGTAACATTATGGTAATTAATATGCAAATAACAGATAAATGTGTTTATATGATGATGATGATGATGATGATGATGATTATTATTATTATTATTAATTTCGTTTATTTTGATGACAACATTTTTTACAATCAGTATTACAACAACACGATCTGTTCGATTTCGGATTCGATCGTGGACTGTTCGATTTTCTATTCGATCGTGGACTGGTCGATTTTGAATTCGATCGTGGAGTGTCCGTATTCAATTTCCAACGTTGATGCGGATGCCATTCCCCCGATTTCGGATTCAATTGCCATTGATTTCGATTGTTTTTATTCAATTTTGATTTTTCTTCTAAATAATTCCAACGTTGTTCATTTTGTAATATATCAGAATTTTGATGTTGTCCCAATTGATTATGATAACGTTTATCGTCTTTATTCTTTATTTTCAATCGACGTTCGAGTTTTCTTAAAAGACTTTCATCATCAACATCATCGTCATCATCATCATAATCAACAGCATCATAATCATTATTATTATCATCATCATCATCATTATTGTCATTGCCACAACAATCACAACAACAATTTTGGCGGCTTTTCAATTCGAATTGTCGTATAGCTCGTCGGACACGTGCCCGATTTCTGGCATTCAATTTCTTCTCGAGCTCACTCATTAATTCTAAATATTCTCCATTGCTCTGATATGGTAGATTAAAGAAGTCGTCATTGTCGATTTCTTGCTGGTCACTACCACAATTACAGCAGTAACAATGGAAATTCGTACCGTTATTATCTTGAATAGTTTGTGTATAAGTCTCAGAAAAATTATGATTTATTTCAGATCTTGGCGACATAAACGATTCAGAATATGATGCCAATATTGATCCACTCCGTATTGGATCTGTTGCAGTTGTTGTCATTAGAATTGGTATTGTTTGTGTTTCAGCTTCAATATAAACTGGAATTGATCTAGATCTGTGATTTGTTCGATTCCCATTTAATGACATTTCGGGACTGTTAATTATACTCTTTCTAATTGAATTCCTATCAATCTCACTATTTCTTTGTTTATTAGATAATGACGATCTTTCTTCAGAGTGTTGACTGGTACGAATTTTATTATGATTGGCATTCGCATCCCTTGACGATGTTGTGTGATAAGATTCATTTCGTTCATCTTGTCCCGAATGTGATCGCAAACGATTCTGATTCCTATTATTGGTTGCAGTTCCGTTTTTCGAAGATGACATTTGATAATCGATACTAACAATTTTTGAATTGCGATAAAGTTCACCGCCGCTAACCTGTTTTTCTGCAATTGAAGAAGTTTGCTGTGAATTTTGAAGAGCCTTTTTGTCACGTGCCGGACAAAATCTTTGTAGAATTTGCTTAATATTATCACAAGCACTACTACGATTTTTGTCTTGTGAATTTGGTTTTTCTAAATTTCCATCACGTAGATCTTCATTACTTTGAATTTTTGATTGTGATTGTCTAACTTTTTCGAAATTTAATGCCATTACAGATATTTCAACGTGAAAATATCGATCTGACATTAATGGAGATAGTGTGATTTTAGTTTCAGTATATGAGAACTTTTACAAGAGGTATATTTCGAAAGAGGTAAAAAATGAAGTCATTGTACAATTGATTTATTATTGAAGAAACGTTGGTAAGTGTAGCATGAGAGATACGAGTACATAAATAATAATTTTTAAGACACAAACGACGGAATGCCGCCGTCCGCTCCCGAGCCCCCCCCCCCACATTCAAACAATCCAGTCTTTAATTATAATTAACACAAGTCATTTACAAAATTCTTCTTTTTTTAATTTACAATAGGATTCTCATTAATAAATACCTAATATTTATAAACTAAATGAAATTAACAAAAATAATCTTTAACAAGTAGTATTCATTGTGTTTGTTGATCTATATTGCTATTTTGGAATCTCTGTAAACGACGGCGTCTTCGTAATTCTTCAAGTTCACTTAAATTTATTTGTTCTGTTGTTGTTGATGTTGGTATATCTTTGTCATCTAAATTATTCTCATTATTTGGGTTATTTAACGATGGATCTGTGGATGTCGATGGTGTATTTTCCGCTATTGATGATGATGAGGGCGGTGGTGATCGTGGTGGTGAATCCGACGGTCCAGCTTGCGCATCATTGTTAGCACTCGTTGATGGTTCTTGGGTTGATAAAGATGTAGCAGCACTATATTGTTGCATCATTACAACTGCTGCATCCAACATAATCTAAAAATATAAATAACAGTGAGTTTATCAAAATTTGATAAATGATGTGTATTTGGAAAAAATACAAATAAAATTGAAATTTCCAAAGGGTTATCAGACATAAATCACAGATGAAAAAGAAATATTAATTTTTCGATAAATTCCAACTTACTTGAATATTTCGCAAACATTGAATTCTAGCTTCTACATTCTCCCTTTCATTACCTTCCATACGTCTTAATTCTTCTGGTGATAATGACCGTAGATTAGGTGATGGCATTGGAGGTGGTGCCATAAATGGCATAAACGGGAATGGTGGAAACATAAATGGTGGTATTGGTTGACCATTATTATTACCATTATTGTTTGTATTTGGTGGTATAAAATTGCCAAGATTTTGGCCAAAATTTGTAAATAATGGTGGCTGTTGTTGTTGATTTCCTTGCTGGTTAAACAGTTGGAACGGATTTAAAAATTGATTGATAAATGGATTTTGTTGATTGAATTGTCGTAAATTTGGTCTTTCATTATTATTATTATTATTATTATTGTTGTTGTTATTATTATTATTTTGTTGTTGTTGTGGCGGTTGTGGTTGTTGTTGTGTTGTTGGTGTACGTAAAATATTTAAACGACATGTTGGACATGTTTGTTGTCTTTGAAACCATGATCGTAAACATGATGTATGGAATATATGATTACATGGTAATTTCTTTGATGCTGTTGTCATCTCTTCACGACATATTATACAAACATTATCAGCAGCTTGTAATTCTTCTTGTGTTGCATCTGGATATAATGTATTCATATTATGTATAGCACGTCGTGATAGTATAACATCGCTTAATGCTTTTTTAAAATTCCGTATTGTATAATACATTGGACGAAATGCAAATAATGGTAATGTATAAATTCGTACCATTATTGCAACAAATGCAACATATAATATAACTTTTATTAAACCCATTACTAATTCTGTATATAATAAAAATACAGCTTTATTATCCCATGGTGTTTCACTATTTAAATCAACTGAATGTAATGCATATTTTATTGCAATATTTATAACAACTGTTAATAATATTGCATATTCAAAACCAAATACTAATTGTACAGATGCACCTTTTGATACAGTCGATAAATATGCATGTTGTATAAAATGGAAATCTAATGATCCTAATAGAAGTAATAATGATAACACTCTGATATGAAACATCAGACTGATCACAGGACTTCGTTCCATCTGGAATCACACATAAAAACACATTTATTAAAATAACATTGTCTAATACTCATAGTATTTATTAAAAAAATACTCACATAATCTACACGATCCTCAGCTAACCAATGAAAAGATTTCAAAAATAATAATAACGTAAACAATGCAACAAATTTCGGATTAAAATCATCTCTAAACACGGTAAATGCTAAACATGTTTCAGTAATAGCATACCATGATCGTTCCATCAAATGCTAGAATTTCCACAAATTTCGATTAATTTCCTATAAAAGTATTCATTTGAATAAATAAATACATTGTATATACCTCAAATTCGGCAGATCGTAATTGCCCAAAGAAGATTTTTCTCATAATTTTCCCTAATAATAATACACATATGAATGCTTGAATATAAATTACCTAAAAGATTATTTCAAATATAAACGTTAAATTTTAAGCATATTTGAATCAAACAAATACTTACAGCCATACTAGGATTAGATTTGGTAATATATACAACTGAAGGGTAAAATTGTTTTTTCTGATAATAAGCATTTGCTATCACAACTGTGGTTAATGTTAAGCTTAATAAAGAAATCCCAAGAGACCTCATTTTCTCTCTAATTACCATATATTTTTTTACACTATAAAACCACAGTAATGCTACATAAGTGACGGGATTTATTGAATTTGTTGATATTTAGATTCTTGCTACGTGTTTTGCGCTCATATGTTATCGGATGACAGGTGACGCCAACTTCAGGGCTGTTTATTCGATTAAATGCAGGACACAATCTACCACCTTTATAATTTTCAAAATAGGCAACACTTTAAACAGGCTTAATTTCCAATGAAAATACTCTAAATATGAGCAAAAATAAACAAATTAACTCGAGATATATATTTCTAATAACTTTATAAGTACATATGTGATGCAACTATACAACATTTGCATAATGTACCTTCTATTGTTTTAACAAAATATCAGTTATCAAAATTTTGATTTTTTTTTTTTGGAATAAAAGCTAATAAGGCAAATACAGAGAACAGGACGGATTTCTTTGCGTTTTCTTTAAGTCAAGAATTTAAGGCCTCCAAATTTTCGAGCTCATTTAAAACAGTATAAAACTAACAAAGGTACTATTTACAGAAAACAAAAAAAAATAAAAAGAGTAAAAGTTGTTGCCATTCAATACATTTGGAAGTAATTAATGAAAATTACACAAAATATACACAATTATCATTTTTTTAACAACATTTTGTGTAATTTTTTACAAGACAGATCAATTCGAGTGTAACAATAATATAATACTTATAATAAAAAAAAAATGATTAAACAATAATATATGATAATAGATAGAACACAATAAAAATATAATTAAAAAATTGTTTGGAATAAAAATTGTATCAAGGAATGTTTCTTAAATAGTCTTACACGTTTCTTTTTAAGTACTTAAGAGAAATTATGGTCTATAACCATGAAACTAATCAAATAAAGCTACAATTAGAACTGCCCATTATTTAGAAAATAAACGTTACAATTACTGGACTGTATAGTTCTTATAGTCACTACTATCTTCTAAATTGTTTTATTCGAGAAAACGAAATAAAAATAATAATAATAATAATAATAAAGAACCTATAACTTAATAAGGCTATAGATTTAAGATAGCATCTGTTGTATGTGTTTCCTCTAAATTTGTACCACCTGTTAGATCAACAATCTCATCTTGATCATATTTATCATCAGGATCTGAGCCGGCTGTTGTTTGTGATTGATGTGAACCACTTGATAATTGTGAATTACGACCAAAACTACCACGACGTACTGGTCCAATTGTACGTTGATTTGCTGGTTTTACAGTTATTATTAAATTTGAACTATTTGCTACCATCATATCAGTGACTTGATCTAATGTTTTACCAGCTACTTCAATACCATTCACTTCTAATACTTCATCATTAACCGCTAATAAACCAGTTGATTCAGCTAAACCACCAGGGACAAGACGCGATATAAAAATACCAGGAATCTTCTCCAAACCTAAAACAATTCGTTTCTTAATAGATTTTTAAGATTTCTTTTCCAGTTTTGGTATTTAGAAATTACCGCTTTGCGTAACTCGTACACTTGTCCCGTCTCTTATATAGAAACCAAGAGGTTTGTCTGAGCCATGTTTCAATAATCGGACACGTCTACAAGTTTCAGGTACAATATCAACATCTATAATTGATGAAACTTGTCGGAAATCGTGTGGATTCGATATTGCTAGATTTTTATTTCGTCCCGGTGTACCACCTAAAATACTCGAAATTAAATTGCGTGGTTTTATTGTTCCATAACCATTCAATTCTTCCAAACTATCGCCTATAGTAATGTCGTTCAATTAAATTATTAGTCAAATGTATATAATCAAAAACAATCACCTTTTCTTTGGATAATTACTCGCAATAGAGGTTTAGCATTCATTAAGGCTCTTCTTAAGTTATCATCATTATTAATTGGTAATAAATCTTGATCATTTGGATCTATATATGATATTAAAAATGTAATATCTTTAAGGCGATGTAAACGTTCAATTAATGCATGGAATTCGTCAAAACGTGCCTGTAAATCACGATCAACCGAGAATCGTCGAAATTCAGCATCAAACTGGAATAAATAATTAATTTATAGCAAACACTTAAATATAATTACCACACAATTATTAAGTATTTTCAAATGATTCATGCTCTCATTCCTTAACTGGCTACATATAGAAAGTTATATTAACATTAGAATATAGCAAGCTAATTAATCAATTGTTTTTCAATCAGAATTGTTAACAATTGAAAAACAATTGATCGAAATTGATAAAACTTACTTTACTTTTAACTTCAACTTTATTATTGCTGTTGTTTTGTACAAAATTTCTATTATCAATCTTGATTTTCGACATCTTCAAAACATTGATATGTCGACGAATTTATTGTTAGAAATTATTAAAAAAAAAATTTACACAATTCTTTCGATTACACTGATGTCTCCTTTGTTTATTGTTATTAAACGATATATTAAATAAAATTAAAACTGAATAAAATCAAGGGATTGAAAACAAACAAAAAATTATTTACGTTTATTCTTCATTCTTTCACAGTCCAGTCAATTATGGTGATGTGAGTTTAGTCACCAAAACAGTACTACCAACATTTTCCGGCCCAATCACTTCAACCAAAGAAGACGTTAGAAAAATTAAATATTTAATAAAATCAATTAAGTTTAAAGAGATATTCTCACAAAGTCTCATCTTTATTGTAACATTTATTCTTCTGAGATTACCAACAAATTTTTACAATTTTCTTTTCAAAAATGACAGACTGCCAACAGTATGAAGCGAAAGACCCTGGATTCGATTCGTATCTGTCATGTGAATGTCAACCTAAAAATATTTTTGGCGAAGAAAATACAACAAGAAATAATGAAAAATCGCGAAGCTGAAAATAATAATCCTTGCTTGAAAGAACAAGAATTAACATATAAATGTTTCAATGATAATAATTTCGATAAAGAAGCATGTCACTTACAAATTGAAAATTATAAACTTTGTAAAAGTTTTTGGGTAAAGATAGATTTTCCTTAATTATTCACGTTTACAAACAATTAATATGTGATTTATTTAAGAATTCAGTAAAAGCTGATCGTAGAAAACGAGGTATTTACCCTATATTACCACTGGTAGAAGAAAGGGAACGAATTAAACGGGAATTTATTGAAAGGGTTAACAGTCATTGAGGAAATTATGAGTTTATGTAGTATTGAAGTGTGTTTTTATACGATGAAGATTATGGTACCGTACTGTTACGATTATGAACCCTTATTTTATTAGTAGCACCTTATTTAGATGAGGCAACTCAGGGGTTGGATATTACGAATGATATTAAATACATATACCCCCAATTTTTATACGTTGACGTTTCTAATTTTTCAATTTTAATGTACTTTTTGGTATCTATACATCTAAAAGCCGTATTATAAATAAGTATTGGTATTTGATTTCTGAACGTAGTCCAACATTAAACACAAATAAAAACAAATATATACAGAACCTATTTTTCTCTATCTAACACTTTATCTGATTGGTCTTCATATATGTACGTAGTAGTATAACCAATAGCTCAATGCGAGAAAAGGACAAATTGGTTCCATTCTCTATTTCTCTTGGTTTCGGTTTTGCCTATTTGTATCAACGTTCGAGAAACATAACCTGAATAGATTCATGTAGTTTGACAAATCCCTAAAAAATGGGCAGATAGATCGATTTAATTTTCTTTTTTCAAATAGCTCCCTATTGATTAAATAGAATAAAAATAAACGTGATTAAATGAAATAGAATTGATATTTAATAAATAATTACGTAATCACGCGAGAAAAAATTATACTGTCATGGTAGGACCAGCAGCTTTTCCTGCTGCAAAACTTGGCGCACTTTTATTGAAGCAAATTAGCAAACCTATAGCAAATGCTCTTAAAGAACAAGCAAAAAGTTCGCCAGTTTTTCGAAGATACGTCTGTCTACCACCTGCAAGATGTATGCTATACTTTTTGAATTGAATTAATTACTATATTTTATAATTTTTCTAGTTTATAATTGGTGTGAAACAAGAATAAAGATGTGGTTATTACATTTAGGACATCCTGTTAATATTGCTGTATTAAGTGAAGAAATGACAATCGATTTAGGTGCAAATTTACTAGGTGAAGGTGTAATTTTTATAATAGCTGCTGGTATTCTTGTTGCCGAATATACTAGGTTTGTATTATTATCATTTTCCAAGAGAGAGACACACGGATAAATTTATATGTGTATAGATCGTCACATAAAGAAGCCGCCAAAGAGGAAGCTAAAAAACAAGAATTACTTGATTTAAAACGAACATTAGCTGAATTATTCATGCAAGTCGAAGAACAAGGTGCTACAATTCGACAATTATCACGATTAGTTGGTGATTTGGGTAGATATATTTATTAATATCACAGATAATCATTTTTTAATTTTGATGAAATTATAGAAAGTCGTGGTGTTATTAAACGTAGTGATCGCCACAAAAATCACCATCGTGATTCACCACCACCAGCTCCACCTACAGAAGCGCCAGCTCCAGCAGCACCTGCACCAACTCCACCGCCACCAGCACCACAATCGCCGGATAATTTTTTAACAAGTTATTCAATAACTCCATTACGCCATCAAGATTTATTTAATCGAAATGTTATGGTACAGAATGGGATCATTTCTGAGGCGATTCGAGATATTGAAAATAACTTTTGGAATTATCCAGAAGAACGTAAAGACGGTATATTAACATTGGCATTAAATCATTTATATAGAGATGTATATAGAATTCCTTTAAGATTCTAATCATTCATTGTTTTAATATTTTTAATTTTACTGAAAAGTATTTATTATGTAATTAGTAAGGAAAAATTGTTAATTTGAGAGAATAAAAATTTTAATTTCGCGCTGAAATTTAGTGTTGGGAATAAGTTTTGATTTTTAGCCACTGATCTCTATATATATGTATAGCTGATACTGTAGTCCGCCATTAACGCCAATAGCGGAATCATCGGCGCCACTCGTGAGTGAGAGAGTAACTAAAATTTAGCTTATAATTTGTTGACAGTAAATTGTCAGAATATATATGTCTTTGTCGCTTTTCACATGCGTTCTTTATTCAATGTAGTTCTTCCACCACTCGTGTGAGTCGCTGATTTTGACCTATTTTGTTTAATTTTTCCCATAAGGATCCGCTATCCATATATATAGAGATCAGTGTTTTTAGCGTTTTGCCAGTGATTTTTCTCGTCTAGTTCCCACAATATGACCAACATAACAAATTTTGACATTTAATAAAGTAGAAGATATGTCAGGTTAGCGTTGATATATTAATTTTTATAATTAATAGATTTGTTTAATTTTATTTTGAGATAAACAAAAAGGTTGAATTATTTCAATAATCATTCCACTAATAATGGGAACAGAAATTTTAAAATCATTTGGTACGTTACAATCAGAATTAGAACAAGCTAAGACTAGTTTAAAAGGTGTTGATGAGAATATCAAACGTTTAATTGGTCGTGATCCATCTGAACTACCATCACGAACAAATTTAGGTGTAAAACGTGGTAATGTAATTAACGATAATCGCCAAAGGAATAGAAGTCGTAATTTCAATCATGAAAATGATGAACCGGCAAGTAAACGACGTAATAATAACAGTAATAATAATAGTGGTGTATCAGTATTTAAACGTTTATCTGAACGTCCTGTACAACAACAACAATACGATGATGAACAACAGTTGCAACAACCACATAAACAGATGATTAGTAAAGTTATAGTAACACCAAAAGAATTACCATCAAGACAGGAAGCACTAGCTGCACAAAATAAAGATGAACAATCAAAGGCACGTAATCGACGGATGTTTGGTGCTTTATTGGGTACTTTACAGAAATTTCAACAAGAAGAGACTAAATTGAAGAAGAAGGTTTGTTATTTAGTGTTTAATTAAAAAAATGCGGTAAAGGAATATTAAATTTTTTTCAGGAAGACAAACGGGCACAACTTGAGAAAAAAATTGAAGAACATGAAATTAAAGAGAAAGAAGAAATCAAGAAAGAACGTCAAGAATTGTTTTTCAATCGTAAAAAGAAACAAGCCGAAATTAAAATGATTGAATTGAAAATGATGCGAATGAAAGAGTATGCTGCATGGGAGGAACGACAAAAGCCACGAATGAATTTTATACAAACTAAAACAAAACCACATATAAATTATTTACCAAGAAAATTAAATGATACTACTAAGACATTATTGGATACTTGCCGTAATGACATTGAAAGTATTATGCAGCTGTCCATTTTTATCTATTTCTTTTTTACTCATTTGCTTTTGTTTTTATTAATATTTTCAGAAATGATCGATAACAAACGACAGGAAGTCTTTGATGAATTGCAACACATTGAAGAACGCATGAAGCGTAATTTCGAATTACGTAAAACTAAAGACGGCAAAGAAGAACAAGAGGATGATAATATCACTAATAATAATAATGATAATAATAATGAAGAAATGGAAGTGAGCGGTAATATTGATAACATTTTAGATGATGGTGATGTTGAAATGAGGGATGTCGATGAAACGAAACCAGATAATATCAAAATTGAAGATGAAAAATCACATGGAAGTAATGATGATAATGATAAAATAACGAAAACAACAGAAAACAATAATGGTATTAATTATAATAAAAACAACAACAACAACAATAAAACTGATGAAATTATACAAGAAATTGTTGATTGTGCTGATCGTAATGAGAATAATCATAAAAATTCAACAGAAAAATATGAAGATTTTCAAACAATTGCTGACAATACTGGTAATAACGGTGATGAGAAAGACATTGATAAAAACGGTACAATTAATGTTCAAAATTATAGTGAAAGTGTTTGATTTCTTTTTGTACATTTCTATTTATAATCAATGTAGATAAGTGTATGAAATTTTTGTTATGAAATATAAATTTCAACAAAACAAAAACTCCGTAATTTTAATTGAATCAAATATAGAGAAAAAAAAAACATGAAATGTAATAATTATTATTATCGATACAATTGTTTTCTTTATTAGTTTCTTGCGAATGCAGGAAAAAATCGATTTCTAATTTTTGTTCAAAGGTGCCGGTTATTAGATTTATGCAACCATAACAATACGGATGAACGTTGCAGCGCAATTATCGGTAGGCTTCTGATTACAATACATAACTTTAGAAAATTGAAGCAAGCTTTCGTATTGCAGCACATTTGATAGTTTAGCTATCTACATACGGAATTTTCTCTTTAAGCAATGGTGCTAAAGAGGAGCAAATTGCTTTACCTATCTTACAATTTCGAAGTTTCTTTTGAAAATCAAAAACGGCAAAATCATTATCATCAAAAATATTCAAAATTAATGGCTAGTTTCTCAAGTTATTAGCAATTTCCTCCAGTTTTAAATCGTGCAAAGGGCTGTCTTGAAGACATTGTCGTATATATTCTTAAAATGGTTTTCAATTGAAAAATAAGGGAAATACGAAGACTAGATAATACGTTCATATGAAACAGGATGTTTTCCAGTTTTCCGATGTTCGTTTGGGTTCATTTATATTTGTCTCGATTCGTCATTGTTTGTTAGTTTATTTGTGTTTGTTCGTTAGATGTGGGTATTTCATTTCCCTTACATATCCCTATGCAAAAAACAGAAAAGTAACATAGGTACCTAAACTGCAAAGAAAGCCTGTATTTATCTACAATCTACTTGTGAATGAAATGCGCAAAGAGATTAAATAATTGAATAAAAATTTATTGATGTAATTACCTATTTGCCCTCCCTTGGATAATTTTCTTGGGTACCTATTACCTACAATGTATATAGGTATAGTAGATATATAGGTACGTAACAAATGAGACTTAGGTATAATAGGTATATAGGTATACTTATTAGCTACACTTTTACAGAGATGGACATTTTTGATTGTATTCAGATGCTAACTGGGCCACCGAGAGGTTCAGAGGGCCCCGGTAAAATTAGGGTGTTTGCGGGTTCCGGGGGAAGCATTGTGTTCGGGCGTCTACATAACTTTATTTAAACGTACCTACTTATGCAGATGGGGCGCAAAACGGGGGTAGTTGCTGTTCCCTGAGATCGTATAAAAACTTTTTTATTTTTGTAACCAAGCTGCCTTGCATCTCTCTAACCAGGACAATTTTCTATGGAGAACAAAAAAGTTTACTCTGGACGATCACGGGCCCCATCAGAGTAGCCTATCCCCGGGAAAAATACACCGCTCTTCTCCCTGTCCTATTCCGAAACAATCAATAATGAAAGCAAGACGAAAACATAGACAAAGGAATGTTTAAACAGATCTCAAAATTTCTCTCAAATTTTCTTAGTCCGACCAATAAATCTTTTGAAGCAGATTAAACTTTATAAACATTTTCGCATCTAAACCGTCGCTAATTTCCCAAGATACCCTTCAGTATCTCTCAATAAATGGAAGCCGATATGATATAAGCCCATCTTATAGAAATAGTTTTTAAGTATTATAACAATAGTAACACACTAGACGTCCTATAGTGAAATTTTATATTTAGAACTATAACCCGACTAAATTCCAAATTAAATTAAGCGTAAATTTAAATTACTCTAAGACAAGAAAGAAAACAGACATGTAAATTTATCATCGTAATACATGAGCACCTAGATAGAAGAAAATCTACACAACGTGAATTTTTCAAATATAATCAAGTTTCTAACGTTTGTCGGCTATGGGAAACGAATTTCGTATATTTATCTGTATAGTAGGCTTTGACAAAAATATGAAACATATTTGGACATACGTTTCTTACGTCATTGGCACAATACTTTCATTTTTTTGTAGGTAGGTAATCATTTAACGAAACTTTACAGTTTGACAGATCATTAATTTAGTCTCTTTTTGTTATGGTTGAATGATATTTTACTTAATCATCTACAAATATTTGTCAATATTCTCCTCTAATTATATAAGAAGTGATCCAAATTATTTTCATTTATAGTTCGTAGATTGGATCGTACGTTCAATTAAAATTGATATTTTTACGTGTCAAACTGTAGGTATTTATATAGGTACTTCTCTATAATCAACACCTGCTTTGATTAAAAAATAATTCAAATCACTCAATCAACAAATGTCTAAAAATTAATGAATTTTGGTAGAATGAACACTAATTAGTTATGGATGAATGTCATATTTTTAAAATTTATATTCGGCGCATTTCCTTGATGGAATTAACAAAATTTATGACGAATATTGATTGATTTAAAAAGTGTTTTGAGACAAATGATGTTATTATCTGGAGGTTTTTGAGAAAGGCAACACAGAAATAATGTCGGCGACTATAAGAACGACAGTAGCACTGCATATAGTACCAGCGGCGGCGGTATTTCTCTCTCCAAGATATTCTTCAAAGTTTTTAAGTTAACGGCCCATTTCACTTGCTAATGATGTAGCCTGTTCGTCTCGTCTCGCCATTATACACAAACACACACGTATAATACTAATGTAAATCTGAATAAATTATAAACGTTTTAACAGTCGATCATCATGGACGGCTTATTTATTTTTATTATTTGTTTATTGTGCGTTGTTCATTTGTTTTATTTGATATTCCCGATAATTTCAAAACAACTGCATTATTTAAATTCGAACAAAGAAGACGGATTTTTTTTACTTTTTTTCTCAACTTGTTAACATGTAAATAAATAAGCAAACTGTGGATGGTGTGGTGTATCTAAATACCTATGTAAAAAATCTTAATGTCTTTTATAGTAAATCGTTTTTAAATAATTGTCACGTTCTTGGTTATTGTTGTTTTCTTTTATTTCCACCATCAATCTATATAACAATAAAACAAAAGAAAATCTGAAAGGGAAAATGAAAACCAACCTGAACGAATCAGAATGTTACGGTTAATGGAATCGACCAATAAGACACGAACTAAACACATCTGTATAAATGTTATGATTGGTTGAATTTTAATATAGTCCAGCCATTTTATAGCATGTAGGCGGCAGAAATAGGTGGAGCTTATTAACAATTCTACCACTACTATCTGTATACAATAAATGTTAACACCATAGATGCATTTCAGTCAAATGGTCCTTGTGATTCTTATGGATTAACAGCTGTGCATTTATCTAAATAAACGTGAAATTTATTTAAATAATTACATTATTATTATTATTATTATTACTATTTCGTGTTGTTTTATTTCAAGACATTCTTTGATTATTTTTGAAAATTCATGGCCGATTTCAGGTGGATATCGACCATTTAATGTTAAATACACGAATAATTAATGCTGAAAATAATAATAAAGAACAAGTGCAAATAGTTTTTGTTTTTTTAAAATTATTTCGTTTATTATTTCTGTAATTGTGAAAGTGTTGTGTATTGCTCTCTATAAATGGGTTTTTTTTGAAAATTCCACCGTAATTTCGGATAAACTCAGTTATGGATACTGGTAAGTTATTGGGTTCTATTATTATTATTATTATTAGACTACTATTATTATTATGTAAATGGCAATTAAAAAAATACGATAGTTTTGGGGCTATTTTTAGACGTTATTGATGATAACATAACCTTGAAATTTTAGAATGACTAAAAAAGCAATCGAGAGCGTAATTAACAATTGATATCTATATAGTTGTCAACGACTTCTTGTTTCAGTATTATTTTATTTATGAGAGTTCGCAATCATCAGAGTAACGTTATTTCCATCTATTTAAATATCTACATATCCATAATGACCAATTAAGAAGTATTGGGCCCCGGAACACTGGTCCCCATTTGTAGAACTTTAGTATTATTATTAAACTTTTTATCTAGTATCTAAACGGTAGATATGCCCGGCTGATATCCGCTTTGTTGTCAAAAGACGACTTTAATATTTTTTTTAGACTAATATTTATGAAAAAAATAATATCAATTAAACAGTGCAAATATAATTGCTTTTTGAATTTACAACCTATAGACGGCGTAGTTAATTATATTTTCCTTTCTTTGATGACCTTTTTTGTATATATATATATATATATATATATATATATATATATATATATATATATATATACCTACATAGGTATATATTCACATGCACATATAAGTTGTATTGAAATTGAAAATCTGTCTTGATATGCTTCTGATATGGTTGAAAATTAAGACTCCTATGCTTATAATAAGATTTAATCCATCTTAGTGTTGTTTGATGTTTGCGCTTTAATTGTGTAATAAGAAACAACATAAACTGCAACTAATCTGAATGACATGTTTGTTAATTCATATTAAATGTATTGAAATTGGAATTGTTTTGGTTGATTGTTGTAGTGTTGAAGCGACGGTGATTGCCGTCCACATAAAACACCAATACAGAAACGTTCTCATACGATAAACATGCTGCCCTAAGCAAATTTGGAAGGCCTTCCATGTATTTAGATACAGTGTTGAATTCATGAATTCATCTACAGTTATGCACTTTTTTCTGTCCATAAGATAACGTACCGCTGTTGTTGCCGAAAAACGAAACTCTTCTACATACAGGTTGTGTCGTTTAAATGCTACTTTCTCAAAATTATTTAATTCTTTGGTATTTAGTGGTAATAATACAATACCAGTCTCAATTTTTCGTAAACTAATCACTAAATGCTACTTTATCTGTTTGCCTTTGTTATTTTTTTTTTGTATTGTTTAATATTTGTGTGTGCTGTCAATTGTTGATTTTAGGATTTTTAGGTTGTGTGTATTTAACGCAGTTGTACCTATTCGACTACCAGAAATTTCATGTTTAAATGCATTAAGACCGGTAGTCTGTTCAAATAAAGCTTTGTTTTCTTTTTGTTTAAATGAACATTTTAAACAATTTGTTGATGAGGTCAATAATTTTTTTTTGTCTTCGATTTTAAGAAAACGTGAAAGGAAAACTATTTATATCGAGAAAAAAAACGACTGATTATCTTATTATAGGGTTCATGTACAGACTATAAATTAATTCTTATCACACTACATATATATATATATATATATATATATATATATATATATATAATAAATAATATAGTATCGTTTATTAAAAATAATTATTTTGTTTTCAATATCAACTGCAATTTACGTGATAAGCAATGTTTAATAAGAAAAAAAGAAAGCCATTTTCGAATTTATCAAGTAGGCGATGTAAGAACTCAACCAACCTTTGTCGAAATATTCAACACTAAAAAAAAATAAGTGATATTTGCTAAGTAAATTTGTTCACTAAATGGATTTAGACGCCGGAGGTGTTCAAAACGTTCCGGAAGGTCTTACTATTTGTCGATAGTAGTAGTGCTTGTTGTCTTTTGTCTCAAGTGGGTCAAAAACACAAAAATATTAATAACAAAGAAAAGAGTTGACATTTACAAATAGCTTTTCTATTGGAAATTTATTCCGACAATAAACAAAAATTTTGGAAATTGTTTTTAGAAAACTCAGTTAGAATTTACCTCATTTGAATAAGCTTCGATAATCAATTAAATGTACGCATAATTATTTTGTTTACATAATAATTAGGTAAAGGTACCTATCTACTACAGGGCCGCCCAGTAATTCGGCGGGCCCCGGGAAAAATAGTGTGTTCGGAGCCCTACATAAATATATTTATACCGTATTTTATATATACTTATGCTGTTGAGATCGTATAAATTTTCCACAAATTTTAATCGTTTAATAAATCATGTTTTCTCTAAATATATTATTTTATATGTATGTATCAAATATGTACTTTTGCGCAGTTTTCTCCTTCTCACCAGGAAGATTTCCTGTGGAGAACAAAAAAAAATACTCCGGATTAAGGGTTCCTTCAGAGTAGCCGGACTACGGAGGAAAATATACCGCTTCCCCGCCTTGTCAGGCCTGTATACCTACTAGAAATAAGAAAATTGAAATTGGCGGTATTAGATCACTATTACCAATTTACGGTATAAAAAATTGCATTGTTTAACAGAAAAAAAGATAAAAATAC
Source organism: Meloe dianella (assembly GCA_028455855.1). Taxonomy (NCBI): domain Eukaryota; kingdom Metazoa; phylum Arthropoda; class Insecta; order Coleoptera; family Meloidae; genus Meloe; species Meloe dianella. Next base: position 8,461,666 of record JAPTHL010000047.1, on the reverse strand, counting down.
AGGCTAAAGTTGCCATGAATTGTTAATCGAATTAGAGCCTTAGATACCTTCTAATTATTATTTAATTAATAATCAATGAAATAAATACTAACAAATTGATAAAAAATCAGAACCGGATCGAGAATAAATTGTATCTGGGGCAAACATGAGTTAAAGACGCCCCTGTTGGCCTATGTCTATCTAAAAAAAGTGAAACTTATATGAGGTGGCCCTGCAGCCCTCCCCCATGGACCAGCACTGAAAAAAATAAACGTTTAGAAAAAATGATAGTCGCTATCTAATGAAGTCCTTTCGCATTGTTGATCTAATCAATGACTCATGTTCTAATACCTGAGAATCTGAAGAGAATTAAAAAAAATTACATTTTTTTCACAAATTTAATTAAGCAGATGATAAAATTTAAAAAGTCATATGAAAGTCACCTTGGTTGATTAATAATTTTATTCCATTTATTAACAAACCTAAAAAATAATTAAATCAGAAATTGCACAATTTCAAAAAAGCGACAGCTTATCAAAGATGCATAAAAATAAAACAATAGAGAATCTCTGTTAAGTGTTATCTCAATTGTGTGTTTTTTAAAAATTTATTCATTGATATGTTTTCGTATTTTTGGATGTGTACATTATTCCGAATATATCATTATTTATATCATTTTTTTTGGTATTGATAATAGATGTGTTAATGCATAGACTATTGGGATCAAGTGAGCCTTGAAGACTTTCTTACTGATTAAAATTGGAAACTGTTGTCTGTTATCAGTCAACTTTGCTACATTAATTTGATAACCTAGTTGTCTTGGTTCATTTGATAATAATTTAGATCCACACATTTTTTGTTGTTGTTGTTTCAATCATTTTTAATTTTCTAATAAACAGATGTTTGTATAATACGAGATGCATTTTCTAATTATTTTGCTTTCATTTTTCATATTTTGTCGGTTTCTATTGATATAGAAATAAAGAACAAAAAAATTTTAAGTCAACCATAAATTCACCTTAACAAATCTATTCAAAACACTAATAATAATAAAGTCAAGCTTGAGTATAAGCTGCTTTTTTTCTTGTTTCTCTCAAAAGGCTTATAATGGTGATGCATGATCTAACATGTGTGTTGACGGTAACTGTCGCTTTTCCTTGGAAAGACAAGAGACAACTAAACAGAAAAAAAATTGTGCAACAATTTGTGTTGTGAATAAGTAAAAGAACGGTAGTTGAATTAAAAAACAACAACAAGAAAATAAATAAAACAGATGACTTCGTCTAGCTTTGATCCTGGACAAAATAATTTATGTCCGCCGCACTTGACTCGCCTCTTTGTCTATATTTCTCTTCTCCTCTCTCTTTTGCAAGATAACGGGCCATCTAAATTATTTTTGATGGAACTTTTAAAAACCAACACAAGATAGCGCTGTTGTTGTTGTGGGTTATTTTAGGGATTGGGTGTATTTATAAAATATTACCATGATAAAATTGATTACTACACCAATTTAGTTTTATTAAAACAACTTTAATTTAATGGATATGTGAGTGTTGAACACATTTGTAGGTGATTAAGCAGCGTAAATATCTGGCAAACATTTACGGTGATGAAATGAGTACAAGTAATATTGAATTAATATTTTCATATATATATATATATATATATATAAATTGTATATTATTCAACATAAATAACTGGATGATTTATAAAATCGGTGATCAAGTGAGCAATGACTTTTGATGATGTAAACAAGCATATTCTAAAAATTTACAGAAATCATTCGTCATTTGAATCAGATTCATCAAATTATCTCTATTTCAGTGTAGTAAAAAGATTGATACTGTTAGATATGAATAATTTATTAATAATGTTCTATCTAATAAAGATCCAACTAGCCAATGAAAGGGTGCTTCGCCATTGTTGTTTAGCCGTGACTGTTTTAACTCTTAAAATAATATCAACATACAGACACACATACACGCGCACACAAATCCATGTACCTACACAAATATAAACACGCACATTGACAGAAAAACATAAATGAACCCACCTGGTGGCGATAAACGCCTTTCCACGCCTTTTTGACTGCAACATTACCTGACAGGTATTTTAATCAAGCCATTGCCTAAATCGATTTCCATTGAATGAGTAGCCAAAACTTACCAAGTACCTACCTACAACAACAACAACAACAAAAAAAATAATACAACAACCATAAACACTACAGCAATTTAACTTAAAAGAGTCTCGACATTAGGCATTTTGAACCCCATTTTCTATTAATAAGTCCTCTCTCATTATATTAAATTTGTTGGAATGGGTTATTCGTTTTTTCGGTAATTTGTTAAGTCGCCGGAACTCCCAAGAATACATTTTTTTGTTGGTTTTTATTCGTTTTTGTTTTTTTTTGAGTAGGTTTAATTCATTCTCTTTCTCTTCTCTTTCTTTTCGAAATGTTTGAGACGGTCTGCCGCTTCGTTACGCTACACTAAAAATGGTGAAAGTGATTATTTCATTTCAGCTGTTTTAGTATTTAGTTTTGCTTATACTTCAACTATACACAGTTGTTTTTTTTTATATTTACAACATCAAGTCCAACATAAATTCGTTATTTAGGTGTATTAAAATCATTTGTTTCATTTCAAAATCAACAATTTAATGTGTTTTATTTCCTCTGTTTAGTTGATGGGGAAGAAAATAAGTCGACAGAGGGAAACACAATAAAACCAATATAAATTTCTAGTCAAAGTCATTTTCTGTATGTTGTTTGCAAAAAGCAAAGGGCAATTAAAATCGTGTTAAACATGTGACCGATAATAAAATTTAAATGATTCGCATTTTATAACTTCATCATTGTTTACTTGACGTATTTATAAAAGCCATTACTTTTTGGTTTATAAGTTTGATAGTTTTGCTTGAGAAACCATTTGCCCCATTCAAAATAAATAAATACAACATGACAAATGATAGAGTGGCCATAACCAACTATACTTATACGTTGATAAGAAAATGGCAAGACAATCAGGACCGGCGTGAGTTCGAAGGAGCACAAAGAGAAAATAGATAGACACACATCTAGTGTCTTTGTGAGATTCTTCCAAGTCCACCACGTATCTGCCTAACAATAATTGTATTTTTGTACTGACAGAAGTTTTGGTTCAGTCTCAAAACTCAACGATTCTCCTCCCTGTTCCCAATACCGATGAAAGAAGAGAAAAATCGAATAAAATCCATGTTATTCTCGTGTATATTTCAAAACGTCTCTCCTTATCTTGGACAATTTGCATGCCTGAGGTTGAATTCCAACCCTCAAGAATTTCGACTGGCAACACCTTTGACATTCATCTACTGACTAGAATAGACTTCTGAAAACGTTTCTTTCCCCCCAACAAATTTTTCAAGAAGACAAACTTCCTAAAATTGTCACAATAATTGACATTTTTGACCTTTCAAACATCACCCTCGTCTAAAACAGAAAAGTGGACAGGACAGCACGTGGCTTCTCTCTATACGGGAATTTTCGAGGAGTTTATTTTCTATAAATAATTTTTTTTTGGAATTAAGGCAAATTAAAATCTTAATGTATTGTTAGATAATGTATTAAATAGTGTTGAGAGTTTTCGGCTTACTTTGTGTGTGATGTTTTAATTGTAGAGTCAATAATTCATTTATTTTCTTTCTTTTTTTTGTCATTTTTCTAATTTATTAAGATGACTACTATTTATTTTGAAACAGTTCCAGAATGTTGGCTGTTTGAAATAGAAATTTCAACGCTTACGTTTTTATTAAATTGAATGTTTAACATTTTAATTTCAGTTTGCATGTTGGTATGTCTTTAAATATATGAAACACAGGTACACACACAGGTACCTACTCTTATCAATCAAATACAATAAACAATAACATAAACCCGAAACCATATTATATATATTGAAGTTTTATTGACTGTTATAATAATCGAATTTCTGTTTATAAATTAGTTTTGTTTTATTATATAAAATTCAATTCATTGATAAAACCATGAAATCGATAGCTATATAATGTTTTATTTTTATTATTATTACTCATGCCAGATAAGATTAATTATTGGATAAATTTGAGAAATTTGTTGTTATTAGTACTTTAAATTTTTCCCATGTCAAACATCATATTTTTGGCACATTACTCTACTACAAGGGCGACAAGAATGAAAATTAATGTAAACATAAACACACACACACACACACACAAACACACGAAAGGATAAATCATAAATCACAAATGTCGAGTTCAAAGAGTTTGCCTATGGATATTGAAATTTTCTAAACCACAAAGCCTGAAATTGTAAACGGTAAATTAGCCATGCTTCCCAACACCAACCAAATAAAAACCAAATATAAGTACCTAGAAAGTCCCATAGATATTACATATATGAATACGTTTTCTGTTGAAAATTAAATTCTGCGTGTGGCTGTATGTGTGTGTTGTATATAGATATACACGTCTTTGTTTAGATAAACCTACGGGTTCTTTCTTTCTTCCAAATATTTGTTTTTTCTTTAAATATTCAATAGATTCGGTCTATTTTGACTTGGTCGACTTGGCCAAATTAAAGTATGGCGGGATATTGATCAATAGTTGGCCTACTGAACAAAACCAAATCCAGTAATAATAATGGGGAAAAAAAATATAAGCTATCTATCATACACAGAAAGAGATCTTTTGAAATTGTGATCAAGAATCATTCTTAAAGTGGGTACCACCCAATTGGTGCTGACATTTGTCATCAATTTAAAGATTCCAATTCATTATTTTGATAAAGAAACATAGTGGTTTTCCTCGGCCCGAAAAGTTCTTCTAATTGCCATTTATTACATGGAACAAAGAAAATTCGTGTCGGAATTCTATTTATTAACCATTCCTTTTAACGAAACTTCGTAACAAATTTGTAAAAGCACGACGAGTAAGCTTTTCAGAGGCATCTTGTTTTTGCAGGATAATGTTGTCTAAATAGTACAAAAATCTGTTTTGAAATTGTCGAATATCCACCATCTTCTCCAGATTTAGCCATCATTGTTCATTATTGTCTATTTCCAAAATTCAGAAAATCATCAAGTCGTAAAACTACGTCAAAACGAACTGACAATTAACGCTGTAGAATCGTGGTTTGTAGATCATTCCTGATTGTTAGATAGACAAATAGATGGAAAAACATTTAGCATCTTTGTCGTACCTTTTGGGTTTCTTTATACCTTGAGAATAATTGCACAAAGCTTTCAAATAAATGTGACAAAGATCAGACGATATGTCCAGTGGCGTATTTAGGTTAAAATATTTAAAAAAAGAATTCGTTCTTAAATAATACAAGAGAACTCAATGGTTTTGATAAAATACTTTCAGATTTTCTAATTTTTTGGAATAATGAAAAAATGATTTTGCCGCCCACAAAACTTAGACCAAATGTAAATATACGCCTGGTTATCTCACAGAATTAAAAATGTTTTGGGATAATATTTGATAAGACAGTTTAGTTTCAAAACCAAACTGTCTAAAGAGTATGAAAGCTCCTGGTCTATCCAAAGTCTGTCCGTTAAAGTGAATCTTTTAACCCTTTGTCAAAGTAGTGGAACTAAACTCCCACGGTACAATGACATGAGATACTTTGATGTCCTACGGAGTAACGGTAGGATGCAATAATTGCAGAATTTCACAAGAATCAATTGTGAACATATTCTACATTTGAACAATGATAATTTCGTTTATTTTTATACGAAGAAACTTGAAAATTTCCCTTGATTTTTGAGAATTACATCGTTTTTCTGCCAAAATGCCAATGAAAAGTTTAAAAATAGCCACAAAACATACAGTATTCATCGCAAGATCCGTTTTCTATTGTCTTGTTATCGTTATCGTCATCTCTAAACAGTCTTTTTACTTTATTAATTGTCGTTTAAAGACACATTTGTAGTGTCTACAAATCCCTTGATCCGGCCCTGTGATGGAATTACACGTGTCGCTAATTAGGGTAGAGTTTTAACTAAAAAAAAGAGAAGAGAACCTATGAAACATGAGTTAGTTTTGTAGAAATACAAAATAGAAAGAAAAAAAACGTTAAAATTAGTTTGGTTGACAATTTCAAAGAAAATCAGCGGCATCCACATTTCCGACGGTAGTAGTATTTTGTTGATGTCTCAAATTACTGACGCTTGTGCTTTTTTTTTGGTTTCTTTAATAAAGACAGAAACTGTCTTGTTTCATATTAGCCTCATAACGATACCTCCGGGATGGTACAGTTTCAAAAAATCTCACTAATTTTATGTTTTTTTTGTTGTTGTTGCAGAAGGACAAGTACAGCAATACGGTGAAGTCAATCAACTGGGTGGTGTTTTTGTCAATGGTCGTCCATTACCAAATTCAGTTCGTTTACGTATTGTTGAATTATCACAAGTTGGTATTCGACCGTGTGATATATCGCGACAATTACGCGTATCCCATGGTTGTGTATCGAAGATTTTAGCACGTTATCATGAAACTGGTTCAATATTACCTGGTGCTATTGGTGGTTCAAAGCCACGTGTAACAACACCAAAAGTTGTTGCTTATATAAAAGAATTGAAACAAAAAGATCCTGGTATATTTGCATGGGAGATACGTGATCGTCTATTATCAGATGGTGTATGTGATAAATACAATGTACCATCGGTTAGTTCAATCAGTCGTATATTAAGGAATAAAATTGGTACATTAGTACATCCATCACATCATAACCATCATACGCATTCAATATATAATGCCATCTATTCTGGTTATCATCCATACCAACAACAAAAATCATCATCATCAACAGCAACATCACCATCTGGAACACCGACAATACAACGACACAGTAGTGGACATTGTTGGCCAAGTTCACATAGTGTCACTGATATTTTGGCTGGTGTACATGCTGCTGCCGCATTTCGTTCACCACATTCACCAGGAACACCACATACATTAACAGGAGGACCAACAGGGCCACCGCCGCCCGGTACTAGCCCTGAACAAAATTACAATTATTATATGTATTTGCAATCAGGTAATACAGCAGCTGCTGCAGCTGCAGCAATGCACATGGTCAATTCTGGAATTAATAATCATTCGTTAACAACACCAGGTACACATCTATGAAATTGACTAGAATAGAAACAAATGTGATTTTTGTGTTAATTTACCACACAAGGTGCTTCTAAAATAAAACAAATCAGTACTTAAAGTGTGTCGCCATTTGAGTGTATTATATTTATTATGATAGATAGTTTTTTTTTGTTTTTGTATGCTTCTAAAGCTTGTAGTTCTATCTACATCAATTTAAAGGTAATTCGCCATAATTAAAGTAAACGAGTTATGGAAGTTGATTTTTTGTAATCGTAGCTTAGAATTTGGCACCATTTCATTTGGTTGACCAAGACAAAAATCAACTGTTAAATATTTTTGACGCCCCACCTCCCCAAACGACGCCTTAGCCCTCTTGTGTTGAGCAAATTATTATTTAACAATGTGCCTTGTTACGAATAAAACTAATTTTGATCAGCCCTTTACAATGAATCCCTATTATATTAGTTTTAAATTATTTATTTGTTCTAATTTATATCCAAAAAGATATTGATGATAAATTATTAATTATAGATTGTACAAATATGAGTGTTAATGATTTCAATAATCTCTTATTAATTATATAATTCTTCACTTTCTTTCAATTTATCTTTGTAAATAATTGTGTATTTCACAATTTTGTGAAAATTTGTATTTATTTGCTTATTTGTCTTTCTTCTCTTTTTTTGAAATATATTATTTCTCAATTACTATGTGTTTCAATTTTATGATTTTATAAAATATAAATAATAAATGACCAGTTGAAAATAGAAATTGAATGGTTTTTACACGGCTACTATGGTCTTTAACCAGCCATATCTGGAGTTGTTCCATGTAACGCCCATTTCCGTTGGTCCGTCACATGTGGTCTAACAAAATTCTCTTATTCCCATTTCATTCCTTTACTCATTGAAATATTAACAATTTTCTTTAAATACCTAACAATGCTCAGTATTGCTCAGGACCGGTTTTATCATGACTTAAACCATCTATAGACGATATCGACATTAACTGTTTTAATTGTTTCGACTGAACTGAAAGAGGTGCTTTGTTTGAATTTACTAAGTGCCCTTATACTAGTCCTGCTGCGTGATGGTGTAAAACTATTGGAAATTTTCAACAACAAAAGAAAAATCGGTTTTATATTAGATGAAAGGCGAGATGAACACGAAATATTGTTGATGATGTACAAATGGGCGTATCTTTGGTCATATGTCATTTCCAGTTGAATCTGTAAAGTTTCCTGTGACAAAATTAAAAAGCTTGTGCTCTATAAGCCGGCGGCATCTTTATGTGTACGAAACTAATTCCAGTGAAGAAGAAGAAGAAGAGGAAAATCATTTATATTCGCTGTTAGTATTTAAAAGTTGTCGGCATTTTAATTGTGTCGCATATTTTCGAAATTAAATCTTCAATAGGATAAGTTGAATATTCGATCTTTTAATAAGTTTTTAATTAAAAAAAAAAATGTAGTACACGACATTCCATCACCAACGAAATACATCAAATAGTACCGCTCCATATAGTTGGAAGCCATTAATCAAACACGTTGACAGTGTGTTGAGCCATATGTAAATAGTTCATTAAATTTTTATAATTATAACAAAATAAAATTTATGTCTAAAACAAACAAACAATGAAACAAAACCAAAAAAAACGAAATCAATCAATAATAATAATAAAAGTGGCATATAAAACTTGATGTTTAAATAGAGTTGAAATAATTGGAATATACGTCTACCTACCTCGGCAGTGTTGGTGGTTAGTAGACGTATAATGTAAGGACAATTTTTTCCAATGTGCCAATATACGCCTGAAACTGAACGACTGAAAGTATCAATTTCAGGTAGTGGCTTAATTATTATGTCGGCAATAGCTTTAGTAAAACTGATCTTTGAACTATGCGAAAACGTATCGTTTTCATAACGTTTAAATTGGTATAACATTTTCGTTTTTCTTCTTTACAATGACTATAAACTATGTTGATGGTGATAGAACAACAACGATAAAATCTACCTTTCATTTCTAACAAATCACAGAAATGTTAATTATAATTGATTTAGACAGTCGGCGTTTACTTTGTACATTGCCATCAACTAACAAGACAACATGTCATTGATTGTGGTAAATGTGTTGTTGATAGGTGTCTGTCCTCATCATCTATAAAACATATTTTTGTTTGAAAATAAGAAACAAAATCTCCGCCTTGATGATCATTTGAAATTCACTGTTCCATAAACTTTTCTATGGTTGGTTAATATGGATCGGATCAATGCACAAAACACGTGCCCCACACAACTATACATGTTTTTATAAATGTGAAAGCATTTCAAACACATTTCTGTCATCAAAATGAAAACTAACTTTACATTTATGTAACATTGTTGTGTGGTGATTTTCACAAAACAAAAAAAAATGATGACACTTTTAAATGTGAATTCCAAACGAAACAGACCAAATCTGCTATTTGAATGTGGCGGAAATACGCATAAATTTGAAAATTATTTTTATTCTATTTAGGAATGAATATTAAAGCTTCAATGCAGGCAACCAACATTACATTCTAGGTATTTAGACATTTCACATAATAGCAAATAAAAACTAATTGAAAGCTATTTTAACGCTATAATTAATTAAATATTTTACATATACACATATGATATGAGTAAATATGGTTCAAAACAAGAAAATAGTTCAGCAAGTCCTAATAATTTACATCTACAGGTTTGTTACATAAATGAGATACAAAGAAATTGGAATGAATGGTCATGGAACACATTTTTTTTGTTCTTTATATCTTGTTTTTTTTACTTTTTTCCTTTTTGAATTTTAAATCTCTATTCGAGTGAATTTAACATTAATAATTGTTTTAAAACTTTCGTTTGCGATGTTTCTCTAATTTCACCAGCTAGAAACATTTCATCAACAACAGTATAAACTTTATAAAAATTAAAAACTAAATCTAATTCACAAACATTATGGAAATATTCATTTAATACTTCAACGAAATTATGTATGGCTTCCAAATAACATAAATTATTATCATTCACATCAACACAAATACAAAAATATAAACCAGCATATCGACGGTATACAATTTTGAAGTTACGAAACTGGAAATATTATCAAAAGTTTATTTTTTAAATGTACATAAAAAAGACAAGAAGAAGAAGAAGATAAAGGTAGAAATAAAACTTACTTCAACGAAATTCGTATGTTTTGCATCACGTACTGTAACAACAGCATGGACTTCTTCAATTAATTTCTGTTTCTCATCATCATCGAAATTCATGTACCATTTAGCTAAACGGGTCTTGCCGGCACGATTTTGTATCAAAATAAAACGAATCTGCAAAGAAATAGTCCTCCTTTAAACAAACACTCAAATTCAATTTGAACATAACCTCTAATTGATCATTTCTAATTGAAATGAATCAATTCGAATTTTATGAGCGAAATTATAGAATTGCTAATCAATATTTTGGACATTTACCATGTTTATTGATGGATTTAACTGAAAAAAATAATCAAAAATCACCCCAAATCCTCCCACTTAACCAAACAAGTCAAACTGTCAAACAATTTGACAAATGACATTAAACTGACAGGCGTTATTTCGATCTAATCATAGCTCTGAGAAAAAGTTAAAAAACAATTGATGACCATTAAAGTAAAGCCATTTACTTAGATTTCTAAAATTACTCTAATTGTTATTATTATAGTGGTTCTACCTTTAATATAGGTATATATTTTAGTTGGAATTTTTAGTAATTTTTGCTTCGTGTGAGTTGTTGGTCTTGTACAAAGTTGTCAGATATGGCTACTTTTGAACTGTTTTTGGAGTAAAATTTCGTTTCTTTATTCTGTTGTTATGAAAAAGCAAAGAGTGAACTCACGAAAAATACATTGAAACTTCTTATAAATTGAGAAAAATTACTAACTTAGAGATGTGACGGCCTCTCGTTACAATTAGAACGAAAGGTTTGTCTACCAATTATTTGAAAAATCTGGCAACCTTGGGTGTTTGTAATGTTTTGACGTTTTCACATGAGCCAGCTCATCGTTTTTGGCACAGTTTGTGAAATTTCATAAATTTTATGACGATTTTTATAAATTTTCCAATTTTCCATCAGTTATTCAACAAAAAGACTTAAAAGAAATGATGAAATTAGTCTATCTGTGTTATTTATTATTAATTAACATTATAAATGTGAATTGTATTATGTGGAATCTGGAACCGAATACACAGAAATGTTTAAAAGAAGAATTACAACAGAATGTACCAGTTATTGGTGAATATGGAGTAGCAGAAACTGTGGGCCAAAAAGTTGATTATATTGTATGTTTGTTATGTTGTATATTTTGTATTAATTAATGCATTAATTGTACAATTGTCGGTTATGTTTTAGGTTAGGGACTCGAAAGGACATATTTTGTCACAACGTGAAGATATAACAAGTGGCAAATTCTCATTCACTACAGAAAGTCACGATACGTATGAGATTTGTTTTATATCACGTGTTCCAGCTAGTAATTTTTTTTTCAAACACAATTCATATGAAAGTTTCTAATTACGTTGTTTTATAGCTCAACGTGGTGTAAATCAAGAGATAACATTAATAACAAAACATGGTATTGAAACTAAAAGTTACGATGCGGTATTGTTATTCATAGTTGAAAACGTTTCGAAAACTGTTAAACTTTCGTTTTATTTCAGTTCGGCGATGCCGCTCAATTGAAACCAATCGAAAAAGAATTGAGACGTTTAGAAGATCTATCAAATACAATCGTACAAGATTTCGCTTTAATGAGGAAACGTGAAGAAGAAATGAGAGATACGAATGGTAATAATTATGAGATTCTTATTATGATTATAATAGAGAAAATTAAACAAATTATTTTTATTATTTCTAGAATCAACAAATAGTCGAGTTTTGTATTTTTCAGTGTTCTCAATGTGTTGCTTATTAGGTTTAGCCACATGGCAAGTCTTATATTTAAGACGATATTTCAAAGCAAAGAAACTTATTGAGTAAAGTTGAATATTTTCTTTCATTCATTAATAATAACAATAAATTTTTTGGTCTACATCTAGATAAATTTTTGCTTTTTGTCATTTCAATTTTGTTATTTATTTATGTTTTTCTAAATCAAATAATTGAATCACATGTAAATTTCTAGATAAATAAATCTATTGATTTTTAAATATCCCGCTATAATTTAGTGTAATTCGTATTGCCAACATGATAAAAATGATGTATTCTGATTTTAAGGTTAATCGTTAGACTTTTTGCGTATTTTGTTCATGTCGACCGGTTTAATTGAATTTTTGATTGAAGTACAATCTTTACGAAAATGTCACAACCAACAACAAAAACCCCTGCAATGGTATTACAAGAATTCGCTGTGAAAAATGGCTATCAAACCCCTGAATATATATTAGTGTTGAGTAAAATGGGTACACACGAAACCGAATTTCATTATAAAGTAAATATAGCGAATATTAGTGGTACTGGTTTTGGACGTTCAAAACAAGTAGCTAAACATGCGGCAGCATCAAAGGCATTGGAACTATTAAAAGAGAATGGTTTATATGATCCAAATATGAATCCGATTAGTGAATTTAATCCACAACAACATCGCAATGAATCTGGTAGTCCAATGAAGCCGCAAATCAATTTCATTGGTACATTACAAGATCTATGTTGTGAAAATAAATTACAAAACCCAATATTTATTGAAATATCAGATGTTGGTCCGCCACATTGTCGTATATTTACATACGAATGTAGAATTGGTTCAATCATAACACAATCAACAGCGAATACAAAGAAACAGGCTAAACAATTGGCAGCCAAAGAAATGTTGGAGAAAGTACGCGATATATATCCACAATTAGTTGTGCAATATTCAGTATCGAATAATGCATTATTAAGTACAGATCAAGAAGCTGCACAACGTTATAATGAAATACAAAATCAATTAGGTATTTTACCGAGTAAAGCGATCAATATTGCTGACTTCACATTAACATTATTTAATATAATGGCGAATAAAGAATTAAATTTCGATCATGATTTCAAACATTTGTTTAACGATGTAAATGAAGAGAATTTTCAACAAATATTGAATTTATTAGATATCAAACATGAGATAAATGATATACAAGATAATCCATTTATCATTGCAATCACGTTGGGTATTGAAACGCCATTTACAACAATGGGATGTGGAAAAACCAGAAATGAAGCAATGGCCGAGACGTACGCAAACTGTTTCAATGTATTAGAAATATATTTAGATCATTATTAGTTTCATACATTGTTTTATGAACTTTCTGTTATTCGAGAGTAAAAATATATATATTTTTTCTAGAGATCTTTAAAAATTATTTGTGATAATTGTATATTTTTTATTTGTAGCGATCTTAAAATAAATAACTATTGAAATTAAATGTTCAATATCAGCTTGATAAAACATGTTACAAACAGGTGTTATTTACACGTCTATAATAGAACTACACCTGTGTCATTATGATAAGGCAATAAATTTAAATCAACAGAATGTGAATTTATTAATTTCTGCTTTAAAATCCAATTATCCGATTCGATTTATCAATACATAACAATTTGGTTTAATTATGATGAAAAGTAATTCTGAACTGTGTGGAATTTCTATTACGTTTTCGTCCAAATAATAATTGTCAAAGGTTAACATCTGCCAATGATAACAATACCTACCTTTAAGGATGAACATAATCTCTAAGTACCATTTCAGTTTTGGTTTCCCTCTTCATTGATAAGAGTAATGTATTTTCTTATCATAATTTAACTAATAGTGTTGTTTTAGGTACTGCAAGCATGAATCATGCTTATGTACCTGATCGAGTCATAGGATGTTCAGCTATTTATGGCATAAAATAAAGAACAATTTGTAGCTGATGTATCAGTTCTGCAGTGGAAACGAAGCCAAAAAAATGGTGTGAGGCTGGATGTTATTCTTAAGCAAACAAAAATTAGTTCCGTCTTGGATACAGCATATTGACTATCCTATCAATGACTTTGTTCATTATCATTAAATGTTATCAGTTCCTTAACATAGTCCATTGTAATGAGTAGATAATGAACACCTGTGTTATCATTAACCTTTTGTTCGAGTAAATGTCTGATAATTAGATGTATTTTTCCTATAAATGTTTCTTTCTTAATAAATAATCCTCTATAAAAGATCACAAAGATAATAAATTATTGATTAATATTGCAAACATAAAACTAGTGTTTAGCATAAAATGTCAAAACTACTAATTCTCATTCAAATTTTATAATTTCATAAGCGATTGAATCAATCAAGATTAAAACTTAATAATCTCAAAAACAACAAATAAAAGTCGGTTGTGTTAATTGAGAGTTAGTTAGTTTATCATTAAAATTAATCGAATTGTGTTGATAATTCTGCAGTGGAAATAAAAATGGGAGCAAACTTAAATAAATTTATAATTGTTGTTGCTTTATTATTTTTATCAACAATAACAATTGTTGATGGTAATTGTAGAATGTATGGTATATGTAATCAATCACCAAATGGGAAATTTCAAAATTGTATCAGTGATAATGAAGCACCACAGTTAAATACAACACATCCAAGATATGATGAAGCTATTAGTTTATTGAAAAAGTACTGTCCGTTTTTCTTTAAAGATGATGATGGAAATGCGATCGGTAAGTTGTTGTTTCTCTTCGAAATTCACACAAATTTTGCTGATATTTATATTGAAAACATACCAACAGAACATCCACCGTTATGTTGTGATGTTGATCAGGCAATTATCATGAGTGACAATTTCAAAAATACAGTACCATTCCAACGATGTCCAACATGCGTTAGGAATATTATAAATACGTATTGTATTTTTTCATGTTCACCAAATCAAAGTGATTTTATGACAGCTCTACATCCTGACTATAATTCTACAACAAAACATGGTAAACTAATGAATTAATTTCAATTAATCTTAATTCAATTCAAATTAATTTAGATTATGTAAAAAGAGTCGATCAGAAAATCAATGAGAATTACGCACAAAAAGTGTACGATTCATGTAAAGAGGTATCGCTACCTAGTGCTAGTGGTGTTGTTATTGGATCGACTTGTGTTCCATATGGGGCGACTTATTGTAATCCAATACGGTAATTATCTAAATATTTCTATGAAATTTGTTGACTAATTCGAATTTTAGTTGGTTTAATTACATGGGTTCCACCGATAATTTAATAGCACCATTCAATATAGTCTTCTACTCTGTTACCGATTCTGATCCGGGTGCAATTAATTATACAGCTTTGGCTTGTAATGAAGCCTATGTAAGTGATTCTAAAATTGAAATTGAAATTGTATTGAAATTTTGATGTTTCCACAGGAAGGTGAATCGGCTTGTAGTTGTGTTGATTGTGAATTGACTTGTATGTCAAACAATTATGGTCCATTATATGACGACGAGACAATCTTTTTAGATATAAATTTATTTTCGTTTATCACAGCATGTTGTTTAATTACTATTGGTGTTATTTCAGTATTGTTTTTAATGTTTTTACGTGGATATTCAACGAAATTCACCAAATTCTTTGATAATCAAAACATACCCGAAATTAATCGAAAACATATTGGTGATAAGATTAACAAATTCATAGAGGACTTCTTCCGGAATTGGGGCACATGTAAGTTTAATAAATAACAGTTGTTTTTTTTTTGAAAGAATTCCCTTGTTTGTTTCTTTTGGTTTTATCGTTTTGTAATTGTCGTCATTTTTTTGCAGTGATGGCACGTCGTCGTTACATCGTTCTAATAATTTCATTAATTGCAGTCATTGCTTTATCATCTGGTATCACACTTTTGGAAGTGATAACAAATCCGGTAGAATTATGGGCAGCACCGAACAGTCGTAGTCGTTTAGAGAAAGACTTTTTCGATCAGAATTTCGCACCATTCTATCGAACAAATCAAATATTTTTTAAAACGAAAGGTATCAATTCAGTGAGTTATTTCTTTGCATTTTTTAGTTTTTCAAAAAACCATTAAAAAAAACCTACTTTATAGTCGGTATTCAAACCGGAATTTGGCGAGACAAATGTAACAATGGGGCCAGCGTTTAATGCGACATTTCTACGTGAAATTTTCAATTTACAACTACAATTACAAGATGTAATTATTCATTTGACGAAAATTATCACTAAAATTGCTCATACAATTTATTTACAGATAATTTTAGATGATGATAAGACAACATTAGCTGATATTTGTTTGGCACCTTTAGTAACAGCTTTCACAGGACCAATGACAATAGAATTTTGTACAATTCAATCGTTATTGGGCCTTCTAAACAATAATATAACACTATTGGATAGTGACGCGTATTTAGAAAGATTAGTGACTTGTCTACAGTAATTATTGATTAAAAACAAATAGAAATAATTCAATTGAAAAACAATTTGTTTAGGAATCCGTATACGATTGAATGTTTAGCACCGTACGGTGGTCCAGTATTACCAGGTCTAGTTTTAGGTGGTAATCAATTTGATAATTACACCGATGCAACTGCTGTTAGTCTAACATTTCTTATTAATAATAAAGTGAATGAAGATGAATTAGATACAGCTTTTGAATGGGAAGAAAAGTAAATTTGTTTCTTTATGTGTTTTTTTTTTATTTAGCCAAATTTACAAATTATAGATTTATTAATTATATGAAACAATGGGAGAAATACCACAAACCCGATTTTATTGAAATTGCTTATAGTGCTGAACGATCAATTGAAGATGAGATTGCTAGAGTAACAAAATCTGAATTTGGTACTGTTGCTATCAGTTATCTCGTTATGTTTGTTTATATTGCTTTGGCATTAGGGCGTTATACAACAACTGATCGATTATTTGTAAGTTTCTTTCCTTCTGATTTTGAAATGGCGAATTTTACAGTAATTATCAATTGCAGGTTGAAACGAAAATCATTCTCGGCATTGCTGGTATTTTAGTTGTATTAGGATCAGTTGGTAGTTCAATTGGAATTTGTAGTTATTTTGGTATATCAACAACATTATTAACAGTCGAAGTAATACCATTTTTGGTATTAGCAGTTGGTGTTGATAATATTTTTATTATGGTCCATACACACCAACGTCAACCGAAAGATGATAGTCGCACATTAGAACAACGTATTGGCGATACGATTGGTACAGTTGGGCCCAGTATGTTATTAACAAGTACATCGGAAATTTTCTGCTTTGCTATAGGTTTTGTTAATTGAAACCAAAAAAATGATTAGGCAATAAATAGAAGTAATTTTTAGGAATTCAATCGTCAATGCCAGCGGTTAGAACATTTGCAATCTACGCTACAATTGCGATATTCTTGGATTTCTTGTTACAAATCACTGCTTTCGTTGCATTATTAACAATTGATATGGAACGATATGAGGAGAATCGCATGGAGATTTTCTTTTGTGAAAAATCGAGAAATACAATCCCCAATACACAACCGGGTCTCATTCATACGTTGTGGCAGAATTATTTTACACCGCTCGTTATGAAGTAATTATCGTTTTAGCGAATTATTCAATTTTAATATTGAATTTCTGTATATTTAACACCGATCTTCGTTGCAGTTTCTGGATGCGTTGTGTGATTTTTGTAGTTTTCATCGGATTGTTTTCTATTAGTATCGCCGTTGTGCCATCAATCGAATTAGGTCTTGACCAACAACTATCAATGCCAACTGACAGTCATGTTTTGAAATATTTCCAATTTATGAATGATTTAATGGGTATAGGTCCACCTGTATATTGGGTGGTTAAAGGTAAATTCGATTATTCAAATGATACAATCCAACAGCGTTTTTGTGGTGGTGTCAATTGTATTGATAATTCAATTGCAACGCAATTATTCAAAGCATCCAAACAATCAAATATAACATATATAGCAGCCCAAGCGACATCATGGATTGATGATTTTAATGATTGGAGTAAAGCAGATGGTTGTTGTAAATATTTTAAAGAAAATGATACATTTTGTCCACATAAATTCTCAGATGATTTATGTGGATCATGTGAATTTACAACAACTAATTTAACGGAACAACAATATTTTTATAAATATTTTTCGTATTTTCTAAATGATAATCCAGATGAGACTTGTGCAAAATCTGGACATGCCGCTTATATGATGGGTATGAATACATTCGTTGATGATAATGGTTTAATAGATATTGAATCAACTTACACAATGTCGTATCATACGATTTTGAAAGGATCAAAAGATTATATTCCCGCATTAGAATATGCACGTTATATTGGTGATAATTTAACCGAAACATTAAATATTGATGGTGTTGAAATATTCCCATATAGTATTTTTTATACGTATTTTGAACAGTATTTAACCATATGGACTGATGCCGGTATATCACTAGGATCATCGATAATTGTCGTATTTTTCACAACATTCCTTTTATCAGGATTAAGTCTATTCTCTGCATGTATTATAACACTAGTTGTCTTTATGATTTTAATCAATATGATGGGATTAATGTACTTTTGGGGTATTACCTTCAATGCTATCTCACTAGTCAATCTAGTTATGGTGAATTTGCCATTATTTCTACCTCAACAAAAATAACAAATAATAATTTTACAAATTTCTAGTGTGTTGGAATTGCTGTGGAATTTTGTGGTCATATGGTCCATGCTTATATCAATTCAAAAAATGGTAATCCAACAAATAAAGCAGCTGATGCTTTAGCTAATATGGGTAGTTCCGTATTGAGTGGTATAACATTAACGAAATTTTGTGGAATTATCGTATTAGCATTTGCCAGTTCGCAAATATTTCAAATATTCTATTTTCGAATGTATTTAGGTATTGTGTTAATTGGTGCTATACATGGACTCATCTTCCTACCAGCACTTCTTAGTATTGCCGGTAAATATCACAATAAACACGATTTTTGTTTTAATTGCTAATAATTCCCATTATTGCTGCAGGTGTTATTGTTTACCATCCCAATGAAGATATGTTGAATTCAAAAAATAATCAAACTCACTCAGAAAAAACTGGAAATTAATTTATTATTGTTTAAATTTTATCGTATTTTTTCTAAATAAAATTGTGCTGTTAAATTGAAGGAGTAATTTGTTGTAAAATTGCTTAAGTTTAAAGGATGGAAAAATGTCCTTCAGCGACAATTAAAAGTCGATTTTATATTAACAAAAATTAATATAAATAAAAGGATACGTCTTATTATTTAATTATTTAATTTAGAACAACAACAACAAAAAAATGTCCTCTATAGATGCTTAATGACTATTCATAATAATTGCCACAATAATTAGCCACTTATACGAGGGATTATAACGTTTAATATCGCACAAAACAAATTCTATTCTTGTGATAAATTGCCACAATACTCGATTTCTATGTTACGATTAAAAAGTTTGATAGAAACAACTCGGTATAACGATGTTAAATTTAAAATATTTGGCTACTTTTCGAATGTCTCTCGTATACAAACTTTTACTCTCAATTATCTATTGCATCTTTTCCGGTATGACTGTAAAAGTTGAACAGTATGAAATAAAAACTGTTCAAGGCAACAATATTATAAATCAAATTCTCTATAGATAATAGTAATAATAATAGATGGGAAATTTTAAAGAGCGGTACACGCGCGACATTGTTACGCTCGAACTAATCTTAACTGAAAGATAATTTGTCACGCCAAGTACTCTTCAAAAACGTTACTGCAAAAACAATAAACAACAAGAAAATTATGCCCTCTACATACGACCGTACATACACACCTTAAACTATTGTGATTTGGCTTCAGTACAACATGTATCATTTGGAAATGAACAAATGTTAGTGATAATGATAGAGTGGTTGATTTTCAAATATTTTTTTATAACTGTTTTAATTAAAAGTGCCAGTACAGGTATCACCGACAATCGACTTATTCACGTACGTACACAAAATAAAACAATAACAACTGTTAATCATCTTGAAA
Source organism: Meloe dianella (assembly GCA_028455855.1). NCBI lineage: Eukaryota > Metazoa > Arthropoda > Insecta > Coleoptera > Meloidae > Meloe > Meloe dianella. The sequence continues at coordinate 8,441,525 of JAPTHL010000047.1, read as the reverse complement.
ATTCGAAGAATTACTGTTAATATAGTGCGTATAACATGACCTAAAATTATTGACCAGAACGCAAATTGGATTTATCGATTTTTATCGAATCGCTATACGTTTCTTCTGTTATATAAAAAAAAATAAGAAAAACTTTCGCTCCACTTTCCTTATAACGCTCTAATTGTAAATGTGTTTTCATGAAATAGTTCATTCTCTTTTGTTTAGGGTACAAATGTGAATTTAGGTGAAGCTCTACAATTTCTACGTGATTACAATAATGAAGCATCCGAAATGTGTTATCGTGTCAGTTTATCACAATGGTTATATTCAACAAATATGACTGATTACAATAAGAGACGTATGATTGAACAACAAACATTAAAAGGGAAATTCGATAAAATCTCATGGGGACGAGCTGTAATTTTCGATTGGACCCTCCTACCAGATCCAATGGTGCGGAAACAACTGAAATTTTTAATAACAAACAGTCGTGCTAGTTTACCAGAAGACAAATATAACGAAGTGAGTTACAAAAAAACAAACAATTCCGAACAAGTCTTGATCTCTACCTCTATCTCTTCACAGATATACCATTTAATATCGGAAATGAAAGACATCTATAGCCATATCCGGATTTGTCCATATCATAATATTGAACGTGTATATTGTGATTTGGAATTAGAACCTGATATTGTTCGAATTATGGCAAATTCACGGAATCCATACGAATTGCTGCATATATGGCGTGAATGGCATGATAAAGTTGGACCACCGATGAAGAATACGTTTATGAGATATGTGGAAATTGCTAATCAAGCAGCTAGATTAAACGGTAAATCATCATTAAACGCACAAGAAGAAACACAATAAAATGAATGATTTGTTTAAGGTTTTTTTGATGCCGGTGAAGAGATGCGTTACATCTATGATGATGATAATTTCGAAATTGAATTAGCACAAACATGGACATCATTACAGCCTTTATATAAAGAATTATTTACATATGTACGTCGTAGATTATTACAACGGTATGGACAGGAGATTGTTCGTGATGAAGGACCATTATCGGCGCATTTATTTGGTAATTTATGGGCACAAGAATGGAGTGAAATTTATGATATTGTTGTACCATACCCTGAACATCAAACAATTGATATAACTCATGAAATGTTACGACAAGGATTCACGCCATTACGGTAATATGATAATGAAGATAAAGATTTGGGTAAAGAATATATTTATTTCTATTTTTTTTAAATAGAATGTTCCAAATGGCTGAAGAATTCTATACATCATTAGGTTTAAAACCGATGCCACCTGAATTTTGGCGTTATTCAATGTTGGAACGTCCAAATGATCGTACAGTCCAATGTACAACAAGTGCATGGGATTTCTGTAATCGCTTAGATTATCGTATAAAACAATGTACAGAAGTTAATATGGACGATTTAATCAAAATACATCACGAAATGGCACATATACAATATTATTTATATTATTCAGATCAACCGTATTTATACAGGGACGGTGCGAATCCTGGCTTCCATGAAGGCATTTCTAATGCCATCAGTTTATCGGTGTTCAATCCTATCCATCTATATCGTGTTGGTTTATATAACGGCAATGCTGATTTATACGAGAATAATATTAATTTTTTAATGTTGATGGCATTACGCAAAGTGGCATTTGCACCATTTGCTTATCTTGTAGATATTGTAAGTTTGATTCAAAACATTTCGTAATGTTGAAGAATATAATTTTGGATTAATTCTAGTGGCGTTATGGTATTTTCCAACATGGTGTTGATACTATGAATAACAACTGGTGGGAATTACGATTACGTTACCAAGGAATTATCCCACCAGTATCACGTAATGATCGACAATTTGATCCTGCTTCAAAAAGACATATAATAGCCGATATACCTTATGTGAAATATTACGTAGCGCTACTGTTAGAATTCCAAATATATAATGTTTTATGTTTAGCTGCCGGACATGATGGCCCTTTACATACTTGCGATGTTTATCGATCAAGAGAAGCTGGAAGAGTTCTAGTGTAAGTTCTTATTTTTTTCACGAAATATTTTGTTATCTAATTGTATTTGTTTGTGTAGAGATATATTGAAAGTGGGCAAAGCTCGCCATTGGAAAGACATTTTAAAAATGCTAGCCCGTGGACAATCGGATCGATTATCAGCTGAACCAATGCTACAATATTTCCAACCGTTATTATTATGGCTTAAAGTACAAAATAAGAATGAAAGTATAATTGGATGGACTATAAGTTTAGAAGATGCCGCTTTATTCCAACCATTCCTATATGGAAAGGCTAATAAATTAACAATTAATTTTAATATTATCATAGTTACCTTTGTATATTTTATAATTAATTAATGAATTGAGATAAATCAATAAAAACTATTATCTATATAAATTGAACTCAAGACGTATCCATTTCATCTCTTTTCGGTAATTTAGTTGCAGCTAAATATGGATTATCAATAAACCCATTTGTTTGTGCATTATCATCATTCTTTGTTGAATCAATTAATGTTTCTTCAGCATTTTCATCATCATTTTCATTATTATTCTCTTTCATTTTCTGCTCTTTTGCTTGTTGCATCATTTGACTGCGATGATCATGTTCTAAATCTTCAGCATCGAATATTTGATCTTGTGGCAATAATGCACTTAAATATGGTGGATAAGCCGGTTTACATGCAATTACTGGAAACATTATAAATCGTTTTATTATTTTTTTGTTCATAGTTAATAAATTAAATTTCTTACATGGGAATATGTTAGCTTCATCTGTATCGAATAAATTATGAGTTGGACTAGTTTTCGCTAAAAATTTCGTTAAAGCTTTTTCTATATCTTTCTTTTGTGCTGCCGCTTTTTCACGAACAGATTCATAATCAATTACAGGTTGTTTATGTGTCTAAAATACAATAAAACAGATAACACGAACTGGAATTAAGAATAATAAATGGAGAATTACAGGTGTTCGAACGTAGGCATGCGGATCAGGAAATTGTGGTAAATGTTGTGGTATATGCGATGGTAACGGTTGTTTCGTACCAGCTGTTAACATATTTAATTGTTTCTGTGGTTGTTGTGGTTGTAACATTGGTAAAACTGAATGTTTATTACTCTTCACATATTGTACAACACTGTTTGGATTAACACCTAATAAATAAATAAATATTTTAAATTAAGACTAATAAAACAAAAACTATACGAATGTATATAGAAACAAACCCATTTGAACAAACCCCATGATAACATCAGCAATTAATGGTTCTGTACGTCCAGATAATTCACAGAAATTCTTACACAATGTTCCAATTTCAACTAGAACTGCAAAATAAACAGAGAATTTAAATAAGAATTATAATTTTTTTATATAAATAAATTACAAGCTTGCATCATTTCCGTTAATGTTCCTAAACATTCTTTATCGGCTGCATCGAAACCATTCTCTAATAGAACAGTAGAAACACAACCCGCTAACATTTTACGATAAACAATCAATTGATTAGAAGATTGTTCCATTTTCTTTTTATAGAAAATTGGATACAATTATCAACAAAAACTCGACAAACATAACCTTACAAAAACCTGCAAGAACCTACAAACTTTGCGTCATGCGCACTGAATTGTATATATCGTGCAGGGATCGTGTCACTGATCTCTATATATATGGATAGCTGATACTGTAGCTCCGCCATTAACGCCAATAGTGGAATCATCAGCGCCACTCGTGAGTGAGAGAGTAACTAAAATTTAGCTTATAATTTGTTGACAGTAAATTGTCAGAACATATATGTCTTTGTCGCTTTTCACATGCGTTCTTTATTCAATTTAGTTCGTCCACCATTAACGTGAGGCGCTGATTCTAACCTATTTTGTTTAATTTTTCCTATAAGGATCCGCTATCCATATATATAAAGATCAGTGGATCGTGTACATGGCTGAGTGCCTCAGTGTTCCTTACAGTTTGCAACACTGATCTCTGAATATATAGGACTGGTCTTGCCATCTAGAAACATTGGAGAAACTTATGATCACTGCTGTAAGTATTACCAAATGGGGCCGGGCCCACATTGGCAAATTTTTAGGGGCGGCATTTCAAACATACCCTTAAATAAATGGAAGTAGTATAGTGGTAAATTCGTAAGAAATACACAAGCAAGTTTAAGGGTGTGTCTTGACCCACTTTCACTAGGGTGCGATGAAGCGGAGGGAATGTGGCAATAACCAATAAAATTCAACTTCAGAAAACCAAGAAATCACTCAGTAGCGGCGACAAGAAATTCATAATTCATTTTCGCCAAAAGATAAAATATAAAAACTATGAATATACTTGCTCTGTCTACTAATTGATAACATAATTAATTAATTTTATAATTGCAATTAAGTGTACCATGTTCTAGAAAGTACAATTTTATACAAGTTTATACAAGTTTTTATGAGTTTTATTTTGATATTACGATTTCCTTTTGTTAATTTTGCTGTTAAAATAATGTATACAGAATTTCTGTTCCTTAATGAAATATATGAAATATTTACTTAAAAATTTTGCTTGGTTTCTTATTCCCTTCATTTATCATTTTTATCAAAATAAACCAAAAAAGACACTCAACCAAACTATTAACTGAGTTCGGGTCGCACGGCACTGGAAAAATACACCTGCTGCTCTGGTGGCAAGGGTAGATGGGCGGAGCAATGGGGAAAGTGGGCATGACTACCTGGTTTATTGCGGTGTATTTCTAAACGTATCTCCGCTATAGTACTAATGTGGCGACATTTTTGGATTTTGGTATTCGAAAAGTTATTTGATTATTTATTCGAATTCCTGCATATGTACTTATTCGAATTTTACATGGTCAGCTACTCAAATATTTGAATAAATTGAATATGATTTCCAGCCTTATTAAATACTTACCATTATCGATTGTGTGATATGTGAATTTTGTAAAATATCTAGTAGAATGTCAAATGTCAGCGGCATAAAGTTGCACTCTGTTCGGTATACCGAATAGAGTCAATTGAATTATATTTTTTTATAATAATATTGTCCGTTACTACACGAAGAATTTGATATTTGTTTTATTAAAGTTAAGTTTAAGTGGAGAGTGAAGTAAGTTTTTAGAAATTACTATTCCAAATACAAATTTAAGAATACATGTTTTGTAGTGAAAAATTTCAATGAAATGATAGAGATGCAAAGAAGAAAGAGATTGAGTGGAAAGCAGTACGCAAAAAAATTAGAGGAATCTCTGAGTAAAACCCAAAAAATTGAGGATTTTTTTACTCTTTTAAAAACAATCACTGATCCAGAATCTACAAATAACATCATGTTACGCTACAGTGATATTCCTTCTTGCTCATATCAGTCACACCCTCATCTTGATGAAGAAAATGAAAATATAAGCTCTGGTAAAATTCTACTTAACATTGACCTCAGAAACGTTACAAATTGTAACAAATCTAGCAGTAATTTTAATACTGAAACAAACGTTACTACTGACACAGCACAATGGAGAATTAACGATTTTACAATCAACTATTTAATTAAAAATGGAATTGAACAATTAACTTGAACGTTGATTTTGCAAAATCTAAATGGCAATACCGAGGTAGAGAAGAAAAATTTGAATCTCGACATAACGGAAACTTCATGATGTCACTCGAAGTGATATCTACTTTTGAACCATTTTTAACTGAGCACATTGCTCGTTACGGAAATCCTGGAAAAGGAAGATCTTCTAATTTTTATCAGTTATCAACATAATTATCGATGAAATCAAAGCTACAAAAGACTATTCTATTAGCATCGATTCCACTTCTCACTTATCGCATGTGGATCAGTTAGCCTTTATAGTAAGGTATGTCACCAATGAAGGACTACCAGTAGAACGATTTTATTGTTTCATTTCCAATCTTGGTCATAAATCGGCAGAGTTGGCGGATGTCTTTGTACAACCCTTGAATTTATATAATATGAACATCAGTGATTGTCGTGGTCAGTCATATGATAATGCTAATAATATGTCAGGAGCATAAACAGGGTTTCAAGCAAGAATGATACAGATGAATTACTTGGCTAGGCAATTTTTTGACCAATCCATAAACATTGCTTTATTTACAATTGCAGAGAACGCCACCGAGAAACCTGTAGTAACACGATGCGAAGCGGAAGGTATTGCGCGAAACATCCAGAGGTTTGAAACTGCGTTTTGGACTGAGCTATGGTCTTCTATTATTGTAAGATTCTTTGTAGTAAGTAAGAAGCTACAATCTGTAGATATATCTCTAAATGATATTATTAGAATGTATGAATTTTTTATTGAGTTCACAGTATCTGCAAGAGATATGTTCGAAGACTATGATCAAAAAGCTAGTGGCATTTGCCTAAGTGATATCATTCATTATAGCGATGATTTTAGGCGTAAACGATTAGAAAACTTTAGCCAGACGAGACAAAAGTAGGTGAAAGAGAGAAGTAGGTAATAGAAATAAGTTTAAATTCGATACCTTGTTTGTTGACACTGGATTACCTTAATTCAGCTCGATGTGAAAATTATGATAGAATTTCAAAAAGGTTTGAAATTTTGAATGAACTTACAAATTCTGAAATTTTTGACTCAGAATTGACAAAACAAGCAGATAGTTTGAGAAATTATTTCAATAATGATTTAGATGACTCCTTTACTATGGAGTGCGTTCATTTTAGAAATTATCTAAAATTGCAGTTTCCCAAACAAGATAAAATAAACATTTTTGAAATATCACAATTAATTAAAAACAAATTATTGGAAGATATTTTTCCTAATGTAGATATCGCTATGATTAAAATTCTAATAAAATAAGTATCTCAGTTATTCTTGTCAAAATGGGGCAGCAAAACTACTAATCATCCATCTTCTAAACATCTCTTTTTAGCAAGTGCACATCATAAGACTATTTCATTTCTTCGAGTTCCTCCAATGTTTCTAGATGGGAAGACCAACCTGTATATGAATAGCGGATACTTATAAGAATTTTTTTTTTAAATGGGCCGAAGTCAGAGCCTCACAATACTTGTATTAGTAGATCTAAATTAAACAAAGAGTCCACGTGAAAAGCGACAAGGACATCCATATTCTGAAAATTAATTTTATTTTTTCACTTTATAATTAAAGAAACATCAGGTAAGTAAACAAATATGACTGGCATTTGGAAACGATGAAAGTGAGTTTACCTAAGGAAATTCCAATGCAGTTGTTAAAAATGAATATTTGAGCAATTGTGTTAATATTTTATAATACGATAATGCGATTCTAAAAATTTATTTACTGTAAACACAGGAGAAAGCGGCGCAGAAAAACATTCTTGGAATCCCATAAATTGTGAATTCCCATAAGAATATATTTCAAACAAAAATAGCTTTTAATGATAATGGAATAATAGGGTTTTTTAATATAAACCGCAGGTGAAGGATTGTCTACTTGCGAAAACCGTTCGGTTCACCATTTCTACGGAGCTTCATGGATAGCGGAAAGTTAAGTCAGAGTTATTTAAAGATGCAGCCACAGCAATGTTCCGCTTTTACTTGATACGGATTTTTATAAGTTTATTGGGCTACCGTTCAGAGTCAAAAAAACTCGACCATATCTATTCCCAATGTAATTTTACAGTTGTAGATAGTCCGCTCTCTGTCTGATACATTTAAAATGAATGTTCCATACACAAATTTACAAAATCGCCATAGTCACGACAAAGATGGGAGATATTTACAAGATAATTATTATTGTTTTCAAATAAATACAAACTATAAAATATTGGTCAGATAGATTGTTGAATGGAAGAGGGCGTAATGTTCATTGAAAAGTCTAAGGGTGGGTGGTGTCCACAGATGGGATATTTAGAAAGCTCATCATTTATTGACTAGGATTTTTCTCCTATGTTCCGCTATTAACGCCGGATATGTATATCTAGAGATCAGTGGTTTGAAATGATCCCATGATCTTGAACTGAACAGCTTCCGCCTGCGGAAATTGCAATTACCACAAGATATGTATCATTCACGCAGCCGTGAGCGGTTCAATTCAACACCATCAGGGTCACTTCAATTCGTAAGCACACAGCCCAGATCATTTTAAAAGGAAAAATTCTAACGCTTGCTCATGCGCAATAATGAGCCGTGTTCTTTACGATTTGACGTGATCCTAATGGTGTTGAACTGAACCGTTCACGCCTGCGCAAAAGTGCATATGTCACTCACTATAAGATTCTGTATGCCATTTATTCTTGCGTGAGGGATGCAGTTCAACACCAAAAGGATCACTTCAAACTGTAAAGAACACGGATCAGATGTACCCTTTCCGTACTCTCTCCGGGGACTTAGTCGAGTTTCAAATTATTGTAGTCATAGATAGATTGCAATCGTCAAATCTTTTGTTAATTGTCGGTAGATGTCAGCACACCTCGAAGTTAAAGTATTTGCATCCATGCCATCTCTCTAATGAATATTGATTCTAAAATTGAATAAAAGATGTGAGCCATAGAATAAAAGCAAATGTAAACTCAAATGAACAACGACAATTTATTGAAACTGAAAAACAATTGAAAAGTAACCTATTTGGTGATCAATTGCTACATGTGGCGACCTATATAGCTGTCACGAAGCATTTGTTATAAACAAGTGAATCCGCTAGGGGTCGCGCTCAAGACAAGTACTCACAAAACGGGCGCCAAATCTATAGACAGCTCAGATTTTAAATTGTTCAGAATTTCCAGTAGAAAGTCGCTTTAAAATTGAATCAAAAATTTATTATTTTAAGTGAGCTGCAATACATTTTACATTAAATAAACACACAATAACATTAAAGTGAGCTATGAATAATGTTTTTGTTTATGTCACATAAATAAAAAGCGTCAGAATTAATTCAGACGTCAGTGTGTGTTTGTGAAGTTTTTTAAAGTTTTTACGAATACATAATTGATCTAAATTGAATTAAAGCCTTTTTTTTAAATATATTTGAATAGTAGGTAAGTATTTTTCAGAATTTTTAAAACGATATTTATTATTATTGTTATTCTTTGTAAATTTTCTGTTTCAGTTTCGCCGTCTTCCAGTTGTAACAAACAGGAACAACTGTTGAATAGTTTTGGCGATAATAACTAATTGAAAATAATCAGCAGAAGAAAAATGGAAGTTTTCAACCAAGAGGATCAATTGGACATTGAAAATGTACGTGTTTTCGTCAGAGCACGGCCATTAATGAAGAAAGATACAAGAGAAAATTATCGTAACATTTTATTAATTGATCCAAATGAAAACTTAATTACCTTGAATTCTGGTCGAGGCCAAACCTGTATACCTTTTGTTATTGAACAACAAATGTTGAACACTTTCTGTATTTATAGTAGATAAGCCCACAATGTGCTAAAGCTGCGTTTACACAATTATCCTGCGTACAAACGATACGCGCCGTTAAACGAATTCACTCGCTGGCCTTCTACGAGATATTTTACTTTTCGATTAGATAGTGAAATCACGCATTGTAATATATTTGAAGCGTCAAGGTACAGCATGACGACTGTAATTCAAATACAGTTTTGACCATATTTAGCGATTTCTATGGTTTTATTCTTTTCAATAAAACAAACAAAAGATCGAGAAATCGACCACCCAACAATGATTACGAACATAAAAACCAAAACTATTCGTTTTTAAATTAAAAACTAACATAATTTGAATTTTAAATACATTTTTAATTTGTTCGGTTCTTTAATCACGACTGATTTCTTAACCGTGGTAAAAAAATTGGAGGGTTTCACAGTATTTCAATTCTGTAATATTAGAAATCATAGAACAAATAGGAAAGGAAAGACTGTATAAATTAAAACAAAAAAACAAGTTTCTTTTGTGATAACCGGTCAATTTTAATTTTTTCTACAATTTTGTTTTTTACTCTCTCTCTCTCTCTCTCTATTGTTTCTTATTATGGAAATGTAATAAAGCATCTTTAAGGGCTTCAATTAAATGTTCGACAACTTCAGGTCTACTATTTGAAGCCATCAATCCAATGCGCATCGCTTTGTTTAATGTTGGACCAAAACCACGACTTATTTCGATATGATGACTAAGAAAAAAATAGAAAAATTATGAGCTATTTATAGATAAGCTTATCGAAACACTATTTACATATTTTTGATATAATTTATAAAATCGTTAAAATCAATATCGGTTGGATAATTAACACAAGTGACACCATAAAATCGATTTTCAGGCTTCTGAACAAAACATTCCAAATTCAAATTTTCCAAACGTTTCCACAATAATTCAGCAGTAGATTGATGACGGTACCATATATTTGATAAGCCTTCTTCACAAATTTCGGCCAAAGATTCACGTAGTGCACACAATAAATTCGATGAAAACGTATAATGATACCTTTAGAAAATGGACACAATTTGTGTTGTGAAATCCCTAAAAAAAAGACAACAACAGCAACAACAACCTACCTTCTATCTTGACCAAAACAATCCCAAGCATGTCCTATAGCCTCTAAATCAAGATAATAAGGTGGTCGTTCCTTTTTCGACAACATCTTCTCGCTAGTTTGATTTAATTAATCGAAATTCTAATTAAAAGCGTTTCAATTTAAAACTTACACAGCTCTAGGGCTTAGTGAGATTAGGCAAAGTCCAGCTGGTGCACCTAAACCTTTTTGACTTGCAGCTACAACGGCATCGATCTCCCATCGGTCCATAAATACAGGAATTACACCAGCTGTTACTATAGCGTCTATTGCAAACAAACAATTATACCTAAAGATTGTGTTTTTTTAACAATTAAGACAAAATATAATTCGTAATAAATAGCAACTACTACTTGTGGCATATTTTTCCTAAATTTTCTATAGATTGTCTTGTACCGCCAGTGGAATCTCCAGATGTTACAAACAATAATGAAGGTTTATACTTTATTATAGCCTCTTCTAATTCATCATCACTATAGATTTCACCTGGGGATTTTCTTAATGCTACACAATTAACCTCTGCAATTCAAATAATTTACTTTTGCCAAAAATCACAGATTCTAAATTGATTGGTTTACTATATCTGTCAGCCATATCAATAAGGATCTCAGCCCATGTACCAGCAATTGCAATCAAAATCGTTTCATTTGGATCGAGCAAATTCCTTAGGATCGATTCATTACCACCATTGCCGCTAGTTTGGATAGCTAATGTAAATTCGGATTTTGTTTGCAACACATATTTAGCCATCTCTTTAATATCATCCATTATCTGTTATTTGATTATTAGCAGGAAATTTTAATTAATTTAATTTTTCTTGTTACCTGATTGAGATCAGTTGATAAAGGTACCAAACATTGATATGAAGCAGCTTTTAATACACGATCACTTGCATTCATTGGTCCACCAACTGTTAGAAGATATTCTTTTGGACGGAATGGTACAACAGGTTTTTTATATGTTGAAGGATAATCTAACGTATTTTCCGACATTATTTTCATTAATTAAAACTGAAGTTAGTTACCGAATAATACAGTGAAACGTACTGATTACGAATTGGATATTAATTCAACTTACAGACTATTTATATGTTTTATTATCTGTAGACGGCCGATAAATACTGTTGCTATATTATTCTAATCTCTGACCTTCAATTGACAAATAGATACTTTGACAATAGTGCATTAATTGTTTCAACTATCTTAGCTGAGTTGTTCATAGATTTTAAAAATTGGACAATTCATATACCCCACTTTATTACAACCAATCACATATTCAAACTCGATTGTAATCATATTTAATTGAATATGTTGAATATTGTTGGAATTGATTGGATGTTGTGGTCAGAATTTAGCAAACGCATTCGACGAAATGATTAAAATGGTTGATTAGAGTGTAGTAAAGAATTCCACTTCTACGATTTGAATTGTTGAATTTAGGAAATTATGATTCAGTTATACGATACAATAAAAAACAAAGAATGATTTCATAAAATATAATTGATGTATTTTGCAGACTCATTATAATTGCAGTTCTTTCGCCATTATTTCGGTGTTTGTTTTTTTTTCATACGTTGTTACTTCTCACAATTATACAGGGTCGGCCCGTCCAAGTAGAAACATAGGAGAAAATAGAAGAAATGAAACAGAAATATGATGTGCATGTGTTAAAAAGAGATATAGTGGGTGGTTAAGTAGTAAATACTCATTGCAAAAATATCCACCCTCACCATCTGCACCAGACCCTTTTTCTAATAACCACTCCTCTTTCTACTAAGAAAACTATCTGACCTAGAATTTTGCGTCTTTTTGAAGTAGAAACATTACAACTCAATGAGTAAGAGAAGACGGAACAATAACATTGTCCTGGTTTTGAGACATTTGGTGAATTTAAAATTAATCGTAATTGAAAATGAATGTAAACATCGATTAAACTTAAAGTTTTGTTTTTTTTTAATGCTCTTGCATAGTACCATAAAAAAAGTGTATCTGTACTGTTTGTTAAGATCGACAGTTAATTGAAAACAAACAAATTACCAAATTTTTTTTATTGTTTAATAATTCATTTAATTGATAACAATAGCAAAAATTTCTCTAAGTTCGGTTTCCATCAGCAAAGCATTTTTAATTTTAATTCTCCAAATTGCTAGTTTGTTGTTCGTACAAATAAATGATCACCATAGTACATAAAGATGTATTCGCTATTATTTTAACTGAACCACTAATGACAACGGACCACTTATATAGGCCACGACGCCTGGTGGTAAAAAAAGTACTAGATAGTACTTTTTTTACCAAAATAGTAAATATATTTATTTTGAATATTAGTGGTAAAAGTGGATTTAAACAAAATCTTTTTGATTAATTTTAATATTTACCGTTGATCACTACTGCATTTTAGTTATTTTAAATTTTTTTCATACGCCAAAGAAGTATAACTTCTAACGCGTGTACATAAGTATACACACTCTTTTTTATTATGGATTTCGAATTAATATATCTTTAAATTAAGCCCGGCGAAGCGGGCTGGGTATGCTACTTATAGCCGTTTTTTATTATCAAGGTTAATTCTACAAAACTGGCAGTTGTTGCGGAACTTACAGTTCCATCCCATCATCAGAATACATGGACACAGGAATAGGAACATAGGAAATAAGATCGGGCCAATAGACGACCAGATCTCTAAAAATTCCACCAGTGGACACCACCCACCCTTAGATCTTTGTATAAACATAACGCCCACTCTCATTCGAAAATCTCTCTGACCCATATTTTGTAGTTGTATTTCATTGAAATACACAAATACACAAATTTGTAAATATTTGTCATCTTTGTCGTGACTAAGGTGATTTTCCAAAACCAGACTATGGAACATGGGATTTTAATGTATCAGACAAAGAGCGGACTATCTCCAGCTGTCGAACATTTCAATCGTACTTTTTCAATTTTATCCGTTCCCATGATTTTTAAATTCTATCAATAGCAGGTACTATAACTCTCTAATTTGTAATAAATGAAATGAAACAATGTAATTATTATTAAATAGAAATAAATATTTTATTAATTCCAAAAAAAATGAAAAACGCATTGATTGTCTCATACTCAAAACTGTGACAACGCCACAAAAATACAAAAAAAAATACTCTTTATTCATCCTAATGAAAGAAAATGAGTTATTAAAATATGATATGGTATTTATTGCAGTACTATCTAGACGATATCTTATCTAACAAAAAGTGAATTTATGGGTATAATCTATAAATTATTTTATCATTTCAATTTTGCTTTAAATACTATAAATTTAACAAACACCTTTTATAATCGAATGAAAGAACTCAAAACGAAATCATTTTTATGTTATAAAAATGTATATACACTCTGATTTACTTGAACCCATTGAGTATCAGAACAAAATCTGTTTTGAAAGACTGAAAATACAATGTTCAATTTTTGGTTCGCCATTGCATTTTTGCGAATATTGTGATAAAGAAATGTTAAGCCCCTCCTCCCTACATCAATGCTGGTTGCATCTTAAAAATCACTTAGGCGCACAGATTAAAACCGGGTTCTATCGTCTTATCCTGTGGGATGTTCATCTGATACTGTCAAAGACATGCCGCTTTTGTTATCTTAGCGTTTGCTCCAGTTCATTGTGAAAGATCGTCCACATGTTACAATATGTGAGATGGCGAGCAGCAGCTGTATCCAACAGTACCGAAAAGCAATATAAAACCACCATCAGTCATCATCAATGGAACCACTTATATAATTTTTCAGTTGAAGCCGCATTTAAAACGAAAAGAACAAAAACAAGACATATTTACCCCATATTAAAACCAACTAGGCGTTAAGATGGATGTCGAGGAAGCCGAATAAAAATAGTACAGTTGGGTGCGTAAAAATTTTAACGACTCTTGGTGTGAAATTTCGCCTTTTTTACATAGATTGAACCGTTCTTCAACCATTTTTCGTACTGAGGATGAACCGATCCCCACATTTATTGCTTTATTGCTTTACCTACTTTAACCAATAGTTGCTGTCGAAATCATACCATAAATAAATAAACAGTCTGATTGTAAGAAATATTATTGAAACTGAAAGTAATTTACGTATCTACCTATGATATAATCTATTAGATTATCAATATTTTCACAAAAAGTAATTATTATGAAAAAATTTCAATAATTTCATTAAAAGGGGTGCGGTCTTTTCTTATTTCAGGTACATCAATAAATCGTCTCTTTTCTCTAGATATCCAATAGCATACTATCGAAAATGTTGTTCCCTTCAAGCGAAAGTCAGGTTTACACCACACAACCTTCACCGTTAAAATTTTTACGCACCCAACTGTACAAAAAATCTAGGAATTTCGTTTTGAAATGATGGAAAATCAATGGAAAAGTGCAATAAAAACAATTTGAAAGAATTTCAAGAATATTTTGACTGCAAATTATCGACGCCACAAATCCGTTTAGAAGAGGCAACGTGCACAAAATCGACCTTACACTAAATTTTCTTCTATATCGAATTTCTTTTAGTATAAACCGCAGGTAGAAAGTTGTCTTCTTTCGAAGACCGTTCGGGTACATCATTTCTACGGAACTTCATGGATAATGGCAAGTTAGTCAGTGTTATCTAAAGATGCAGAGACAGCAATGTTCCGCTTCTACTTGATACGGCTTTTTATAAGTTTATTGGGCTACCCTTCAGAGTCAAAAAATTCAACTATATATGTCTGAACAGTAAGCTTAGAATTTCGAAAACTGGAGAAAACTCTGGTCGGTATGCATAAAACGTCTTCAACGCACATAAACAAGAAGTATAGTCCAAATAGGTTAAGAACAACACAAGCAAATTTAAGGGCGTGTCTTAATCCACTTTCAATACGGTGCGATGAAGCGGAGGGGATGTGGCAATAGCCAATAGAATTCAACTCCAGAAACACAAGAAATCATGCAGTGGCGCCGACAAAAAATTCTTAATATATTTTCACGAAAATAAATTACGTATGTCACATTTGCTAATAAATTTTAATTAATATCATATTCCATTAATCTATCATTTTTGTCACCATAAGCCAAAAATATAAAATCAACGAAACTATTGAGTAATTGAGTGCGGAATACACGGCACTGGAACGCAAGGGTAGATGGGCGGAGCAACGGAGCAAGTGGGAATGACAACCTACTTTCTAGCGGTGTAGTTCTCAACCTATTTGAACTATAGCATGGAAATATCGATATTAGCAAAAAAAATCTATTAAAACTGAACAAGTCGTTAACAAAAAGTCAAATAATTACAAAGATTACCAGAGAAAAAACAACATTTTTATATTGACGATATTAATCATTATTTATGTTGATTTAAACGATTTTTATGCTAATTAATTTTTTTTTGTTAAATTGTTAACGAATTAATTAAAATTAATAGAAATTGTTGGCATCAGATTTTGACCACCCATCATGTTAGGTATAGATAATGTATTTTCGCACACACTTCGCCTATAATCAGTGTCTTCAACAACAACAACAACAACAACAACAACAACAACCACCACGCAGAAAATCTACCTCCTTCTGTACAATAATTTGAGAAAAAAGCGCTTTCTTTCGACGTCTTTTTTCGTATTACTTTTGTTCTAAATGTAACTTAATAAATGTTTTTAACATCATATTGTGTGACGAGTAGAAAAAGTAGTAACATTTCCGGGCGACGGCCTGAAATACATTCCCGACCGGTAATCATCGGGACCAACTTTTCCACTAGAGCTTGACCATGATTAGATAGCTTCTACAAGTAACTCTTATTGACAAGTTGTGCTTGTTCAAGTCAATTTAAACTAATACAACTTCACATTCTAACAGTAACCGGAAAACAAAAAAAAATTGAGGCCGTACAATAAGTATAAAACAATAAATCAAAAAATTATGAACATTGCAACATCACTATGTACTATACAGGGTCGGCCCGTCCAAGTAGAAACATAGGAGAAAATAGAAGAAATGAAACAGAAATATGATGTGCATGTGTCAAAAAGAGATATAGGAAAGGTGGGTGGTTAAGTAGTAAATACTCACTGCAAAAATATCCACCCTCACCATCTGCAGCAGACCCCTTTTGTAATAACCACTCCTCTTTCTACTAAGAAAACGATCTGGCCTAGAATTTTGAGGCTTTTTGAAGTAGAAACATTACAACTCAATGAGTAAGAGAGACGGAACAACAACAACAACAACAACAAACTATAGCGGAGATACGTTTAGAAATACACCGCAATAAACCAGGTAGTCATGCCCACTTTCCCCATTGCTCCGCCCATCTACCCTTGCCACCAGAGCAGCAGGTGTATTTTTCCAGTGCCGTGCGACCCGAACTCAGTTAATAGTTTGGTTGAGTGTCCTTTTTGGTTTATTTTGATAAAAATGATAAATGAAGGGAATAAGAAACCAAGCAAAATTTCTAAGTAAATATTTCATATAATTCATTAAGGAACAGAAATTCTGTATACATTATTTTAACAGCAAAAATAACAAAAGGAAATAATTTGAGAGCAATATTCTCTCTACTGTGCATCTTCCAACTTTCATGTTCATTCATTTACCCCAACCCCATAACTCTCTCTTGGAAATTCCAAAAAATTTTATAACAACTTACCGACACAATTGTACATTTCTTTAGATAATAATCTTTTTCCAATTGAGCTTTGCCTGTAATAATGAGACATACTTACCGCCAAAGGCCACCAAACATTCCATGTTTCTATACACAATACACATATTTATATAAAACACTTCAAAACTTCCGACAAAGTTATTCATTCCGTTGGCGACCAATTAAATAAGACAAAAAATAATATATCTCTTCGAGTATCCATTAAAGCTTACTTGTATAAAATTGTACTTTCTAGAACATGGTACACTTAATTGCAATTATAAAATTAATTAATTATGTTATCAATTAGTAGACAGAGCAAGTATATTCATAGTTTTTATATTTTATCTTTTGGCGAAAATGAATTATGAATTTTTTGTCGCCGCTACTGAGTGATTTCTTGGTTTTCTGAAGTTGAATTCTATTGGCTATTGCCACATTCCCTCCGCTTCATCGCACCCTAGTGAAAGTGGGTCAAGACACACCCTTAAACTTGCTTGTGTATTTCTTAGGAATTCACCACTATAGCAATTTGGAGAATTAAAATTAAAAATGCTTTGCTGATGGAAACCGAACTTAGAGAAATTTTTGCTATTGTTATCAATTGAACGAATTATTAAACAATAAAAAAAATTTGGTAATTTGTTTGTTTTCAATTAACTGTCGATCTTAACAAACAGTACAGATACACTTTTTTTATGGTACTATGCAAGAGCATTAAAAAAAACAAAAGTTTAAGTTTAATCGATGTTTACATTTATTTTCAATTACGATTAATTTTAAATTCACCAAATGTCTCAAAACCAGGACAATGTTGTTGTTCCGTCTCTCTTACTCATTGAGTTGTAATGTTTCTACTTCAAAAAGACGCAAAATTCTAGGCCAGATCGTTTTCTTAGTAGAAAGAGGAGTGGTTATTACAAAAGGGGTCTGGTGCAGATGGTGAGGGTGGATATTTTTGCAATGAGTATTTACTACTTAACCACCCACCTTTCCTATATCTCTTTTTAACACATGCACATCATATTTCTGTTTCATTTCTTCTATTTTCTCCTATGTTTCTACTTGGAGGGGCCGACCCTGTATATATATATATATATATATATATATATATATATATATATATATATATATATATATATATAGAGGTGTAAACAGTGTATGATTGTTTGCCTAAAGTTGAAAAAATACCTACAAAAATTTCCAAACATGCTACTCTTTAAATCGAGTTTTCAGAAAAACCGCAAAAAATATTGAGAAAAGATTTTCCCTCTAGGATTCAACATATTGTATTCTATAATTCCTGTAAATTTCTTTCGATTATATTCACTACAAACCGCATAAAAAGGAATTTTGGATTAAGCGATTTTCCGTATCGGAAAATCTAATTGATTTTTCCACTTCTTATAGACCTTCCAAGTTAGTTCTTTACAATTCCCATCGAATGCAATAGCGAGCACAGCTTCAACTATATAATTATGCCTTTGCTTAAAAAGGAACAAGCGTTTACATCGATACGATATAGCTTATTCAATGATTTATTTGTTTAAATTATTCGTTTATTTACATATTAATTTAAACAAATAAATAATAACAATTGTGCAATCACAGTTGGTGTTTTAATTAATTTCTCAACCCCTTCCGCTAATCACCAACAACAACCCTGTTCTGTATCTCGTACAAAAGAGGGTAGAAATTAATGTTTTTGAAAGCTACTCTTTTTTCCAACTAACAAGCTGTATTTTTCCTCCACAATTCTTGGATATTTAAACAACAAAAAAAATTTGCGAATAATGAAAAAGGGCTCTTTTTCATTACGGCAAATGAAAGAGAACTGAAAGAACTTTGTCATCATTCTCGACAACGTTAGATACACATATGCCCTACCCCAACTTGATCTTGATTAGTCCTTATGGGCGTACGATGCTAACAAGCTTTGAACAAAAACCAAACGGAAGTACAACAGAATTTTTCATCAGACTTAATAATAATGTGGGGAGGTTGTAATGGAAATTTAATCGATAAAATATTCAACAAAAACTGTCGTTTATTTTATGCTTGTATAACAAAAACAAAGTGTACTCTAGTTTGAGTTTCTGTCCCCGGAGGATTGTGAAAACATTGTTGATAAAACGACGAAAATATAGTCGCAATTTACATCAATCAATTTAGTTTTTGGAATGTTTAACGACTCAAACATATTTTTGCCATTATTTTCCATCTTTTATTGTGATTTACCTGTAGCATATTGTTTTTTTTTTGAGAAGAAAATTCATTTCAATAAATATTTCAATGATGTGTTGTGTCAACCGACTCGACCTATTTTGCTCAATTTTGTTGGTAAATTGTAATGTTTTTATAAGTATACACGTCGAAAAAGCTCTTATTTTGTGTAAATATTTTTCTATAGAAGATCATGAATGATGTATAAAGATTCCAATCGACAATAGGACGCTACCCTGAAATTTTATTTCACAAACTCCATCTAACTATTGTTATCTCAGATCTGGGGATGATTTTCGGATTTTATTAATAATTCAGAAATCTTCCGATTTATAGTTTGATATTTATACACATTTTTTATCTTCATTCTTATGAATATCATAAAAGATAGATGTTTCTATCTTCGTGGAGTATGAGCATAATGGATGTTTTGTGTGTTTTTGTTGAAAACTTGACAGACTTTCAGGTGACTATAAATATTTGAATTTACTAAATTTAAAGAGTTCTGAAAATAAAATATCGAAACTGCAGCTTTTCATATGAAAAGCGTACGATTTTGTGAATGTACACTGAATCGAATTCAACTTGAACAACTTGACGCTAATGTCGATCTTATGTTGGTCGTGTGCAGCTGTTGTAATTTAAAAATACCCCACACACAGGAAGTATTCATGAGGCTTTTAAAAATATCCTTATCAAATTATCCTATTCTATTTCAATTATGACCAAAATTGATGGGATTTCAAAGTGGCTTTGATGGTTGTATGGAAATTAAATTGATGGAATTTTTTTGAATTTTTAAATTTTTGTATGTGGGAAACGACACACCGTTATTGAGAGTGTATCGTCAACTTAGAAGTATGGCATTGAAATCAAATTGCCGACATTTTCGTCCCAATTCTCTATCTGTCAAGATTTTTATCGATTCGTATATGAATGATCCGTCTGGCCAGCCAGGTCTTTCAAGAAATTGTTGACAGATATCATTGTAAACGAAATCGAAAACTTTAATGAACAACTATTATAATACGCGATATAAAAATGATAATGATCAAAAAATATTCAAATCTTGTTGGGTGTGTAACAACATGGTTAAAATTTTGCGATTTCATATCATAACTTGTGTGTGCATGTATCATCATCATCATCATCATCATTATCATCATCATGGAAAGACTTGTTGTTATGCATCACGTTCACTGAACTTGACATTTTTGCCTGGTTAGCTTTTAGTTTCGAGTACGTTGATATTCTAAACGCTATATCTGTTATTATTGCGTTATCTAATTATAATATCTGTTATTTATTTTGTTTTTAAGAAGAAAGACAAATATTTTTGTAAAGTCGGATATTGCAATATGTAAACAGTGAAGTGAAAATTACAAGGAAATATATTAAACCGAATCTTTTTCATTTTTATGTAAATATTTACAACGAAATATTTCCGGAGCATTCGCAATGATATGCAAGTATGTATTTTTATTATCTAATCTCATTTAGTAAAATTGCAAATATTGTATTTTTATTGTTATTTTTTCTTCTTCCTTGTGATATTTAGTGTTGAATTCTCTGAACAAAAATGAATCCTAGTTCATAATTCTTTTATTTTAGTATCTGTTTATTTTCAAATAAATTCAACATTTGGCTAATGCATTCTAGAAAAGGGACAACAAGTCCTAGCTCTGATTTATGACCCCGGACACTTGAGTCCTACAAAGGTCTCATTCGTTATCTATAATGTTGTATGTGTGTTTGGGTCAATCATATGGTTTATGTCATACTTGGGGAGAGACTTGGACCCCATTGTAAGATTTTCTTAATTAGTTTTTATGTTAATATAGACTGACTCTCTTGAGCGTAAGGACGCTCCCCTCTAAAACTTAGTCTTTAAATAAAACAAAAATATAATCGTTAATCACTGAATATTTAATACAAATTAATCACGATCACTATCCATAACTTCCTACAGGTTATGGGCCCAGATAACGTGCGTAATTAAATCGTGAAAACAGTGAAAGTTAAGTTATCAATCTGTGTTTAAATCAAACTTGTAAAAGTACCAATTTGCCATTTTAATAAATAAATAAATAAATAAGCAAATATTTAAATAGAATATAAATTAAGTGAGTGAATTTATTGTGAGTGTAATTTGATATTTTATGACGATGGAAGCACCAAAGCCACAAAGAGGAATAATTCCTTTTAATGGACTTAATTATAGTGTGTGGAAAAAGAGAGTGCGGTTACTTTTAAAAGAACTAAGTTTACTTAGTGTTATTGATGAAGAAACGCCTCAAAATTCAGATCGTAAATGGATGAAGAAAAATGATGTGGCACATAGTATCATTGGTTCACATTTGGCAGACTCATTGTTACATTTTACGGATGTGACTTATGCCAAAAATGTCTTCGAAAAATTAGATTGTATTTATGACAGGAGAAGCCTTCCAACGCAGATGACCATGAGAAAAAGACTCTCGGAATTAAAGTTAGCAGCCGATATGTCTCTCATGGAACACTTTTCTGTTTTTGACACATATGTAAACGATCTATTGGCATCCGGATCAAAATTGGATGAAGCGGATAAAGTGTTGCAGTTATTAAACACACTCCCATTCTCTTATGATGGAGTTATTACCGCAATTCAAACTTTATCTGAAGATCAATTGAGTTTAGATTTCGTGAAAACACG
The DNA here is from genome assembly GCA_028455855.1 of Meloe dianella. Taxonomy (NCBI): domain Eukaryota; kingdom Metazoa; phylum Arthropoda; class Insecta; order Coleoptera; family Meloidae; genus Meloe; species Meloe dianella. The sequence continues at coordinate 8,419,444 of JAPTHL010000047.1, read as the reverse complement.
TTTACTTAATCACGAAATGAAAATAAAAGGACAAAACCGCGATACAAGTGCAAAAATATTAGTTGCAGAAAATAGTGATAAAACAAGTGAACATAAAGTTCATTTTCGGAAATCAAACTACAGTCAAAAATCGAAATTTAAGAACGGCCTAAAGTCATTCAAAAACTTTAAAAGCTCTTTCAAAAATAAATTTAAAGTGAAGTGCTATCAATGTAGTCGTATAGGGCATGTTAAAAGAGACTGCATTTATTTTAAAAGGAACCAAGACTTCAACGAACGGAAAAGGAACAAGACTGCTCAAATTACTCAAGTGGTGCAATCAAATTCACAGCCCATAACTTTTATGGCTGGTGGAAATAAGATAATCGAAACAAACCGAAATAAAATTGTCTTCTTGCTAGTTTCCGGAGTCTCAGATCATATTATAAATAGAGAAGACATTGCAAGGACATTTGAGCTCCTTGAGACACCAATTAAAATTTTGGTAGCCAAGAGCGAGCAGTACATTTCAGCAACCAAACGAGCTGCAATCAACGTGACAACAAACAAAGACGTCAAGGTGACAATTGGAGAAGTTCTTTACAGTCCAGAAGTACCATATAATCTGTTGTCAGTGTCCAAACTCCAAAAATCAGGCATGGCCATCTTGTTCGATCAGCAAGGGGTAAAGATAAGTAAAAATGGTATACTTATTATGCAAGGTAAGCCATTAAATAGTTTAACACAAATAGAATTTACAGTTGATAATTTTGAAATAAATTCTGTTGTTAAAATACTGAATAATAAGAAAACAAATTATGATATTTGGCATGAAAGGTTAGGCCATATAAGTAAAGATAAATTTGTTAAATTAAAGAATTATAATATGATAGAGGATGTAAAGGAAATAATAGAAATCAATCCTAATGATAAGATTTGTGAAGCTTGTATTAACGGCAAGCAAACTCGATTATCGTTTAATAAGGCTAAAAATCGAGAGCACGTAAGGAGACCATTATTTATTGTACATTCAGATGTATGTGGTCCAATCACTCCAACGGCACTGAACGATAAAAATTATTTTGTTTTGTTTTTGGATCATTATACTCATTACTGTGTAGTATATTTGCTTAAACATAAGTCAGAAGTGTTTTCAGTATTTAAAGATTTTGTAGCTAAAAGTGAAGCTCATTTTAATCTAAAATTAGTTTATTTATACATAGATAATGGTAGAGAATATTTGTTTAATGAAATGAAAAATTACTGTGAAAATAAGGGCATCACTTATCATTTAACCGTTCCGCGAACTCCTCAATTAAATGGCGCTGCCGAACGTATGGTTAGAACAATCACAGAAAAAGCTCGGTCAATGATAGCTGGATCTTGTTTAGACAAAATTTTCTGGGGTGATGCAGTTTTAACAGCAACATATTTGATTAATATTATTCCAAGTAGAGAATTAAAAGTAATGAAAACACCTTATGACTTATGGCATAGTAAACAGCCTTCTCTTAAGGCTCTACCGGAGTGGTTTGTAGATACAATGTAAAATAATGGTAACATTTATTCCTTTTTTTTCCACATTTTCAAAATTGAAGCAAAGGTCGATTGCTCTATACATATGAACAGCTAGTGCCGAGGTCTGAGATACCTTAGTTTTCCGAAAAAACTTTTAGTTTTCCTTAAATCGCGAAAAATCGTTATTTTATTTATTCCTCTTTTTCTCGGGTAATGACTTTTTGTTGTTGAATTTTTGACCACTTTGTAAACCATTAAAGTACCGAGGTCTGAGATACCTTATTTTTTTGATAAACTTATTAATTAATTAGATATTTGATAATAAAGTTTTTGAAAGTAGGCAACTTGTTCTACATGTGATCTCAAAACTTGTGCTAATCGACGATGATTTATTACCCCCCCAGCATGGTGCTCGGCAGTAGGCAATAAACAGATTAGTTTTATATACCTAGAACCTTTTTCTACAAATGTGGATTTTATAAAATAGAATGTTTTGGTCCAAAATAAAAATATATAAGTAACACCCAACATGAAAAATATCGAAAATGCAGCAGAACGCGGATTGCAATTAAGTTAAAAAACTATATCCACTTAAGTTTAAATTTATCAAAGATCTTTTTTCCGTAATAGTCTTAATTGTCTATGTCTCTTTTTTCTGGGTCAATTAATTCCGGAAGCAAAGCATTTAAAAAGAATTTTTCTAAATGAGGTATCATGTTAAAAAACCAAAATTCATCATCTCTCTCAATTTCGCAGTATTTAATGTCGACACTGGTATATACTATAAAATAACAAATATTGCGCTTACAGATACGTAACTGTCCTTGAATTTGATAATAATAATTATGATTCTGCTTTAACTTTAAATTTCCGTTATTATCTATTGTACAATAATCAATTTTTTTCTTCTCGATACCTTCCTGAATTGTCATATCACGTGCTGAATATAGACATTTCACTTCTACAATTGTTTCGGAACCGGTGAAGCTGCTAGATATCTATAATCACTGTCAACAAATAAGCCGCATTGTTCTATTTTTGAACTGATAATTTTTTCAAGGGTCTCAATTGCTGTAGATTCACATTTAATTCCTGTGATTTAAAGATGGTGGTAAGAAAGAACAAGAAATTGATGATTTTGAATATAAGATTACTTCTACCGTATTTGCTGTGCCCTTTTCTGGTCTCATTCTACAAATTTTCCCGAATTTGCTAGATGTAAGTCTGATATTTCGCTCTTTATTCCACTCTGGGTTTGTACTTTGGCCCCTAGTTTTTCGTTCAATTTCAAAAATGTCCGATTGTGAATAATTATCAATCATTTCAAATTTTTTAATTTCATATTCGTTGTCTGGTAAATCTGGAATATAGCCCATTTCGCTATTATTTATTCCGTAATCTGAATCGGTACTGCAAGCGCGACCCATTTGTTTCATACCCCCTCTTTTGTTTTGTAATTTCTTTTTCTTTTCCATAAATTGCTGTGTAAATTTACCGATACCAATACTGCTTAGTTTTTCGATTATCTGTCCAACAAAATTTCCTTGACAATTATAATTAAGCCCAGCAGCATGGCATCTGCCTTCATAAGATCCCCTCAAAGAAAAATTAATTCTTTTCCCACCAACTAGTTTGTTTACCATCGAATTGTACGTTTCAACAGTATTGCTGTCAACATCGTATAGCAAACTAGATGACAAATTAGCAACACGATTTAAACAATTACTGAATGGTTCATAAACATTACTTTTAGTAAAGTCATTATACGCAATTTCATTTACTTGGCCACTTGTTTTACAAAAATAGACATCACATTTCGAATGGTCGCCAAAAATATGCCGAGGGCCATTTGAAATATCATACAAATACTCCTTACATTTTTTTTCGGCCTCTTTCTACCCTTTCGTGTTTTTACCTGACTACAGCAATATCTTCGGTCTTTCGGCATGTTTGAAAAATTTGGTGTTATAAACACTTTCTCTTGACATGCGGCAAAGTATTGTGATCAATTTTGATTTGATTTCAATTTTTTTTAATAATTGAAGATGTAAATCAGTTTCTCTTAAACTCTTAGAATTACTTAGAATTAGATATTTCACTTCTCTTTCTAAGTTTTTTTGTAACATTTTAGATAGTAGATCATCTTATGGGTATACCTATATACTTATATAAAGTGTAATAAATACAAGTTACAAGCACCGAGAGAAAAAAATTAGAGTATGCCGAATCAACAAAATTTCATTCATATATTGTAGATTCATAAATAAACAATGCCTGCTCTAATTGTTGTTTTTGATCGTATTTTATTTGAATTTGAATTTTCCGATTTAGGTTTTTTAGTCAAAAATTGGTGAATGCTCCTACGATACAAACTAATTTATTTAAACATATAATGTTTAAAATATGAAAATATCCGTCGTCTACCTCTTATTTCGGCTAACTTCTGTTTTACAACCATTTTACAACTCTCCGTACAGCCCCCTGCTGTTAGGGACTAGTGATTGACAGCTGTCATACAACTCAGGCAACAGATTTTTATGCAACCGAAACTACTCCAAATTGAAATTTTATTTTACTCCGGTGGAGCCTTAAGTATTTAAAAGTATTTGGGTCTACCGTATATGTACATGATAAAAATTTTAAATCTAAATTCGACAATAAATCTTGGAAAGGTATACTGGTTGGTTATGAACCAAATGGTTATAGAGTATGGGATGTAGAGTCAGAAAAACATACCACGGTAAGGGATGTTATTGTGGACGAGACAAATTTTATGATGTCTCGGCCAGGTATAAAGTCTGGCGGAACAAGTAAAGGTTCCGTGAATGAAACTGATTCTTTTGAAGTTTCAGTGATGAATAATAAATCTGGTAATGATAAACCAGATAGTTTTGATAAATCTGATATTGAGAAATCAGATAGGTTTTATAAATCTGGTAATGATAAACCAGATAGTTTTAATAAATCTGATATTGAGAAATCAGATGGGTTTTATAAATCTGGTAATGATAAACCAGATAGTTTTAATAAATCTGATATTGAGAAATCAGATAGGTTTTATAAATATGGTAATGATAAACCAGATAGTGATGATGACTCTAATAGTGAGGAATCAGATGTACTCTATGATCCCAGTAATAAATTTCCAAGATTGAAAAATGAGAGTAATAATTTTGAAGCCAGTCGTCGGAGGAGTGAAAGGATCAGAGGTCTACCTAAAATATCATACGATGAAAATAGTTGCCCGGAAGAATGTATGTTATCAGCTCAAATGATAATTAGTGATGTACCTAAATCATTTGATGATATTAGAAATAGGCCAGATAGGGTTAAATGGGAACAGGCGGTTGAAAGTGGACTTAATTCACTTGATATTAATAGTACTTGGACATTAGTACCAAGACCAAATGAAAAGAACATTGTAGATTGTAAATGGGTATTTACAATTAAAAATAATGAATTTGGTAATCCCTATAAATATAAAGCTCGATTAGTGGCTAGAGGTTTCAGTCAAGAATACATGGTAGATTATGATGAAACTTTTGCACCAGTAGCTAGAATATCTAGCTTTAGACTTATTGTTGCTTTTGCCAACCAGAATAATCTGTTACTACACCATATGGATGTAAAAACAGCATTTTTGAATGGCAAATTAAAAGAAGAGATTTTTATGAGAGTACCTGAGGGAGTTAAATGTAAAAATGGTCAGGTCTGTAAACTAAACAAAGCTTTATACGGTTTGAAACAGGCAGCTCGGTGCTGGTTTGAGGTATTCGAATCAACTTTAAAGTCAATGAGTTTTCAAAATTCTCCAGTAGATCGCTGTATTTATCTTTTAGATTTGGGGATATTTCGAAAAATATTTACGTAGTGCTATATGTCGATGATCTTGTTATTGCCACTCTAAATGAAGATACAATGAGTAGTTTTAAAGAATATTTAATGCATAAATTTCAAATGGTAGATCTTAAAGAAATTAAATTATTTCTAGGTATAAGAGTTTCCAGAAATGAATCAGTCATAACATTAGACCAAAGCGCATATGTAAAATCAGTTTTAGAAAAATTTAGGATGCAAGATTGTTACTCAGAAAAGACCCCTCTTGAAAACAAAATAGATTACGAAGCTCTTAATTCAGATATAAATTGTAATAAGCCGTGCCGAAGTATTATCGGCTGTTTAATGTATTTAATGATTTGTACTTGCCCAGATTTGAGTTTTTCAGTAAATATTGTTAGTAGACATATGAATAAAAATAATATTAAATTATGGCAGTATTTAAAAAGAATTTTAAGATATTTGAAGGGCAGGGCTGACTTAAAATTAGTATATACTAGAAGTCATTATAAAAATATAATAAGTGGGTATGTTGATGCTGATTGGACTAGCAGTACAATTGATAGGAAAAGTACAACGGGTTATCAGTAGTATATATATATGGGGTTTCGAGCGCTTTTTGTGCCGGGGTTCTGGGACAGTGCAATGCGCAGTTTACGTATATCTGGTTGCCTACCTATTTCGCGCTGTCTTTGAAATTGATTTTGAAGTGAATAGCTGATCGCCTAAGCTGTAGGGGACAAAGAAAAGTAACTGGTGGGGGGAAAGCAGTGTGGTCAGTACCAACCTAAATTTAAAAATCGTGAAAATTCCCTAAAAAGTCACTAGAAGTGTCTCAAAATGGCGGTTTGCGTAAATGTAGCGCTAAAGTGTTACTTTTAAATTGACGGCAGGTTTGAAAACAAAACCGACAAAATGGCGGTTTATGTAGAATGTAGAGCTGTCAGCTGTGACCTTTTTGCAGTTGTAAATCGAAGATTGCCCGCTCCCGCTCCCCGCTTGCACAGTTAAGCTTTATAGTTTAAGTCGTAGTAGTCTTTGGTGAGTATAATACATGACGTCATAGGTCTAGAATATTCTAGAACTGGCTACAAAGCGGTGATCCCCCGCAGACATATAGTTAAATGGAAAAATTTAATGAATATACAAAATAATTTTTTAATATATAATAATTTTTCAATACAAAATCTAAAAAAAATAGCAACTTCCATCAGATGATGATGTATCGAATTCCATTGTTCTAACCAATTTTCTATGTGTTCTTTTACAACATTCAGTGTATGGTCTTATTGAAAATAAAGGACCTTTGATGCAGAAATAACAGCATGAATTTTCATCTTTGATAATATCTGGTAATGAATCGATATGTACACATTCATAATAATTTACTGGAGTAAATTTAAATATTGATTCTCCAGGACAATAGAGTTGGTAATTAAAATAACAGGTATTACAGATCCCCAGATTGTCTGTTCTTCGATGATAAAGATATTCTATACAAAAATTGTTATTAAGCTCATAAATATCTTGATAATCTGGTAACCATAAAAATAGTTAGAAAAATGTCAGTGTTAAAACAATTGAATAGTATTGGTGAATGTTCGTTTAAGAAAACGAATAATATTAACGTGTTAATAATAGATAAACCATATATGGTATTATCATTAAAGAAAATCACAACAAAATTTGGGCCTTCTATTGTTGCCGAATTGGAGGATTTCTGTGTATATCTGCCGAACCGCTTTGTGAAGAACATGAGTGATGACGACATTAGTAAATTTCCTAATGGTGACATATCGTTAATATATAAAGGAAAAGGAGAATACAACAATAAAGAAATTCACTTATGTCAATGGAAGAAAAATTAATAAATCAAATGATTTGTTGTATAAAAAAAAATCATAATGTATTTTAGTAATGTCTTGTAGTTAAAATAATAAATAAAACACATTGAAAAATTAAAATAATCCTTTATTACTCAAACATTTTTTTTTGATTAAAATATATTCTTTACAATGCCAGTTAACTGATAATATTCAAATAATTTATCATGCACGATAATACAATACACTCTTGTATTCTCAGGGAAATTTTCATTACTTTCAAATTCTAATTTAACGTCAACTGTTGATGATTGGATTGCCTCATTTTGTTTGGAACAATCAATGACAAAGATGGCTTGTTGAGAAAACTGTGTGTAAGTAGTAGTTGGTGTAGATGAATATCTATTGTGAAAGCTCTTATGGAAATCAACAAAAGCTTGATAAGCTTCAGTATATTGATTATTTGCAAAATCAAAGTTTTGATTTTCATACGGATAACATTGCGAATTCAACCATAAACGAAGATTGGTTAATTTGACATTGTCAAAATTCGAAATGGTTTTAGTTACATTGTCTTTTCGATCTATTTGAAAAGCAACAGTAACAAATCGTGGATGTTCCAAGTTAGATGTTGTCTTAACACTCCATATATCTTTCTTTGTTTGTCTCATTGATGGTAATTCCATTAATTCCCAATTTCTGAATGCAATTTCAATTGGTACATTTTTGTTCATTTGATTCAAAAGGTACAATTTATTTTGATCATTTGGATGTACGTGTTTCACTTTCAATGATAAGTCTTCAATTTTAAGTCTCGATCGTTTGGTTCCAGTACTATTATAATAACAATTGTTATCAGTACGACTACGTACTAGCCGTATTTTATGTTTTCCATTCAAAATTGCTTGATAATCATGAAAGACAGCAAATAGAAATGGTAATGGAATCCGTAATGTAAACAATGTTTTGTCTGTTGACAAAGTTGCAATTGTATCAGCATCTGGACACCATCCAGCAATGTCTAATGCTTTACTTTCATCATGATTATTACAAAGTAGAGCTTTAATTGTTGTTGTTGTTCCAACATCGCGTACTTTTTCAATTTCTTTTCCATTCAATTCATATGCAATTGAATCGAACAAATATGCTCCAGGATTGTTTGATAACTTACACTCCCCTGTTGCCGCCTCAGCAGCAATTGCTTCGAACTTGCAATTTAAATGTAGGAATGACTCACTAAATGATATAAAAATATCTTGTTGGTTTATATTAATCTCAATTTCATCGTTATTTTGAAATGATGAGATTGTCGGATGATAAGTATGGTATTCTTCGCGCTCAATGCTGTTGTCAAATGTTACTTTTTTGTATATTTGCAGTTTTTCGGACATTATAACCTAGATTTCTTAACACCTGTATACTGGCGTCTGTCAGTGGTGACTGTCTTCTAATGAATGAATTGTATCTAGACGTTTCAGAGATTTTATAGTCACCGACAGCAATATTGTTTCTATGAAAAACTAGGCCCATTATTCTTCAATTCTAGTCTAATGACGATTTCTTCTCCTTGAAAGTTAATCAAGTTGTCGTTTTGATCTATCACCTTGAGGGTAAGATTGTCAATGAAACGTTTATTGACCACTGGCACATATATATGATTTCTTGGTTCAATATTTATTGCATAACCTGGGTCAACAGCTGGAGCAAATTCATAGAGTGTATGTGATTGGTGATTATTGTAAAAAGATCCTGTTGATATATTGCATTCAACCCGTATAGATAAGACTTTAATAATTTCTACGGGTATATCAGATGAATGAAGCACATTAGCTGGCAGAAGTTTTCGAGAAAATCCTAGTAGTTTACCAATACCACCTTGTTTAGTAAAATCAACTTGATATTTACTTTTCAATTCACACTTCAATGTATTATTATTTGGTTTCAATGATAGAATTTCAGATTTATCTGTTTGATCATTTGCAGCTATAGTCATCTGTTGCTCTAGGTAATCCTCAATATGACTAATTTCATAAGCACCTGTTGGTATTGTTATCTCCTTTGCTATATCGTTTTCATCTATATAATGGAATTTATTTTCACCATATTCAATGTTTGGTATTGAATTGTATGTGTGAAATCCAATTAAAGCCAACGAATAGTCACAAGAAGGATTTAAATCAATTGGTGGATAAAAGTCGGCAGTTAAAATACTGCTGCGACCTTTAAGTGTGAACGTCAAAGACATAACTGACTAAAACTAAACATTTTTATTATTATATAAAAACTTCAAACACAAATGTCCACAATTATAAGTGTTCAATTTTTGTAGATCGTCATAGTTGAATATAACACTGTTACATTTCCAATAGTCAATCAATTCTTTAGGGAGTCTTAGATTTCCATAACTATCAAAATAAATTACTCTATTGTTTCCTTTCAAATATGCAACCCAATGTGTACCGCTACCTTCACGAGAATCCAAATTTATAATACCTGATTCGCGTTTCTTAGCTCCATTTACATGTAAATCATTTCTCATAAAAACACCTCGAAAATTGGGTATCTTAAGCTTTATAATATAATTTTCTAATTCATAATTGGTTAGAGGGCGAGAAGGTAGTCTCAATGGAAGTTTTTTTTCAAGTATAATCCAAATCCTTTTTTGTCTTTCTTCAAATACAATCCACTGCCCTTTTTACCAAGGGTAATAGATTCCATTGTTTGATTGTGACGTTGAGCTTCGTCTAATTTTTTCTTAGCAGCTTTAGCATCGTTAACTGCTTTTGCTATGACAGCTGCACCACCTGCTAGAGCTCCTAAAGCAGACAGTCCAGCAAATACTAATGGTAGAAAACCACCAGACTTAGGAAGAGGTATTACTCTTGGTAAACGAACTCGTCTTTTACCACCAACATTTTTGACAGCGACTCGAGCCGCTTCAACAATATTGGCAAATTGTGTTCCATCCAAACTAGATGTATCAGAATTTTTGATGAAACTTTTCAGCGGATCAATTACATTCTTTTTGAATGGAACTTGTTTCAGTTTTTTTATTCGCTTTCGTTGTTTTCTCTTTCTGTTCTGATTACTAGTAGAATGGCCCATTCCAAGTTTACGTTTCATTTTCATTGTATTTGAAATAAGGTAAGCGGCTGCTTTTTCGGCAAGTGAAGCGTCACGTGATAGAACTCTTTTCCAAGCGTTATTTTCTAAAATTTCATCAGCTATGTGACGGTCTTTAAGATCTTTAGTTTGTGAATAAGCTATATCGTGTTGTTTACATGCACGATCTAGCTCATTAATTCCAGGATCTCCTCTGGCCAACCGTTCGGATAACTTTGTACCAGGTCCACAGTATTGGTAACCAGGTAGATGTAATTCAACAGGTAATTTATTGATGAGGGAATTGACAAGTCCGTCACCTTTGAATGACAACATTGAACTGAAATTCAGTTCGGTGTGTCAGCATATAAATAGGGAGAGCAACTGAAAAATTTCCATCAATACAATGAATGTCGTTAAACAAAAATTATCTTTAAAAGTGAAGAATCATGATAGTGATGAAACTATCAAACGGTCCATTGCGCAGGCGTCGCCACAGCCCGCTACTTCCAAATACGATGAGAACAATAATCTGTGGACCGAGCGGATGTGGTAAAACTAATGTGATTATTAGTCTTCTATTAGAAACTAATGGATTATGTTTTGAGAATGTATATATATTTTCAAAATCTCTCTTTCAACCGAAATATGAATTATTGAAAAACGTTCTCAGTAAGGTGAAAGGACTTGGATATTTTCCATTTACCAATAATGATGAAATCATTTCGGTGGATAATGCTAAGAAAAATTCCGTATTTATCTTTGATGATGTTGCATGCCACAAGCAGAATCACATAAGACAATATTTTAGTATAGGACGTCACAAAGACATTGATTGTTTTTATCTCTGTCAGACTTATACACGTATACCTAAGCAACTGATTGGTGATAACGCGAATTGTGTGGTAATCTTTAGACAGGATAATCATAATCTTAAAATAATTTACAATGAAAATGTTGGAAGTGATATGAATTTTGAGGAATTTAAAAATATTTGCAAACTTTGTTGGGTGGACCAGTATGGATTTTTAGTGATAATAAAAGATCAAAAGCTAAATGATGGACGCTATCGTAAGGGATTTGATTCTTTTATACTTCATAAAGAGAAAATCAAGTGTTAATGTGATGATGTGCATGTGCTCAACTGCTATAAGTGGTTGTTGTGCTGTTAAATGGGTGCAATTGATCTGTTCAATCTGTTTACATAATAACCGTATCGGCTGTTCAAAAAAACTATATAAGAAGGAATGAATAAGTTAAAAGAATGTGTATTCAATCAGTAGCTATTACAATGTTGAAACAACAACATAAACAAGTTAGAAAGAGGCTCATTGAAGCAGTCAGTAATGTTAGAAAAAATACAAGCAATTAAAATCTGGTGACACTGAACAAGTTGAGAAGATTAATACATTATTTCAACCGATAAGCAAACCATTACATGAATTAGTGACAATACAAAAAAATAAAAATCAGCCCCGTACACATCATCACATGATGCAACATCCTAAAGACAAAGAAGAAGAAGAACAAAAAGAAAACAAAACCATTGTTAAGAATGAACCTCCAGATCTAGATACGCCATCTGCACATGATGATAACGATAGTGATAATGATGATGATGATGATGATGATGATGATCATGAGGTATTTTCCAAAGGAACTTATGATGCATATGTTAGTGAATTTCCCCTGATCGCTCAACCCTATATAGAGAAATTAATTACACATCATAGAACAATTCATTTGAAAAAATTACAATATGATCCATGGAATAACACAATGTTAATTGGAAGAACACCTTTGAAAATTAAAGATAATGGTAACATACAAATTGGAGATAATGAGTTTCAAGGTACAGAAGCATTGTATGACTTGGTCTTTTTAAAAAATCCATTGGTCGACAGAACTGCTTTTGTAGAAGACTATGAAAATTATAAACAGATTATATACAATACAAATTTATATAATGATAATTATGATAGAAATCAACAACTACGTGGAGATAAGTCTGACAAATATAAGTATATCATACGGCCTATTTTGAACATGCTAAAAAGTAAACATAGTTCAGAACTACTAGTTTCCCCCAGAACTACTGAAAGCTCGATGCATGACAGTAATAGAAGTGGTGGTCCTAGTAGTCTCGGAATTAGTAAAGAAGGAGGGGCATATTTACACTTGAATAAAAAACCTATGGAATACGTCTATTGGGATGATGTAAATGAATTAGTTTATCGGTTGGCTCTGTTGCATGCATCACGTAGAGCCGGTAATAATTCGCATCATAACGAAATTATTGCCATTGAAGAAGAATTACGTGAAGCTGGTGTAATATATTAAAAATGTCACTATATATGGATGTGCAAGGCTTTCGTGTACCTGATAAGAAATATTCACCAGAAGAATTAGCAGTTTACGATGGCCATAGAATGAGTCATTTTGTTTTCAATTCACCGTATTGTTTCAAAGCACTTCCATTGGAATATAAAAAACAAGCTCACTGGGTGACAAACAATCATCATGGCTTAAAATGGGATGATGGTTTTGTAGAACCTGCAGAATTTGGAAATATACTTGATAGAGTAACTGTTGGATATGACCAAGTCTATGTAAAAGGGTTAGAGAAAAAGCAATTTATTGAAAAATTTCTCTGCACGGTATTAGTTAATGAATTACCGGAAACACCACGTCTTCATAAATCTAATCCAACTTGTATGTATCATTGTATTTCAAATTGTATGTGTGCTTTAACAAATGTTGTTCAACTGTATGAAAATTTTTATGATGAATAAATAATGATGAATATAATAAGTTATTGTCTTTTTTGTTAATCTGATTCAGTTTTATTATGAGCATTGACAAGTTCGGACGTGCTTGGAAGCATCCCTTTCCAGAAGAAACAATTAATGACTTGAATACGCTGTATTTATCAAAAATATCCACTGTTGAGAATAACATAAACGAAACATTCCAGCGATATCAACAATTGGAGAATTTATTGTCAAACAAAACAACACAAATAAATTTATTAACAAAAAGATTAGAAGAACTTGAACAATTACAAATAGCATCACCTTCAAGACAGATGTTATCAGAAAGGATTGATGACTTGAATACGCTGTATTTATCCAATATAAATACTGTTAAGAGTAATATACAAAGAAATTTTGAACGATATGAACAATTGGAGGATTTATTGGATAATAGAACAGCACAAATTGATTTATTAGATAACAAAAAGAATAGTAAGACTAGAATAAATTCTCGTTTAAAAAAAACAAATAATATAACCTCGAATATTGCCTAATCAATAAATAATGACAAATGTAAAACAACAAGTGATTAATGAAATATTTAAACCGATGCGAAGAAGCTTTTCACGACGCCGAACAATCATAAGAGGTTTAGATGACCTTTGGCAAGCTGATTTAGCCGAATTCAGTGAATATGCTAAAGAAAATGGCGGACATACGTTTATATTAATTGTAATTGATTGCTTTTCTAAATTTCTTTGGACGCAACCATTAAAATCAAAATCTGCTAAAGATGTGACAGTAGCAATGGAAAATATACTTAAACAAAAGCGCCATCCAAGTCACCTTCAAACTGATCAAGGAAAAGAATTTTTCAATAAGCAATTTAACACTTTAATGAAAAAGTATAAAATTAACCATTATAATACGTATAGTGTGAAAAAAGCTTCAATTGCAGAAAGGGTGATTAGAACTTTAAAAAATAAATTATACAGGATGTTTGCATTCAATGCATCATATAATTGGATCGATAATCTTGATGACGTCACTAATGAATACAATAATACAGTACATAGAACCATTCACATGAAACCCAAAGATGTAAACAAAACAAACGAAGACTATGTACTTGATTCGTCTTATAATTATTTGAAAATATTTACCGGTTCTAAATTTAAGAAAAACGATATTGTTCGCATTAGTAAAATGAAACATCTATTTGAAAAAGGTTATACACCAAATTGGACAACAGAATTATTTAAAATCGTTAAAGTCAATATAACTCATCCGGTGACATATATTTTGGAAGATTTGAACGGTCAACCAATCAGTGGATCTTTTTACGAATTAGAATTGCAGAAAACTCATTATCCTAGTATTTATTTGATTGTGAAAGTTCTACGTCGTAAAGGAGCAAAATTATATGTGAAGTGGTTGGGCTTCGATGAAAACCATAATAGTTGGATTGACATTAAAGATATTACCTAAAATATATTGAATGCGTTCATAAATGTTTATATATAATAGTAATTATATTTAAATAATTTTATTTAAATATAGCGTAAGGGGGAAGGGGGAGGTGAGGCAGTATACAATGATATATAAATTGAAAAACTAGTGTGAAATACATTAATTTGAGAAATTATTCCATGGTGAAATGTTTAACAGTGAAGTGATCATTAATAATGCTAAAACGTTAATTTTGAGACAAGACGTTCACATTTTTTATAAACATTCAATTCAAAAACTATTAAAATCCGTTGAACCGTACCAACGGATGACAGTGATTGAAAATATATATGGTCAACATTATACAGACTGTCCATGGTCAAATGAACAGACAAGAGACGGACCGGATACATGTCATTGTTTTTATATAAATTTACGATTAGGTCGTTTAGACAACTTAATAAAATTAATTAATAATGTCACAAAGTGAAGTTGTATTACAAAGTGCTCTTGATGGAGAAAATGCAGTTGCATTAATCAGAAACATGGTAAAACTGAATTTAATGAAGATGAATGTTCTACATGTAACAAATATTTGGACGAAACTACCAAAATTTTATAAAAGTGATTGTGATCTAAGAAATCTAGTTCTTTGCTTGGACTACGGAACGGACAACAGATTCAATCACGACGTCGTACATAACCATCCATATAAAATCTATTGTTATGGTTGTCAATTAATCATGAACAATAATAACAACTGTAATAATGATGATCTTTTTTCTTTATTAGAATGCTTGTAATTTTTTTTTGTATTACAATATATAAATAAATTGTTAATTTACATTATAATCTTAAATTATTTTATTCGACACACTACAAAATAAATAAATAAATAATAATAACAAACATTATGTTTCTTTTAGAGAATATTAATATGTTTACATTTATAAAAAAGAGGTATCCTACAGTTGTAAATAATAAATATATGTATGGTTATGACTCATCATCAAATCCAAGTCACAACTTTTTTTTATGGGGAATTTAAATGGGTCGATGATATAAATGCGATCAACGTTCAAGAAATTCCTGAAAATTCTGAAACTGGTTATATTTTGGAAGTTGATATCGAGTATCCCAAGAGTTTACATGACAGTTATAATGATTTTCAATTCTGTTTTGAAAACGAAACTAGTCCACAATCAAAATGCCAAAAATTAATATCCGATTTTACTGACAAAGAAAAATATATAATTCATTATAAAAACCTACAACAATGTTTAAAACATGGTTTAAAATTAACCAAAATTCTTCGCATATTACAGTTCAAACAATCAAGTTGGTTAAAGAAGTATATTGACCTGAATACACATCATCGAACATTATCGAAAAACACATTTGAAATTTTTTTTTTCAAACTATTAAATAATTCAATTTATGCCAAAACAATGGAAAATGTTGATAAACGGAAAATTATTAAATTGGTCGATTTTAATGCACATCATTGCACATTATAATCTCAGATTCTCTTATTGAATCTATTCTCCAATGGCCCCATGCTAACGTTGTTATTCCATCATCTTTCACATATCTCATATCATCCGAATAACTAAGTGTGATTTTATTTAAATTTTGTGTATAAATATTATCTAATTTTGATCTAAAAATTAACATTGAACTATAAAATATTTTCTTTTTATATAAACAGTCCCTATAATCGTCTACACTTAGTCCATCTACAATGGTCTTTTTAACACCCTTAGCTTTCTTAATTGTGCCATTATCAATTGAATCTATCGAATACATTTTTGATCTTAAACCAACAAATTCCCTAATTAACCGACCATTGTTTTCATCTTTCATTAAACCAACATTTTTTTTATTTTTCAAAGGAATATTATAAGGATTATCTAATGCATAATCTGAGGTATCAAAATGGGTATCGATATCCACCTTTATATCATTATAAAAGTTATCAGTTGCTATTGTATAAACAAACGAATCTGTATCCATGTAGTTTAAAAGAAGGCATTTATCAAATTTTGGTTTCATATAATCGTAATCGAAACTATACATTAATAATTTTGATAATTCTAATACAGCGAATCCGATATAAATTGGTTTATTATAAACCACACGTACACAATCTAATTGTATGACAGCCATGTCAGGTGTAAACTGGGCAACACTGTGAAAATTTGGTTTAGCGATGAGTGCACGAGCACCTAGTGGGCGTCCACGATTCTCCCATTCTGTAACTAATTTGACATTCTTCCGTTTATCAACATTTTCCATGGTTTTTCCATAAATTGAATTATTCAATAATTTGAAGAAATTTTTTTCAAATGTTTTTTTCGATAATGTACGATGATGCGTATTAAGGTCAATATAATTCTTCAACCAGCATGATTGTTTGAACTGTAATATTCGATGAATTTTGGTTAATTTTAATCCACGTTTCAAACATTGTTGTAAATTTTTATAATGAATTATATATTTTTCTTTGTTCGTAAAATCGGATATTAATTTTTTGCATTTTGATTGTGGACCAATCTTATTTTCAGAACAGAATGGTAGATCATTATGATTGTCATGTAAACTCTTAGGATATTCTAAGTCAACTTCCAAAATATATCCAAATTCAGAATTTTCAGGAATTTCTTGAACGTTGATTGCATTTAGATCATCGACCCATTTAAATTCCCCGTAAGGAAGTTGTTGTGACATGGCCCAACCATAAAGATTATTTGCATCTAAATACATTAAATAACTACTGGACTTAAATGCGTCATAACTGTCCATATATTTATTATTTGCAACTGAATGTCGATGTGAACATTGTGTTATACCCCCTCTGATACCTCTTTTTATAAATGTAAACATATTAATATCCGTTAAAAGTTCAATTTTGATTTCTGTATATTTTAACATTGCATCCCAAGATAAACCCGGTGCTGTATAATAGTGACAGGGATCCAGCTCATAAATTTGGTGACAAACTTTACGAAAATTTTCAAAAACGTCTGTTAATAATAATACGTCAGTAATTAAATATAATTTCAAATATTCCCATAGGTTTTTACAATTAAACTCTTTCCAAACTTTTTGTGCATGGTCATAATCTATATCAGAGCATGATTTATTTGTTAATTTAGAATAAAATTTATCCTTTGATGGCAATGACGTTTCTTCTAAGCGATCTCACGAATTTAAATATTCATACGGTAAAACACCTTTCCTTGTAACCAGTTCAAACTGACTTCTATCATTGAAAATTTGTCTTACCGTCTGAAAATTCTCAATTGAAAGATTTTGTGCTAATGAATCTAGACTGGATTGCATCAATCGAAAAGAATCTAAAAATCTCAATTCAATTGTTTCTTTTTCATTTATTGAAATTCGTTTTGATAGTGAAACGTATAATTCTTTGTTTAACGGAATCAAATTAATATCACCTTCAATTTTATTCAATGATTTCACGAACAAATGACAATCATACCCGGAAAACTTATGGAAAAAAATTGGCAAAAAGTATGCGATTTTATAACGTAAGTTACAACTATTATGAGCTGGACCCCTGTATTTACCGGTAAGATGACAATGATCCGCAACCCTATCGCTACCTAAACTTTTCTTACATACAAGGTGTTTCACCTAAAAGGACCCCCCCTTCGGCATTTCATTGTTTACCAAAATAATCGAATACCGTTTTCATAACCCTAAATGTGGTCACCTAATGTACAATTCAGCAATAAGCAGATTTACCTAACCACCCTCTAAGTATGCCAAAGTAAAATCAATTCTTGAAATTTTCATTCAATGGGAATAAAAACTATGTAGAAACCATGTCGTCGAGACCCTACATTAGTACAAGAAAAATCGTTTCTTAATCTTTGTTAATTTGGAAGAAAAATGCCAAAGAAAAATTCACTTTACAGAGGTTTATTAAATCAGTGTTTAAAACACAACGATATCAATAACAATAGCAATGAATGCAATGTCAGTATTACCACAGTTTATTTTATGACTACGGTGTACTCCATCTTAAAATTGAAATGGTGTCATGATTGATTTTTGGATTTCCAAATTTACCTCGATGTCAGTATCGTATTAGATAATTTTACCTTAACTATTTAATTATTTAATCATGCAGTACCACCACCTGATAGAAAAACAATAAATTGTCTATTAATATTCGGTTTTAATAATTTAAAAAGGTAATCAATATCAATTACGAGGATCTTTTTTGTTCATTTCTTAGAAATCATCTGTGTTTTCTTGTAATTGCTCTGACCTAGTGTGATAAAACTGCTTATGTTACCGTCAGCATTCCATAAGATACGTAGTAAATAGTAGTAAACAAATGGTATCTTTTCAAAACAGATCATCGGATTTCAACACGATCGGTACAAAATAAAATTTCACTATAATAAAATCACTAAAGTGATAATATCCGATGATCTGTTTTAAAAAGATTATATTCGTATACTATGGTTTACAACATTTGTCAAGAAATGCTGACGATACATAAGCAGAAAAAAACAGATGATTACTGGAAATGAACAAAGAAGATTGACGTAATTAATTTTGATTAAATTTTTAATTTATTGAAATCGAATATTGGATAGAAAATTTATTGTTTTTCTATCAGGTGGTGGTACTGCATGATTAAATAATTAAATAGCTAAGGTGAAATGATCTAATAAGATACTGACATTGAGAAAGATTTGGAAATCCAAAAATCAATAATGAGCTCTTTTCAACTTTAAAATGGAGTAAACTGTGTTAATACTGTTAATACTGACATTGCATTCATTGCTATTGTTATTGATATTGTTGTGTTTTAAACAGATTTAACAAACCTCTGTAAAGTGAATTATTCTTTGGCTCTTTTCTTCCAAACTAACAAAGATTAAGAAACGATTTTTTTTTGTAGTAAAGTAGTGTCTCGACTACATGCTTTCTGGATAGTTTTGATTTCTATTGAATGAAAATTTCAAGAATTGATTTTACTTTGGCATACTTAGAGGGTGGTTAGGTAAATCTGTTTATTGCTGAATTGTACATTAGATGACCCCATTTAGGGTTATGAAAACCGTATTCGATTATTTTGGTAAATAACGAAATGCCGAGGGGGGGTCCTTTTAGGCGAAACACCCTGTATATGACATTTATCAGATTCTATTTGTAATTGGCGTTGTACATTATTTAAAGGCTCCATCGGTTTAACACATTTGACAATATTATTATAAATATTTGTTACATCCTCCACTAGACTAGTAAAAAATTTATCAGCACAATCCTCACCTTTATAAACTTGTAATTTGTCTAAACTTGAATCATACGAACATTTAATATAATATGCAAAAGCACAAGGTATATGTTGTTGAACGTCTGTAGTGGCAGCTTTTGATGGATCATTTGAACAAGTGTCAATGTCTTGTAAAAGACATTCAAAATCAGCATAAATTACGAAAGGCACTTGTATTTGTCTTTCATATTTTTCAAATTGAATATGATGTTGTTCTTCTGATGGCATTATCGTCACAATTTTATTACATTCTTCTTTATGAATTTTCAAATGCGCTTCTGAATAAAAATGCATCAAACATGAATTGCACATAAACATTTTTCCTTTATGTTTCGAAAGTTGACTTCTTAATAATCTTGACATATTTTTAATCCAAATGTAATGATTTTTATCAATGTCTTGTAACAACATTAGATTGACATGATGTTTTCTCTCTTTTTCGTACAGTAGAATGGACCTACCACAGTATCACCATCCAATCCGAAAACATTAACACTAATTTCAAGATTTAAATCTTCAAATTTACTTATATCCATCAATTTTAATGGAAATTCTAAGTTAGCAAATTCTAACTTAATATTATTTTGTAGAACTATAGTGTCATCATAAATATTTTGCACACTATATATTGCTGTTCTTTCCGGATTAATGCTGACCGGACACAAAGCGGAAATTATTGACCATTTAAAACAAAATTCATCGTTATTTTTTACATTAATACAAGCATATTTATTGGCTATTTTCTTAGGTAATGGTAAATATTGAGATCCCTTAATTGGCTGGTATCGATTCACATTAATTTCCATATGAATAATTGCACATAGAGACCACCCGCTATCTTTTTCTTGAAATTCTTCCATTTTTGATAAAATACTACTTATCATTTGTTCATAACCAGAAGATATTTCATCATCATTTTGTACTTTTTCCATTTTAGAATTAAAGGACTTTATTGCAATCTGTTCATTTTCATCTGTGAATTTTAAATATTCTGCAAACAATTCTATATTGAATTTGAACGTTGTATGCTTTGTTAACTGATGTTTTAATTCAGATACAACAATTTCTGTTGCTGACTTTAAAAATTCGTCTGAATTCAAATTCATATCATCATTGTTTTTATATATAAAAGTTTGCATTCTTTCTTTAAAACAACTCTTAACAACACTTAATTCGGATGAATATGGTTGACACGATTTTAAACGATGGTCTAATGTACGTAAATGTTTTGACCATTCGTTAACACATTTCAATTGAACACGATTGACATTTTTTTGTTACTATTGATGATGATGATGATGATGATGATGATGGTGATGGTAACAGACAGACTGTTTAATGTTTTTATCACCTACGATCAAAATCAATTGAAAAACTAAGCACGGAAATTTAAAAACAATTATATGTACCTTTAATTGAATGAGCTCCTTCCACATGTCGCTTTAGTGAAAAATTTGACGCAAACAATTTTTCACAAATATGGCACTGTTTTTTCGATTTCGGCATTTTGTCTAATAAAATCCAAATCACTGTTGTCAGTACGACAGTATCTCGTAAACTAACCAAAACTCCGGTAGCTAGCTCTAGAATATGCTGGAGCTATGACGTCACCTCTTTTATCAGATACTCAGACTATTAAGGTCAAATGAGTATAAAATAGAAATCACTGTTGTCAGTACGACAGTATTTGACAAACTGATCAAAATTCCTGTAGCCAGCTCTAGAATATGCTGGAGCTATGACGTCACCTCTTTTATCAGATACTCATTAAGGTCAAATGAGTAAGCGAGGAGCTCTAGAATATACTGGAACAATGTCGTCAATAATAACAAATTCTTTGTCTGTGAATTCTGCGGGGGATCACCGCTTTGTAGCCAGTTCTAGAATATTCTAGACCTATGACGTCATGTATTATACTCACCAAAGACTACTACGACTTAAACTATAAAGCTTAACTGTGCAAGCGGGGAGCGGGGAGCGGGCAATCTTCGATTTACAACTGCAAAAAGGTCACAGCTGACAGCTCTACATTCTACATAAACCGCCATTTTGTCGGTTTTGTTTTCAAACCTGCCGTCAATTTAAAAGTAACACTTTAGCGCTACATTTACAGGCCGCCATTAATTCTTTTTTACTTTAGCGCTACATTTACGCAAACCGCCATTTTGAGACACTTCTAGTGACTTTTTAGGGAATTTTCACGATTTTTAAATTTAGGTTGGTACTGACCACACTGCTTTCCCCCCACCAGTTACTTTTCTTTGTCCCCTACAGCTTAGGCAATCAGCTATTCACTTCAAAATCAATTTCAAAGACAGATATTCACTTCAATGCAATGCAATGCAAAATAGGTATGCAACCAGATATACGTAAACTGCGCATTGCACTGTCCCAGAACCCCGGCACAAAAAGCGCTCGAAACCCCATATATATACTACTGTTATCTTTTTAAAATATATGAAAATTGTACTATCTGTTGGGCTACGAGACGGCAGACTTCCGTGGCAGGTTCTACACCAGAAGCTGTATATATGGCTTTGTATGAGGCTGCACAAGAGGCTCTGTGGTTGCGGTCACTAGCAGAAAGTATAAAATTAATTATCTCAGGTCCTATAATAATTTATGAAGACAACAATGGCTGTATAAGTGTTGCAAATAATCCATCAAGTCACAAAAGATCGAAACATATCGATATAAAATATCATTATTCTCGTGATAAAGTAGAAAAAGGACTAATCAAATTAATTTATATGCCTACATATCAACAGATAGCTGATGTGTTGACTAAGTCATTGACTGGGGTGAAATTTATGGAGTTCAGGACACAAATGGGCTTACAATAGTTTTTAAGTAAAATTTTTTTTGTAATTGGTCTGGTAAGGTTTTCCCATGAGATGTTGGGTTTTCCCTTGAACCCATAAGCAACAAATGTTGGACCAGATACAGTTGTATAAATTGTTAGACTACGTTGAGAGAAGAGTCGTTACGTTTCATTTAAGTAGTTAATTTGAAAAAAAAATGAAATAAGTACATATATACACATAATAATTAATACTTAGAATTTTAGTTGTAAGGCATTATTATTTAGACTGTACTTTTACAAGTTTGTTTTATGTAAGGGATTCATTTTCGAGGAGGCGTGTTGAATTCTCTGAACAAAAATGAATCCTAGTTCATAATTCTTTTATTTTAGTATCTGTTTATTTTCAAATAAATTCAACATTTGGCTAATGCATTCTAGAAAAGGGACAACAAGTCCTAGCTCTGATTTATGACCCCGGACACTTGAGTCCTACAAAGGTCTCATTCGTTATCTATAATGTTGTATGTGTGTTTGGGTCAATCATATGGTTTATGTAATACTTGGGGAGAGACTTGGACCCCATTGTAAGATTTTCTTAATTAGTTTTTATGTTAATATAGACTGACTCTCTTGAGCGTAAGGACGCTCCCCTCTAAAACTTAGTCTTTAAATAAAACAAAAATATAAACGTTAATCACTGAATATTTAATACAAATTAATCACGATCACTATCCATAACTTCCTACATTTAGAAAATCAAACAAAATTTTCCTACTACTATTAAAGAAATAATGGTCTCTGTAGAGAATTATTTTGTTATTACTGCATTAAGTTATGTCGATTTTATTTTATTTTGTAAATAAAAATGTTCAAATGTTGTGTATACACAATGTATGTACGGGGAAACTTAATAATAACAGATCAATAACGAACCGTTTCTTCTTATTTTAATCGGAACTGCATTTTAAAAAACGCAACAGTTTCCACCATTGTAGTCAAATATACGTCATAGAAATGTTTTGAAAACTTTCTAAACTTCTTAAAGCGTTGCTTTTTTTTTGTTTTCGTCACAATTTATAATAAACCAAATGTTACTTGGTCGGATCGACTTAACGGTATTGGTTTGTGCTTATGTGATTTGACATCAATAGACTGATGTTGCATCTACACAGATCCCACTTGTCTCTTTAGTTACTAAATAGATACCGCATTTGTTGGCGTAAAGACAAGTTAATTTTGTTGTACTGTAATTTTGTTTCGTCAATGTTTAGTTTCTTCTTGCTACTACTTTCCAGTTGAGTGAGAAAAATTGATTGATTATGCCCAAAGTTCGTATAGATAAATTATTCTTCTGTATGGAATCTGTGTAGTTATCATCAACAAAATATCGTTTATATAGAGACAGATCTCAGGTTTCTCATTATTCTATTGATATAGCGCTTCTGTTCAGTGGCGTAACTATCATTAGGCACGGAGGCGGCTGCCCCGGGCCCAAACTAGAAGATATATTGAAAGTCCTCTACACAAGAAACTTTAAGGTGTTTGTGGTGAACTTCCTAAAGGGTGATGCACCTTAATTTCAGCATTTTCGTTCGTTTAGCTTGTCAAATTGCCTGTTTGAAAGGTTCACATTTCTTTTTATTATAATCGTATCTAATCAAATATTTAAAATAAAACAACAATTAAATGTGGCTATATAGTTGTTCGCATCGACATGTTGTTGTTCGCCAATCTTCTTGTCATAACAAACATATTTATGAATAACAGTTTGCTTGTGACACTTCCCACCGACGTTTCATTATGTTTTGTATCAATTGACTACAACAACACATTTGACGAATCATGGCCCACAAAATGGAACAGAATGAACATGGATTCCACCAATAGTATTTGCACAATATCCATACCAAAAGAACACGAAATAATCTCATTCAAAATACGCTATTTGTTATCTAACGAATCACACATATCAAGATGGAGTTTGGCAGACGGCTGTTAGCGACAAATTTAATAAATACAATTATATACAGAAGTCGGAATGTGTGTCTACCAGTATAATGGTGTTTGCCACAATCGGCTTAATTTCATTTTACGGTACTATAGGATGTTTTCTGTATAAATGTTTGCTAACAATAATAGCACAATGTAAATAAAAGAGTCTACATTGAAATGTTTTGTTTTCACAAGTCCAGACTTAAAATGACCCCTACGACTTTCTAAAACATGCTACTTAGAACATGTAATATTACCTTGAAACGCCCCCGTAACCTTGAAAGATCAATTACCCCTGTTTGACTTCTCAATACAAGTTAGAACATGTAAAATGACCCCTACGACTACATCACGCTAGAACATGTAAGATGACCTTGAAACGTCCCCGTAACCTTGAAAGATCAATGACCCCTGAGTGATGCCACAAAACATGCCAGGTCAATGACGTCATCCACCCCCCACTCCTCGGTGCATGCGCACAACCTGAGCCAGGATCGGCCTCATATAACTACTCTTGAAGTTTTCTAAATAAGGCCAAAGTTGGTTGCAATAATCATTATTTGAACTAATTATTGAAAGAAAAAAACATTACTTACTTCGCTATCTTTATGTTGCTTATTGTGTTTAATGTTTACGTCGTCTAGGAAAAAAAGGGGTTGGTTACCGCTCATTTCACCAAACCCCCCTGGCGCTTATGCTTATTTTGTTTGGTTAAAATCTTCATTTCTAAGTACATGCTTCGAAAATGCTCATTTTCCACGCGGCTGATGGTAAAATAGTTCCATCAGAAAGTGATCTCTTCCATTGGGCCCCTTGGTTTTTGAATTTGTTACGCTGTTTCTTTCCTTACGCATTAAACGCACTATAGAGTAAACTTTTTTGTTGGGAACAAGAAAAACCCACCTGCATTCTGTAGAGCGGTGTTTTGAGTTTTATTGTATATAGCAAGTCTTTCCATAACCGCAGTTATACCAGGATTGTTTATTCGATGAATTACATTTCCAGCAATTTCGTACCTTATTTCATCGAACAGAAAGAATAGACTATTATTAGATAGAAAAGTTTAGATAAAGTGTAGTGGTTTATTCTTCTTTCGGTGCTTCTTTCAGACTTGCCCATAACTTATTGCCTTCTATATATAAATCACTTAACCATGCTAAAGAATATAAATATTGCTGTCGGATAGGAATTCTGATTTCATCATTGTTATTGTATGAAGTTGAGGCATAGGGTTCTCAGCATAAGTGATAGACTCATCGAAAGCTGCTTTTTTGTTCAACACATTGCAGCATTGCAATGACAATATTTTCAATTTATTAATAACCTCGAATCAACTGTCATATTTTCCATTACCATCAGCCATGCAGAAAATGCGATTTTCAACGCATGGGCCGGGAAATGTAGATTTTAGAAAATTAGAGACGTATTTCCATGGTATTTATTCGCGGTTGCTTATCAACACCTACACCCTACAGCAATTCGGCACTTTCAAATGCACCACACACGATAGAAAATCGCCTGTTTCGGTTCGATCGTAGAAAAAATGTTTCCATCTCAGGACCTATTGTGCAAGAAGAATATTTGGAAGTCGCTGAAGAATTGGAGTTGTCGTGATTCAAAACTACAAATGGGTGGTTAGAAATGTTTTGTATGCAGTGGGACAATAATTTAAAAATCATTTGCTGCTAATGTCGAAGAAGTGAAACAATGGAAATAGAAAGTTTCTTCAGTTATTGAAGTCATCTTCAATGTGAAGGAAATCGCCTTTTTCTTCAGAGCATTCTCAAAAATAAGGTTTCCTTAAACAACCATAAGTGTACTGACGGAAACGTAGCAAATGAAAAGATGTTTTATTTCGTGCCAGCATAACCGGAATAAAATTGGAACGACTTATTATTGGGAAATTCAAGGATCCTTGTGGTTTTAAAAGATTTCACAACAAGAAACTGAGATCTAGCGCCGGCCCTAGCCCTTGATCAGGGTAGAGCGAGATTAACTGTCGGCGCCCTTAGGTCGACGCTTTTACACCACAAATTCATTCCAGTTTATGTTTCATAAATAATAATTACTAACTTTTTCAAAAATTAAGTTTTATTTTAAAAATCAACACTTATTGAATTTAAATTAAATTGAGTAACTCTAATTATTACACTCATGCTTTTTTAATATAAACAAAGAGCTTATCGCTATTCAATTAGATTAGTATTTGGTGTTATAGTGGAGATACGTTTAGAACTACACCGCAATAAACTAGGTAGTCATGCCCACTTTCCCCATTGCTCCGCCCATCTACCCTTGCCACCAGAGCAGCAGGTGTATTTTTCCAGTGCCATGCGATCCTAACTCAGTTAATAGTTTGGTTGAGTGTCTTTTTTTGGTTTATTTTAATAAAAATGATAAATGAAGGGAATAAGAAACCAAGCAAAAATTTTAAGTAAATATTTCATATAAATCATTGAGGAACAGAAATTCTGTATACATTATTTTAACAGCAAAAATAACAAAAGGAAATTGTCTGCAACAAAAACTGCAATTCAATCAGGAAACACGTTGATTCGACAAGATCTCATCAACAAGTGATTTTTTTGAAAACAATATTCTCTCTACTGTGCATCTTCCAACTTTCATGTCCATTCATTTACCCCAACCCCATAACTCTCTCTTGGAAATTCCAAAAATTTTTATAACAACATACCGACAAAATTGTACATTTCTTTGGATAATAATCTTTTCCCAATTGAGCTTTGCATGTAATAAAAGACATACTTACCGCCAAATGCCACCAAACATTCCATGTTTCTATACACAATACACATATTTATATAAAACACTTCAAAACTTCCGACTAAGTTATTCATTCCGTTGGCGACCAATTAAATAAGACAAAAAATAATATATCTCTTCGAGTATCCATTAAAGCTTACTTGTATAAAATTGTACCTTCTAGAACATGGTAAACTTAATTGCAATTAGAAAATTAATTAATCAGGTTATTAATTAGTAGACAGAGCAAGTACAAGGATATTCATAGTTTTTATATTTCATCTTTTGGCGAAAATGAATTATGAATTTTTTGTCGCCGCTACTGAGTGATTTCTTGGTTTTCTGAAGTTGAATTCTATTGGCTATTGCCACACTCCCTCCGCTTCATCGCACCCTAGTGAGAGTGGGTCAAGACACGCCCTTAAACTTGCTTGTGTAGTTCTTAGGAATTCACCACTATAGTTATAGTCAGTCACTACATAATAAAATCTGTTACCTATGTAGGTATTGTAATAATATAATTAAATGAAAACATGATATCACCTTCTATCGTTCTATCTTTCTGAAATTGAAATACGCTGATTTATTGGTCGCATTTGGTATTTTGGCGCCGCTTGCTATCTGGCGCCTAGAGCGACCGCACCGCTCGCTCTTCCAAAGGACTGCTATTACTTTGTTACTCAAAAAAAATTTTTGGATAACCAGGGATATAATGAGCAACTTGTTAACGAAATGAATAAAACAATGGATAGACAAAATCGTAAAGTGCTCAGAAATTGTCAGAAGTTCTTTCACCTGTACAAATTACAAATTGCTTTATTAAAAAATAAACAAACAATAATCCTTGAATTACCAGAAAGTGTCCGTTGTTGGGAGATTTTACTCTTCTTATTCACTATTGTTTTTTGAAAAACAACGAACACACGATAGTTATAAAAAATAATTATTATGAACATTTCATGTCGTTTAACAATATGTAAAAATAAGTGATTTATACCCATATAATCATAATTATGTAACGGCCAGTTCCAAACAGAGTTTACAGGTGCTCTGTTTTAGTTTCACAATGGCATAATGTTTTTTTACTATCACGCACACTTGTGTCATTACAGAGTCTTTAGTTTCTCTGTTTTAATGTCACTACTGCACAATGTTTTTTTTTAATATCACGCACAATTGGTGTCATCACAGAGTCTACACTTTCTCTGCTTTAATTTCATTCCGGCACAATGTTTTTTTACTATCACGCACACTTGGTGTCATCACAAAGTCTACACTGTCTCTGCTTTAATTTCACTCCGGCACAGTGTTTTTTTACCATCATGCACACATGGTGTCATCACAGAGTCTTCAGTTTCTCTGCTTTAATGTCACTACTGCACTATTTTTTTTATATCACACACACTTGGTGCCATCACAGAGTCTACACTTTCTCTGCTTTAATTTCACTCCGGCACAATGTTTTTTTACTATCACGCACACTTGTGTCATCACAGAGTCTTCAGTTTCTCTGTTTTTGTGTCACTACTGGACAATGTTTTTTTACTATCACGCACACTTGGTGTCATTACAGAGTCTTCAGTTTCTCTGCTTTAAGGTCACTACCGCATAATGTTTTATTTACCACCATGCACATTTTGTGTCATTACAGAGTCTACAGTTTCTCTGCTATATTGTCACTACTGCACAATGTTTTTTTTTCTTTCACAAAGATTTTCTTTTGATTTCTTCAAGTTTCCTTCAATACTCATCGAGAATCTTATCCCTGTAGAGTCGAAAGAATACATGATTAGGTCCTTCCAAATCAAATCCTTCCAGATTTGTTTGATTAATAGACACTTGATGCATTTTAGAACATCCATGACTATCATCATTACTATTACTATTATTACCAATACTACAAGTACTATTATCACCAGTACTACAAGTTTTATAATCATCACTATCACTATTGTCACTAGTACTACTAGTACTTTTTTCATAATTATTACTACAACTACTACAAGTTCTATAATCATCACTAGTACTATTGTCACCAGTACTACTAGTACTTTTTTCATAACTATTACTACAAATACTACAAGTTCTATAAACATCACTAGTACTATTGTCACCAGTACTACTAGTACTTTTTTCATAACTATTACTACAAGTACTACAAGTTCTATAATCATCACTATTACTATTGTCACCAATACCACTAGTTCTTTCTTCATAACTATTACTACAAGTACTACAAGTTCTATAGTCATCACTACTACTATTGTCGCTATTGTCACCAGTACTACTAGTACTTTCATCATAACTATTCCAATTATCATCAGTACTATTACTACCATCTTCATTACTATTGATATTCTCATCAATATCATCTGAAGAATTATCAATATCATCAGATGAATCTTCGAAAACATGTGTTGCTGCTCGTTGTAAACGGTCTTTTTTGTATGATAGAAAACGAACCGTTTCTTGCCATTGTTCATTTAATTCTTTTAATATTTTTATGATGTGATCTTTTTTGAAATTATTTTGTTTAATTAATGTTTGTCCTGATTTGTTTACTTTATGTAGTTGACTCTCGTTTGAACATAATGCACATTGCGCTCCTTCATTTTCTTTAGATTTACAATTTAAATTTGTTAAATCACAACAACCTTCATACGATTGCATTCCCAATTTATCATTTAGCCAATTTTTTAAATGTTGAACTTCAATATAAAATTGATAATACTGTTCCGATGCATTTAAAGCGTTTGTACGTTTCTGGAATAATTTTCTAATATCTTGATAACGCTGTATCACCCGATTACGTTTATTGCCAATTCTAAATTAATTAATCAATAAAAATGATTATTTAGCAATGAATTCATTATAAGAAAACACAAAACTCACTCTCTACTATCGCCACATCGATTAGTAATTAAAATGTCGGCTTTTCTTTTAAATTCATCAACACGTACGGGGAGTAATTGAACAAAATCACGATGTTGTTTTTGTAAATCTTTAACTTTATCTAATGATTTTCCAAAATTCGATGATTTCAAAATTGTTTGATGTTTTGTTATATACGCATTAATATTAATAGCATCTTTTCTAAATAACAATAAGTCTAAACATTGTTGAAGGGATTGTTGTTTCTTTTTCCATCCTCTATAAATCATTACTTTTTCATGATTAATTCGTTCAATTGCCTCTTGTACAGAGATTAGATTAGGATTAATTTCTATTAAATGTAATCCTAAGTTCGTTATCTGGTCAAAACTAAAATTTTAAATTAATATTAATTTACGTAAATTTAAACAATTATAAATAAACGATTTATCCAACATACTCATTGTCTTTAGCTTTAATCGTCTCATATAAATCTAAATGATTTTTAACTAATTTTTCAGCTGTTTGGACATCACGGACAGTAGCATTATCAACAATATTTGACTTATTTTTAATGTGCTTAATCCAAACTAAGAAATTATTATAATTGTGTTGAAACGATTGTTTTCCAATACAATAACAACAAACATCTTCCAATACACTTTTACGGTCAGTTGCAGCAGCCTAGAAATAATAATAATGAATATTATAATAATAATAATAATAATACGATAATAATGTTTAATTAATTTTACGTTTAGTTGTTTATTAGCTTCGCATAATTCGGTTAATTTTAGATTCAATAGATTCCGCTCTTCTTGACTCTGAATTTCAACATTTTCATAACTGCAATAATGGCGTTTTTCTAATTCACTTAGTGATGTGATTCGTAATTCTTGTGCAGCATGTTTTTTTAGTAACTCTTCAATAACAATTGAATCATCACTGGTATCAGTTGTTGCCATTTCCTTATGTAATTGTTTAATACATGCAAATGTCGAATCAATCTCTCCACATAATTCGATAATCTTTTTCATTCGATTCAAATTAATAGAATGTTTATCTATTAATTTAAATATGAAACTTATTTGATCCGAAATTTCTAATTGATGACATTTGACTAAATCTTTTTGATGATAATTTCCATTTATCAATTGATTTGATATTTCCGTTAAATCTTTTACACGTTCTTCAAATGCTAATGCCCGACTAGTAATAGTTTCATGTTGTTTAAATGAATCATCAACTTGCATTATATTTGAACAGTAACATTCATCGCTTAATGTTTCTATCATTCTTTGTAAATTTAAATATTTACGTTGCTGCTCAAATTTTGAATGCAGCTGTTGTAAATATTGTTGACGTTTTAATTCGTTATGTAAAGCAATTTCATAATGATTTTCAGCGCGTTCCAATATCGCCCATGTATGCTGTATATCTTCAATTAATTTACCATCATTTGGCGATAATTGTGTTTGATGTAATGAAAATATTGCATCAATTTGTTTACTTTGTTTATATTTTGATGGTTTCTCATTTTTACTATAGTTTTCAAATTGTACAAACAACGTTTCTATATCTTGCAATGAATTTGGGAAATTCAAATTCTCAAATTCGAGTGTTTTTGTTTTGATCCAATCTAGCAAATTTCTTGTTAATTGATCAAAAACAATTTGATTTTTATCATCATCATTATTTTTATAAATATTGAACTTGCCCCAAGGCATTTCAATGATCTCGCTCCCTTCAAATTCACTCTTCTCTGATCTAAAGAAATTTATTCATATTTTATTCTTATATTATTTAAAATATTAAATAAAACAACAACGACAACAACAACAACAACTTACTTTCTTGTTTTTTTATCTTTAGTTTTTAATAACAATTTTGCTTTCATTCTCTCAAGTACCAATAACTGCTCTTCTATTTCACACATTTCAATGTTGTTTTCAGATTTCTCTTCAACATTAATTTTTGCATCAATCTGTAGGTGTTTCACACGATCCGCATACCGCAAAGTGCATATACTTTCTTCATAATCAATATTAGCTGGACTAATTGTTGCAATCTTTTCAAATTAAAAAATATATGTACATATATATGAAAAATGGATAATTTGTTCATTCGTGTTAATGATATACCTACCATTGCAATGTTTGAATTTCCATTCAATGAATCTTGTAATAATCGAGTTAATTTCGAATCTCGATAAGGTAGATGCGAATGCTTTCCAGCAACTAAAGCTGAAGTCAATCTACCTAATGCTGATAATGACACATTAATGTTATTGGCTTCACGTAGCCGTTCACCAGTGGCTAGTGATCTAGCATTACGTTCTGAACCCTGAAAAATTACAATTTTCTAATTTAATTTCTTTCTTGTTTTCTTTTTCTTTTTTTAATTAAAATTAAAATTACTTACAGCCAAATCAACGAAATTTAATTTTCCAACGGTGGTTTGATTACTCCAGTTATTTCTTGATTTGATTGAGATTGTAAAGATGGCATGCGATCGTGAACTGACATCATTCAATAATGTTGAACGCGTCACACGATTCTTAGTGCCAATTTTAAATAAAGCAGTTATTGATTCAACTGAATCAACAGCAAAATCCAGCAAATCATCTACATACGCTCCTTTAATCACCAATTTCTTATTTGGACTTTTGGACAATAAATTACGAACTTCCTCGTTATAGATTTCCAAATATGTCACAGTTACATTAAATGACATTGCACCATTAGCAGATGATATGCGATCGAAGATATGTGTAAATGAATTCGGTATAATGCCATTTAATTGATGTTTATGTTGTAAACCACCCTTCATTGTAAAGGTTTTACCGGACCCACTTTGACCGTATGCAAATATTGTTCCGTTATAGCCTTCAAATGCTCTGTCTACAATAGGAGCGGCTACAGTATGATAGATGGTCGACTAAAATTTAAAACATCAAATTAGAAGAAATAAATAATTTAAATAAATTTCGAATGGGTTTGTACTTGAGTTGTATCTTCACCAAAAACTTTGTCGTATTTAAAATGTTTTAAATTGCCTCGACCAGAATTCAAGGTAATTAAGTTTTCACTTGGATCAATTGATAAAATGCTACGACAACTTTTTCTTGTATCTTTTTTCATTAATGGACGTGCCCTAACGAAAACACGTACATTTTCAATGTCCAATTGATCCTCTTGGTTGAAAACTTCCATTTTTCTTCTGCTGATTATTTTCAATTAGGTATTATCTTTGTTGTCAGGGTCGCACGAAGATAGAAGCGGAAGGGACTCAGCCCCAAGAGCCGCCAAAACTATTCAACAGTTGTTCCTGTTTGTTACAACTGAAAAACGGCGAAACTGAAACAGAAAATGTATAAAGAATAACAATATTAATAAATTTCGTTTTAAAAATTCTGAAAAATACTTACCCACTATTCAAATATATTTAAAAACGGCTTTAATTCGATATAAATCAATTATGTATCCGTGAAAACTTTAAAAAACTTCACAAACACACACTGACGTCTGAATTAATTCTGACGCTTTTTATTTATGACATAAACAAAAACTTTATTCATAGGTCACTTTAAGTTATTTGTGTGTTTATTTAATGTCAAATGTATTGCAGCTCACTTAAAATAATAAATTTTTGATTCAATTTTAAAGCGACTTTCTACTGGAAATCCTGAGCAATTTAAAATCTGCGTCGTTTATAAATTTGGCGCCCGTTTTGTGAGCACTTGTCATGTGCGCGACCCCTAGCGGATTCTCATGTTTCTAACCATCTAATGCTTCATGAGAGCTACGTTGCCAGATGTAGCAATTGATCACCAAATAGGTTACTTTTCAAACGTTTTCAGTTTCAACGATTTATTACAGTTTCAATCATTTGTACAAAATAATTACCACAATTTATGTACTTCTGCTAAAATTAATCACTTTATCATAGACAATAATCTTCTTCAGATTTGCTTATTTTACTGAGAATTTATTTAACTCTTCGCGCCCCTGCACACTAGAATCAAGTGGACGCGTGATAAAAGTTTGCGCGTCTCTGCTATCTATATGCGGGCGATAAATCGACGCGCGATAAATTGATCGCCGCAATGATCGCCCGATTTTTGTAGTTTTATGTAAAATTGTCAACTGCACATGTGTGATTCGGACGTCAACTTGACTTGACTGTGGTGTGCGGACATCCCATGAATAGTTATTATCTTGCGTGAACTTGACTCTAGTTTGAAGGGGCACCTCCTTGTGGCAACGCGACAGGTGAAAGGTTTTTTCATGTTTAAATAGAGTCAAAAACTATCTACGGAGGAGTCTGCAGCAACATTGAATGCACTAGCTCTATTAAATACTGAAAAAGATATTTATTACCCAAACAATGCAGATATATATGATGAGATTATTAATGATTTCGTAAGTAGTGAAATTAGATAAAAATTCTACGCAAAATGTTTTGTTTTGATGATGAAGTTACTTTTTAATACAATCATTATTATTTATTTCTCATTATTTGCGTGGGGCTCCATTTTTAAGTTTGCCTACGGTCCCAGTTTCAGGTAATCCGGCCCTGTTAATTTGTGACATTTTGTAATGATACGGCCAGACCTATTTAAATATATCCCGAAGCTTCCTCGATTTCGCACAATAAGTTTATCACACTAAATTGTCACGAAGCGTTGTGGTCACACTTGGGTAATTGTACGAATATTCACAGAACGTGCATTAAATTCCACAACAATTTTCGATCTTCTTTTAGGTGGCCCACACTGTATAAGTACTGTTTGTATTGTTATTGGCTAATGGTCTAGGCCTGCGCATAGTTTATGAAAACTGTTTGAGTTGACGGTTGTTGATCATTTAAATTTGCCTTTTGAAAGCTGTTAATATACTGTTCGAATTTTGTGTTTATCTTATAATTGTGTTGTATTTTTAGCGTTTCTCAATAAATTGACGGATAAAATGGAGAATAAAGGGAAACCTCCGATGAGAAAACCGTCAATTAAAAAGAAACAACTACCACCAGTTCGTGAAACATTAACCAGCAGAATCCGTTTATTGAAAGCTGATCCATTATTAGCCAAAGAATTGGGTATAAAAGATTTAAATAAACTAGATGTAAAACAAGTAAAGAACGATAATTTACTTGATTGTAAAATGAAATCGTATATTAATCAATTTGGTGTTAAGAGATCTATACAACAGACAATTAACGATAACAATAAACCATCAATCTCTGGAAGTAGTCGACAAGTTAATATTGAAAAGAATCCACAGTCTAACAATGTAGGAAAACCGGTAGCAGATACAAAAACTGATAAGAGATCGAACAATCAAAGAACAAAGAATATGAATAATACAACTATTTTCCAGCGTTCTCGACAATTCTTAACATCAACAAAATTAAATGACACAAGAACAAAAAAAGTTGATTACATTAAACAGAATATACAGCAAGCATCAAAATCGACAAAAACTAAAAATATGAGTCAACAGAAAACTATTGAAATGAATTCAATTATAAAAACTGAAAAACCAAAATTGATTAGACGTTCATTATCAGCTCAACATTTTGACAGAAACAATGGCAAATGTAATGGACAACCAGAGAAATGTTTTATTCGAATGGAGATAACAAAATCGTTGGAAGAAATACGAAATGTTGAAAATGCCGGAGCACCACCAGTTTCACCCGTTATCGAAGAAAATGATTTAACATTTAAAACACCATCAGCATATCAAAGACGTAGTGTTATTATTAAAACACCACAAACAGCACATCCTAGTAATAAAAAATCACGTGTAGAATTCATATCGACACCAACACCATACAGTTTACAAAAACGTTTAATTGAATGGTTGGAAAAACGTGAGAAAACTTTAAATGGTTTCCAACATTTAAAATGTTTTGGAATCGATTTAAAACAACATAATTCAATTGACGATGGTAATAAAGAAAATGTTGAAATTGTTGATGATGATAGTTATGAAAAATTGAAGATTTTCGTACCCACAACAAATGATGAGAATTTAGAAAATGTAGCTAAAGATATTTTAATTGATCTACAAAATCTACTTTTAGATGGTTATCCTAGTGATCAATGTGAAATTTGGTTGCGTTTAATTGAACAAAAATATGAGCAATTACACAAAGAACCTGATTATTGGGAAATTCGTGCTTTATTAGAACAATCTCGTGGTAATATAACATCAGCTGTTGAATGTTATCAAACTGCAATAATACAAGGTGCTGAAATTCGTAATGTTGATGAATCATTGGATAATTTATTACAGAAATTTAGTCTACTCAATATTAGTCCGAAAAATACACAGATTCATACAGATAAAGAACGTCAACGTATTATAAGAGATGCTCGTAATGTATTCAAATCGACTATTATACAATTTGCTGTTAAAGAACGTACATTGAAGAATAGAAATGATGAGAAAAAATTCGTAATCACACCGGTACGACGAAGTACCCGCTTATCAAGATGCAAATATACTTCAACGCCTGGTGTGAAAATATATTCATCTTTAAAAGAACTTGAAAGTCCAATTGAAAAAAATTTTGATTTTAAATCGAATACAGCCCTGTAAGTTTGTTGTTATTTCACTTTGTTTTGTTTTATTATTATTATGAAGAGTTTGGCTTTTAAAAAAAATTGTATTAACTTTTATTATAATGAAATAGAAATAATAATTAATTATTATCTATTGATAACTGCGCCCAAAAAAGGAGCTTCTCAATTATTACAGATAA
Source organism: Meloe dianella (assembly GCA_028455855.1). Classification (NCBI taxonomy): domain Eukaryota; kingdom Metazoa; phylum Arthropoda; class Insecta; order Coleoptera; family Meloidae; genus Meloe; species Meloe dianella. The sequence goes on along the minus strand of JAPTHL010000047.1, from coordinate 8,382,475 downwards.
ATAATTTTATTTGAACAAAAAAATTGATAAAATAACCATACCATAACAACAACAAAAAAAATTATACAATCTAAAAAAGAATTTAATTCTATATAACTTACACATATACATAAGACACCATTGTTTTTAATTCAATCGAATTTGATTAATTTCGCTTAATTATATAACGATTCATTATGAAATTGGCCACAAACGGCCAAACAATCATTATTATAAATAATTGGAATGATATACCAGTATTTGTAGTATTATTTAATTGTGTACAATTTAATCGTTCCAATTTTGTAATTTTCGTTGATAATTTTTCAATATCCGTTTGCAAATTGTGCACAGCCTTTGTTATTTCATTTGATACATCAACATAATTGTGGGACTTTGTTCGTGTTCTCGATATATGTGTACCACCATTAGGTAAATCGTAATATTTCCGTGTTTCTGGAAACTAGATTTTTTTTTAATTTTAAATAATTTCTTATTAATTTCAATTAAATTATGATTGAAAATTACTTCAATTGTATCAATATATTCATCATCACTATGGTCGGAATTTTGTTGTGGTGGACTTGGTGAGGAGGCTAATGATGAATCAGCACTATGTGTTGGTGATGCTTCTCGTGATGCTGCAATACTAAAATTTTAATCATTTAAATCCAATAAGAAATTTTTAAATTTACCAAATGGTGAATTTGGATGTGATCTAAAACGATTAATCACATCACCAGCAATTAATTCTAAATCGTTTGTATTAATACACTCTAACTCATCTGTGGGTGCTTCAAGGAAATTTGCTACTTTGTCAGAATAACTCATAGTTTCAATGATACTAAAAATATCATTAATTTATTTATTTATTGATATAGCAAAGGATACTTAATTGTTACCTATGTAATTCATCAACATATTTAGCCATTGCCTCAGATCGAGGTATATTTCCCAATCGTTTCCATGCATCATATTTAGCACGTCCAACTAAATCGTAAAAAGCTGGCCGTCGACCAGTACAAGGACCTTCTGTTGCTTGTTTATAATAACCATAAAATTTTAACATCAACTCGTTGCTAGGTTGATATGGCCCTGTTGGGAAATTCCCAAAAAACAAGTTTGTAAATTAGAATGATATTTAACAAAATAATTTCCGGTTATTTAATAACATTTACAACAAACTAAAATATGAAACTGTTGATTATTATATAATTAATTTCGTACTTTCTCCAATTAACAGAGGGATAATTTCAAAAATTCTTGTAATTGTTTTATAAAAATTACCCACGTACATATAAAAAAATACTTAAAATTATTGATTATTGATGAAGTGATGTTATTATGTGATCCTTGAACTGTGAACCTGTTTTTAAAGCAATCAAAAATCTACATACGTAAAAAAAGTAATTAAGCTTAAATGATCTAACACCGATACCACAAAATAAATAGAATAGAATTACTAGTTTTATAATCTATAAATAATCAATCAACTACTAACATATTCGTATTTTTAATTGAAAACAAACAGCAATAGTAATAAAAAAACATTGAATGTATTACCATTTTTTGGCAAACTTCGAATAACATTTACAGCTGCATTAAATTTTTCTTCCGTTGTCATGTCGACAATATTTCTTTATGAATTGCAACTAATTTTGGTGTATCTTTTATCACAAATGGCTCATTATTTTAATTACACAAAAGCTATTAAATTAATTGTCAAAAATTGACTATAAATCACACCAACCAATCACACTTTGCATAGAAAAAAACAATCACTAAGCAAGTATTGGAATAGGAACTTTGAGCTCGGCACGTTGGTTGCTCTGCTATCATACATAACTCTAGATCGCCGACTCAATGCTAAATTTTAGTATCTGAAGCTGTAGGAAGTACTCAGATGGCGCTAAAGTATTAGGTGCTGGCATTGGATGTTGGTGCAAGACTAGGATAGGTTCATGTCGAAACTTGGTTCGAAACCAAACTTAAACACGTTCACTGGGCTGCTCATTATTCTCATTATTATTTTTTTTTCGTTAACGAAGGGAAATAAAACATTAATTAATTTATTATAAGTATATTAGAAGTAATAATTAAAAAAAATAAGTACATTTACATATATACATATAAAATATAATAAGGTGATTAAAAATTGGTTGTCTGTAAAGTCGGTTTACGGACGATAGTTTTACGTGATAACGTCATAAAGAAACATTGATGAAAAATTGCATACTTTTATGAATTGAATTGAATTATTATCACTGAATTGTCATTATTTTGTATAATACAAAGAAGCAGTTAATTGAAAATTACAAATTTTTCGATAAATTAACATTTATTTACACTCGTTAATTTAAATATATTTTTTTTCATATCATCTGCATTGAAACAGCGAGTTCTGATCTCTGTTTTGACAGTCGAAACATGACAATTTCAGATCAATGCGACTGTTGTTTCTGCCCGGCACATTTATTTATTATTTATTTTAAGTCTGTCAGAATCGCACTTGTTTATTATAAACATGAAATCATAATCGTCTGACAGCTGTCGTCAAATCGTTATCAAAGATTTTAATTTTAATTCAATACAGGTGATATGAAAAATAGTGTGTGCGGCACGGGATGAAACAAAGACGATTTCAGACCAGGGCGATGACAGCCCTCGCTTCGCTCGGGCAGTCAACTCTCGCCCTCGTCAGAAATCGTAGAAATCGTCTTCTTTCATCCCTTGCCGCACAATATACTATTACGGAGCTTATTGTAGAAGTCTGACTCGAGAGAGAGATACGTGCATAAGCAACGCTGCGCCGATCGTGCCTCTATCGCTTGTTCCGCGCTCTCGCTTGCACGCTCAAGGTCAGACGGAACGTGACATTTCGTCGAAAGTGCCTGCCATCAATTTATAAGACGTTATCACGTCAAAAAATCATTAGATGATGCACTGATTACCAAATAATTGTGTGATGTATGCATATGAACAAAATACTTTACCTTTTATTATCGGTGTTATTAAATATAACTTTTTACGTACTTTTGCGAGTTCTTTGAAAACCAATGTAGAACTGTTTCCTCATCCTCCGTTGATCCGCAAAGAATACTTCTCCATAGTCTTTATTCTTTTGTAAATATATGAAAATAATGTAATTTAACAATGATTATTTCTGTTGATATAAAAAACTTAAATTGTGTAAATACTTACCTTGTATTGATGACATTTTAAAATATATTATTAAATTGATTTTTTATAATTTCACACTGCAAAATGAATTTTATTTAAATTTTGTTTTGGTTTGTAAAATAAAAATAACGAAATGAGCAATGGCGTTTGTTTACACATAAAGAGACCAAAACAAAATTAGACAGAAAGTAATAAATCTAAGTATCAATAAAGGGTCGACGAAATACAAAATTTAAAAAATTCTATTTTCTCTTTTTCCTTTCGCCATCTAAACTGACATCTGATGGCGTCAATATAAACGATTTAGTAAGACCCACAGCGCTCTCATTAGTCTAACAAATCTGGAAACTATTTTGCTATATAAGTCGGGGGGGGGGGGGCTGCTGCTATTTTAATCTGTGGCTACAACTAACTATCTACAGGCTGCGTTCAGAAATGGAGCTCGGTAGGGTAATAGTAATAAGAACTACGAATGAAGACAGTGGCGTCCTGCGAAGGTGTGTAGGGGGTGCATGAAATACGGGCGGCCAAAATTTATCGTATTTATTATTATTTAATTCTATTAGGTAATAGGTAATTTTCTCATACAAGAAAGTGTACTAGAAAGTGTTATATTAGAGATTGTGTTGGTTACTTTTATTTATATGATATTTTGAAGTCTTATGTTGAACTGGAATAAGGGTTAAATAGTTGAACGCAATTTAAGAGGTTTCAAAAAAAATTAAGCTTGATGAAAACTCAAAAAAATGAGCAACTCAATCCATGGACACGCTGTATGTTAATTATTGTTACAATAGTCTTTAAAAAAATCGTTAAATTTTCTAATGGAAATTTCGGCTAAGGCGCCTTTTGCATACGGGCGGCCGAAACTATAGGAACGCCCCTGAATGAAGACACCAACTTACCAACAGATTAACAAGAGATAATCTCGTAATGAGGTTTTTTATGCTGCATTTACCACTAGGTGCAAGCTGGGGGGCCCACATTCAAGGTGATCTCACATTCCTCATAAACAGCGACAATGTAGAAAAAAGTCAAGCTATATTTGCCAATTAAACTTTGAATTATTTATAATATAATTATAATGATATTTTGTTGGGGGGCTCATAAGGATTTGCTCCTATAAATGCAGCCCTGTACACTAGTGATATCTCATTTTACATTTACAATAAATTAAAATAGCTCCAACTTATATAAGTTTATTATATTGTAAAAGTATTACAAAGCATTGTAAAAGCAAACAAATATGTTGAAAAAACTATAATACTAATTACAAGTTCATCAGTCTTTATTTATGAATTTTGTTCAGGAAACATAGTTTTAATCAATTCTTTTTTATTAACTTTCCCCATTGCATTTCTAGGTATATCATCAACAATTTCTAATTGACGTGGTAACGTATATTTAGGAATTAATGTTTTTAGAAATTCATTAATTTTTTCTAATGTTATCGATTTTTCAAAATCTTGTTTAACAATAATTGCAACAATTTTCTCACCATATTCTTTATCTGGTATACCAACAACAACACATTCTTTTATATCAGGATATGATAAGACTGCTGTTTCAATTTGTAATGCACTAATTTTATAACCACCCGATTTTATAATATCAGCACTTTTACGACCTAAAATTTGAAATTTATTCTTATTAATATCATATGAACATATATCGCCAGTTTTGAAATATCCATCATTTGTAAAATCATCTTTTGTATTCCTTTTATAATATGTTTTGAATAGACCATTGCTTTTAATAATTAAATCACCAGTTACTGTATCAGTTTGATGTGTACAATTTTTTGTTGTGATTTCATTATTTATATTATCACAAGTTAATAATGTTTTATAATTGCCATCATTATCAATATTATCAGCTAATTTGATTGATACACCTGATAATGGTAAACCGACGAAACCGGGCTCTTTTTGGCCATCATAACAATTAGATAATATCATACCAGTTTCTGTCATACCATAACGTTCTAATAATTGATGACCAGAGATTTCATACCATTTCTCAAATATTGGTGTTGGTAATGGTGCTGAACCGCTTACCATTAAACGTACTTTAGTTTTTAAATATTGTCGTATATACGTTGTCATTTTTTGATCTTGACTAAATACATTCTCATAAGAATCAATTAATTTTGAATAGATTGTCGGTACAGCCATATAAATATTGACTCTTTTTAAATTCTCCGATTTTATATTCATACCAAGTAAATATGTCCATACTTGATTTGAATCGAATTTTGGTAATAATTCAATTTGTGCACCAACAGCTAATGGACATAATAATGCATTTACTATACCATGGACATGATTTAATGGTAATGTATGTAATATACAATCATCACTTGTCCATTTCCATGATTCTATTAACGTATTCATTTGATAATTTAAATTATTATGTGTTGAAACTACACCTTTTGGACTACCAGTTGTACCGCTTGTATATAAAATTAATGCATCATTATTTGTATAATATGACAATGGTAATGGTGTCGTTAAATCATTTAATTTTGTTGTTGACTGCATTTGTGCTATATTCAATTTTAATTGTTCATCCAATATGTGTAGTGCTGTATTAGTAGTTTTAGCTACTTTTTGTAACATATCTGCATACTTTTGAGTTGTTATAAATAAATCGGCATTAGTATCATTTGTATAATACAATATAAGATTTTTTGGATGTTTAGAATTCAATGGAACAGCTGTAAAAAAAACTATTTATCTTGCCACTATCTTACACTTATCACAAAGTGGTTCCGAACAAAAACAAAAAAAATAGTAACCTACCAATTTGTCCTGCCATCCAAATCGCCCATAATGTAATAACATAATCGGCATCATTATCACATAAAAACAGTACTCTTCCTTGATCTTTATTAACAATTTTCGTTGATATATCATTAGATAATTCTTTTGCTGATAGAAACAGATTTGCATAAGTATGTGGTCCAGTTCTATCATGTATAGCTATACGATCTGAATATGAATGAATATTACCAAAAATCGTATGTTGATCAGTTGTTATTAACGGTTTAACTACTGTTTGTTGATAACGTTTCTGGTAAAAATTCCAAATTTTTATTTTAGAAAAACAACGTAAACTCCGCAGTAAGGACATGTTCTATAATTCAACTAAAATTTATGCGTTTATTGATAATTTATTTCAATAATAATAATAACAGTAATAATCTTACCATTTACAAGTAATAATTTATAATTAATCTTTCTTATCAATTTAAGGTAAACGTCACCATATATGAAATGTGAGGTTATGTATGGAAAATTGCCAACAATAGAAATATAAATATCTTTTATCCAACAGATAAATCAGATCATTTATCTTATCTTTGCATAGCACAGACTTGCTCTTTAACTTCTTCAATTTGTTGTGCCGATTTCAACATAGATTCTTGTTGATAACCTAAATGGACACAAATTAATTGCATTTTTTTCAAATTACTCTCACTATTCTCCAATGCATGTTCTTGGGCAGCCAAATTTCGAGCTGAATGCATTAAAATCTACAAATTCGTATCATAGTAAAGTTATTTAAACAATCAGCAAAATATCAGATGTTTATAAACAAACCTCATTGCTTTTGGAGCCTCTTGTAATTTGTCGTGCTAGAGATGAGATATTATTAACATTTACTTGTACACGATCAGCTAAACGCATTTTTGAATCAGCAAATAATGATCTTGCACTTGTACTACTAGCTGATGCCATGATTTTTTCACGATTTTCCAGAAAAACAATTTTAATTCTTAAAATATAAATAATTTTATTTTTATACAGTTGGCAATATAATTATCATTACTATTATTTGATTGATTTGAGATTTATCAACCAATAAAAAGCAAGTAGACCAACACGCGGTCTATTTGAATTTTCAATGTGTATTTTTGTTTGTTTGGCCAAATTATCTAACACAATTATTCATAATAATCAACGATTTCTATTTCTATTTTAATTAATATAAATATAAAGACAAACTCTAACAATTTATATATTATATAAAATAACTATTATTTAATTTTATTTTCAACTCGATGTAAAATGTGTGTGTTTTATGTTTTAATTAGAATTTATTTTTTTATTCAATGAAAATCAACAGCCTCGGATTGTGTAATTCCTCGTTTACGTAAATTTTCATCCATTCTCAATTGTTCTTGTTGTAATTGCATTCTAATAGCACCCAATTGGGTTAATACACTTCTATTTTGTCCATCTCTAAGAGGATCTCCATGATTAATTATAGTTTTTTGTACTGCAGGAATCTAAAATTACAAATATTTTATTGATTTGATGGAAATTGAAAATAATAAATATATATATACGTTTACCTGCCATTTATCTTCTAATTTTCTAACAGCATCAGAACTATGTCTACTTGAATTAAATGGAACCGAATTCTTCAATTCTTTGGCAACTGGTGAATGTGCTTTCAATATTGGTATTGGAAGTGTATCATCAAACCGACTTGAATTACTTCGTCTTTGTAATTTTGGACTTTTTCTAATCATACTGAGATCCTGCTGTGTTGCACTATGCCTACGCTGTATATTACACAAATTATCTTTAATACTTAACGTTTCTAATCTATCTAATGCATCTTGACAATTTAACGTATCTATTCTATTTAAAGAATCATAACGATTGAAAGCATTATATTTACTATAACGTGGAAACGTTGTTGCATTATATGTATATAATGAATCCATTCGATTAAGTGCATCTTTACGATAATATGTATCATAACGATTCATATTATATCTAGATGATGGTTCAGAGAACACAGATGTGGATGGTATATTATATGAATATGGATTGCGGCGTGTTACAGGGGGCGAATAATGGGACAATGTTTTTGTTGATGTTGTTGTAGAGGCAACATTGGTGTTTCTTAGTAGACTCGACACACTACTTTCTGAATCTGTATGTTTCCTATACAAATGGCGTGTCTGTAGTTCATGTTTACGTCGCAACAGATCTTCGCTGTGTCGTCTCATCTGAAACACCATCAAACACCAACAACATAGTCCACATCAAATAATAAACGCCCCCAACCCATAACACAATTATTATTCTAATTAAATATTAATTTTCAAATACAAACCTCATCTCTACGACTACGACGTTGTTCTTCAATCATTTGTTCATCTTGCATTCGTAATAATTGCTGTTCAAGTCGTCGATTCTCTAATTCTTGTTCACGACGTTCCTGTTCCTCACGCATCGTTTGTATACGGCGTTTCTCTTCAATTTGAAGTCGTAATTCTTGTTGGTAAACGTCACGTTTCAATCGCTCCTATTATGATATTTTCTACTATTAAACAATTTCCAAATGAATTACACTAATTCAAAACTTACACGTTCTAATTCTTCATCTCGATTTTGATAACTGAAACCGTCTAAAAAACTAGGTGTATACGAATGTTTCAAATCAGACAGGAGACGTTCTATTTGATTACAATAGAAAAGGATAATTAGAATTTATTAATTGGAAATTTTGATCCAATAATTACCACGTGGACTTCCTGTCCGACGATTCGACAATATACTTTTTGGTTTATCCATTTCAGATTTTAATAAGGCATTTTGAGCACTAGTTAATCTTTGATCGAATCTAGATGATGGGAAATTTTGCATCACAGAATCTATGGAACGATCTGTTATTGATTCAATATTACGATTTTTATATGAATCCAACTCATATTGAACCTAAAATATCAAATTACTAATAGAACGAATTTGATTCAATTAAAAATTATCGTATAATTAAAATCATGCTTGCAAATTATTATTTAAAAGCAAAGGCATTAATAATATTAACGAAAATCCCAACAAAATCTATATTTTATAGCGGACCAAACTGTAAAAGTGCTACAATAAGTCTCGTTGAAATTACGAGATAATAAAATTCGTTAGTATATATGTAAATTATAGTTTCTTTTTAAGTCTCATTTAGTGCAGAATTAAATTATTAAATTGTGTGTATTAAATTAACATGCTGCCTTTATTATTTACATAATTATTCATCAATACCCCTATTTATTTGTTCGTTTAATTTACACATTTACTTACTAATCGTGTATGGATATTCTGTATATCGGTTTGAACCGCTTTTGTTGACCCAGATGGGGTCGTTTTGTTTTCATTCGAATTTCGATTTTTATTAAATTGTTCAAATTGTTGATTTGTCTGTAAAAATACATGGACTACCGCTTGCAAACTACCCTAATCTCTATTATTGTTTTGTTATTCTTTAGAAGAATTAATAACAAAAAAACAAAACAAAACAGCAACAATTACCTTCGATAAATGTTCTAAATAATCGGCCTTTTGCTTTTGTAAAAAATAATTACGTCTTTGTTCGTATTCACCAAGTCCTAAATATGGGGCAGCTGTTACCTTTAATTGTGGATTATTTGGACTATATTCGCCATAACGTAACATTTTATTTTTATTATTATCATCCTAGAAAAATAAGATTTAATTTGCGACTATTAAATTTCAATTTAAACAAAAACAAAATTGAATTATTATTAGACGGTTGGTTTCACCAATCAACTACTGATGAATAATTTGTTTGATCGAAATATGTTACACACTAACACATATTAGAAGGATCGAATCCTTAATGCTACTAATGGGATCATTATAAAACATCTACTACACTGAATGCCCTATTCAAATTAGACAACTTCAAATATCTTACCATGTTTAATGAACGAATGAAGAATATGTTAATGATAAGAATTTTTCTAGATTTTGTCACGTAAATATTTGATCATCTTCGATTTTATAATCAATTACGAAGCAAATAGAAAAGAAAATACTAGATAGTTAGACACAACATTGATAAAATATGAAAGTTTCGTCTATATAATGACGAAAATTTTTCTATGAAATAAAATCTCATTGAAATTGCTATTTGGTGTTAATGCTTTTTATAGAATAAAAACCAAATTTAGTCCGTTAAAAAGCATCACAGTATATCAAAATCATCATATTCATTGATTATCCATAATAGTAGATATATTTTTAAGTGTTCTCAACGGAAATAGAATTTAAGCAGATAATATTAAAGATAATCGTTAAATTGATTTTATTAACGGACACAAACAAAATTTCACACATGCTTACCGATTTTATAGTTAATGGATTTTCTGAATGAATTAATTTATTGATAAAAGCTTGCTTACGTCCTTCTAAAGCACCTTCATTATTATCTAAATCAAGTCGATCAATTAATGGAAGATTCTAAAATTTAAAAAAAATCAAGAAAAAAAATCGAAATAATCAAGCCAGCCACAGCACAAGCTTTAATAAAATTATGATCTTAAAACATACAAAAAAAAACACAAGAAATTGTAAAACTGTTTTCTATAAACTTACATCGTTTGGCAAATTTAATGATTGCACATTTTCCTTATTAGTTTCATTAAATTTTCGCTTTGATTGTTGTACATTATTGTTCTGTTGTTGTTGTTTATCACAATTTCGAAACTAAAAATTCCAACAAGCATGTTTTAATTTATTTAAATTCCATTGATTAATAGTTGTTCAATAAAATAATAAATAACACAAAATTCTATTTAAATGGGTGGCTTATATAATAAAGTTTAGGGACATGTAAGGGTCAGATAACAGACATCACCACCACCACCGCCACCACCACCATCAACATCACCTCTACAACAATTTTATGTACATTTCATTCCGTCATGTTGGCTTTTCACGAAAATCAATAACAAACAAGGTCGGAAAATAAGACACTCCTATTTTAACTAAACGAGATAAATTGGCGTCTTCATTATTCTATCTGCACAACCATTTTTTTTTGATTAAAACACATTAAATATTCAAATAAAAAGGTAATATTATTGCATATTAATTAAAATTTGATTTCAGTTTAATGGCTCGAACAAGATACCTATCTAATCAATTTTAATTGGTAATAAAAGTGACATGATAAGCACTTAGAAAAGGTTATCTCAGCAGTTTAGATTTTCTAAAGTTGAAGAGTCCTTACTATATGAATACTTGCATATTTGCAGACATTTTACTTTTTTTTGTGTAATTTCAAATTTTCATCAATTTGTTACCTGTTCGTCGTTATCTAAAATCAAATTTAATTTCTTTTTCTCCTCGTAAATACGTCGTTTTTCGATCTCTATTAATTCTTTTATATTTCCAGACATATCATTTCAATATTTAAAAAACAAATAAAACAAATTGTGGTATGGTTAAGGCAGTTATAAACAAAATTCAAATAACCTAAAATTATATAGAATTAACAAAAAAAATGGTTTGATCAAAGAGGAAATGAAAATATTCACTTTCTAGAACTGTATTTTCCACCTAATTTCCATTAATAAGTAATTTTGTTTTTGTTTATATTTTTGATATTTTTAAATGCAATTTTTGACAATTAACGAATATCCTTGACGTCACACGATAATTACCAACAATGACATATAAAAGAAACTACATTACATTATCTGTGTGATCTATGCGCATTGCTGAAAATGTTTTTTTTTCAACAACAAAATTGATACTAATTTGATCGCTTTTCTGTAGTCTTTTAATTATCATTGAGATAAATTTATCAAATATCATGCAGTATTTGGAGTAGTAGTTGGTGAACTTTAATATTGTAATGTTGGTAACAAAGAAAAGTCCATTAGAGAGGGGCGTCTCGCGGCAGGCCAGATCGAGTCCCCAGAAATTGAGTCGGGCCGAAAAGGAAACATCATTATTGCGCATGAAAAAGCAGTAGAATTTTCCATCGACCAATTTGTTTTTGACTGGTTTTCCAGAGTTCGAAGCAAAAATATTCCCATCTGAGGACCTATTGTTCAGGAAAAATATTTGGAAGTCGCTAAAGAATTCTAGTTGACGTGATTCAAAACTTCAAACGGATGCGGTTAGAAAAGTTCTGTATGCACTAATGCCGAAGAAGTGTAACAATGGAAATAAAAAATTTCTTCAATTATTCAAAAGTACGCCCCTGAAGTCATCTTCCATGTGAAGAAAATTGACTTTGTCTTTAGAGTATTCCTAATAAAATGTTTGCCTAAAACAACGATAAGTGTACTGACGAGAACGTAGTAAAAGAATTTAAAGGCTGTTTCATTTCGTGCCAGCATATTCGGAATAAAACTAGAACGTCTTATTATTGGGAAATTCAAGAATCCCTGTTGTTTTAAAGGATCTCACATCAAGAAACTGCCAATACATTGTTACTCAAATAAAAAATATTGGGTAACCTGGGATATAATGAGCGGCTTGTTAACGGAATGGAATCAAAACATGGATAGACAAAATCGTAAAGTGCTCAGAAATTGTTAGACGTTCTTACTGATTAATATGTTATTATGCATACATGCATGTCCGTCTACAGGATCGGCCCGTCCAAGTAGAAACATAGGAGAAAATAGAAGAAATGAAACAGAAATATGATGTGCATGTGTTAAAAAGAGATATAGGAAAGGTGGGTGGTTAAGTAGTAAATACTCATTGCAAAAATATCCACCCTCACCATCTTCAGCAGACCCCTTTTGTAATAACCACTCCTCTTTCTTCTAAGAAAACGATCTGGCCTAGAATTTTGCGTCTTTTTGAAGTAGAAACATTACAACTCAATGAGTAAGAGAGACGGAACAATAACATTGTCCTGGTTTTGAGACATTTGGTGAATTTAAAATTAATCGTAATTGAAAATAAATGTAAACATCGATTAAACTTAAAGTTTTGTTTTTTTTTAATGCTCTTGCATAGTACCATAAAAAATGTGTATCTGTACTGTTTGTTAAGATCGACAGTTAATTGAAAACAAACAAATTACCAAAAATTTTTTATTGTTTAATAATTCATTCAATTGATAACAATAGCAAAAATTTCTCTAAATTCGGTTTCCATCAGCAACGCATTTTTAATTTTAATTCTCCAAATTGCTAGTTTGTTGTTGTTGTTGTTGTTGTTGTTGTTGTTCTGTCTCTCTCTTACTCATTGAGTTGTGATGTTTCTACTTCAAAAAGACGTGAAATTCTAGATCCGATAGTTTTCTTAGTAGAAAGAGGAGTGGTTATTAGAAAAAGGGTCTGGTGCAGATGGTGAGGGTGGATATTTTTGCAATGAGTATTTACTACTTAACCACCCACCTTTCCTATATCTCTTTTTAACACATGCACATCATATTTCTGTTTCATTTCTTCTATTTTCTCCTATGTTTCTACTTGGACGGGCCGACCCTGTATGTATGTCATACATTTGCCCAACAACAGACACCTCTCTACAACTGACATCTTGAATTCCCAGCCAGTGTCCGTTGATGGGAGATTTTACTCTACGTATCCACTATTGTTTTTTGAAAAACAACGAACACACGATAGTTATAAAAAATATTTATTATGAACATTTCAAGACATGTCATTTAACAATATGTACACGAATTAAAATGAGTGATTTATAATCATTTAATCGTAATTATATAACGGCCAGTTCCAGACAGAGTTTACAGATGCTCTGTTTTAGTTTCACCATGGCACAATGTTTTTTTACTATCATGCACACTATTGTCCGTAACATTCTATTTAGTAATACACAATTTTGCCTACTAGGTTTTTGAAAAATTTTTATACAGCCGTCCCATTAGGCGTGGATTAATTACATAATCGCCAATAGTATCGTCATTGCAAAAATGACGTTTACCAATTTACGCACGTCACTGGCTGTAAATATTTGTTAGAATACCTTAGCGACTTCAATACACAAGACCCATGGGTGGAGCGTGTGGGGACAACACGGAAACGCCTTAAAGTGTATTACTAGAATGTTACGGACAATAGGTGTCATTACAGAGTCTTCAGTTCCGCTGCTTTAATATGACTACTGCGCAATGTTTTTTTAACTTTCACGTACACTTGGTGTCATCACAGAGTCTTCAGTTTCTCTGTTTTTGTGTCACTACTGCACAATGTTTATTTACTATCACGCACACTTGGTGTCATTATAGAGTCTACACTTTCTCTGCTTTAATTTCACTCCGGCACAATGTTTTTTACTATCACGCACACTTGTGTCATTACAGAGTCTTCAGTTTCTCTGTTTTTGTGTCACTACTGCACAATGTTTTTTTACTATCACGCACACTTGGTGTCATTACAGAATCTACACTTTCTCTGCTTTAATTTCACTCCGGCACAATGTTTTTTACTATCACGCACACTTGTGTCATTACAGAGTCTTCAGTTTCTCTGTTTTAATGTCACTATTGCACAATGTTTTTTTAATATCACGCACACTTGGTGTCATTACAGAATCTACACTTTCTCTGCTTTCATTTCACTCCGGCACAATGTTTTTTACTATCACGCACACTTGTGTCATTACAGAGTCTTCAGTTTCTCTGTTTTAATGTCACTATTGCACAATGTTTTTTTAATATCACGCACACTTGGTGTCATTACAGAGTCTTCAGTTTCTCTGCTTTAAGGTCACTTCCGCATAATGTTTTATTTACCACCATGCACATTTTGTGTCATTACAGAGTCTACAGTTTCTCTGCTATATTGTCACTACTGCACAATGTTGTTTTTTTCTTTCACAAAGATTTTCTTTTGATTTCTTCAAGTTTCCTTCAATACTCATCGAGAATCTTATCCCTGTAGAGTCGAAAGAATACCTGATTAGGTCCTTCCAAATCAAATCCTTCCAGATTTGTTTGATTAATAGACACTTGATCAATTTTAGAACATCCATGACTATCATCATTACTATTACTATTATTACCAATACTACAAGAACTATTATCACCAGTACTACAAGTTTTATAATCATCACTATCACTATTGTCATCGGTACTACTAGTACTTTTTTCATAACTATTACTACAAGTACTACAAGTTCTATAAACATCACTAGTACTATTGTCACCAGTACTACTAGTACTTTTATCATATCTATTACTACAAGTACTACAAGTTCTATAAACATCATTAGTACTATTGTCACCAGTACTACTAGTACTTTTTTCATAACTATTACTACAAGTACTACAAGTTCTATAATCATCACTAAAACTATTATCATCAGTACCACTAGTACTTTCTTCATAACTATTACTACAAGTACTACAAGTTCTATAGTCATCACTACTACTATTGTCGCTATTGTCACGAGTACTACTAGTACTTTCATCATAACTATTCCAATTATCATCAGTACTATTACTACCATCTTCATGTAATAAATTGTAAATTTTCATAAATTTATTTCGAAATTGCATAATTATAATTTTTGTGATTTCTAATTAATTTGCGGGTTATTTTTTTTTATTGCCACCAATTGTCAAATATTTGATGATTTATCAAAAAAAATTCCCTAATATAATGATAACAATATTGATATAGATAACTGATAACACTGTTTAAATATTTGGAATTTAATTGCTTTAAAATGCGAATTAATTACAATAGTAATTAGAAAAATTAATTTTCAGGTCAACATTGTAGTGGTGGTTGTTATAGGTTTTTGGGTTACTGAGGAACTGTCCTCATCGTGTTGCCTCATTTCCATAAAACTTAGAGTACAGCAGCCTCTTTACTAAGTTAGCACAATGAGTTTTTATTCGCATTTTGCAAATATTTCCAAAATTGGATACTGTTCTCTCCATCGCGTAGTTGCAATTTATCTAACTGTTTCGCTTTCAGTAGCAATTTTGTCTGCATTATCTAATTTCAGTAGAAAATCTTTTTTTTTGTACATCATATTCTTCTAAAGACAACTGGTCATCTTCTACTTCTCCATAATCAGCATCTGGTGGTACAAAACGCAAGGAGCGTTTGGGTTTGGGAAACATTTTGTCCCACTTCTTCTATTTTCTCGACTACGCATATACTTTTTCGTGAACATTCCAGGGCTACTATCGGTTGCTTTAGGATGAATATAATGATGAAGATTTCCGGGTTCCGAATTAAAAGAAATTGCTGCAGCTTCGCATCTTGTTTGATACGAATTGACTCTTTTTCCACCAACATACTTCACCAAGATAGAATTATATGACTCTGCTAGATTATTATCCATGTTAATTATCGCACTTTCTGTATGGCTAGCGATTCGGTCAACAACAATCATAATTTCTTGATAGAGAATAAAAATTTTCATTTCAGGTATCAAGTCCTTCTTTCTCATTCTCCTTTGGTCCCCTACAAAAGTACTCAGAACAGTGACTACGCTGTCCAAATACGTTCTCATAGTTCGCGGAGTTTTGTACAAAAGTTTCTTAACAAATGATTGCGTTATTCAATTTTCTGCACCAGAGTACTTCCATAAGGTCTTAATTAATGTAATTTACTCATAACGCTGCTGTTACCGCCTCCAACTAAATATGCATATTTTATATTATACATTTCAATACTTCTGTTAAACCCTTCTACAATGATATCCGATTCCATCGCGGCAGGTCAGATCGAGTCCCCAGACATTGAGTCGCAAAGGAAACATCATTATTGCGCATGACCAAGCCATAGAATTTTTCCGTGGACCTATTTGATTTTGACTGGTTTTCCAGAGTTCGAAGCAAAAATATTCCCATCTGAGGACCTATTGTTCAGGAAAAATAATTGGAAGTCGCTAAAGAATTCTAGTTGACGTGATTCAAAACTTCAAACGGATGCGGTTAGAAAAGTTCTGTATGCACTAATGCCGAAGAAGTGAAACAATGGAAATAAAAAATTTCTTCAATTATTCAAAAGTACGCCTCTGAAGTCATCTTCCATGTGAAGAAAATTGACTTTGTCTTTAGAGTATTCCTAATAAAACGTTTGCCTAAAACAACGATAAGTGTACTGACGAGAACGTAGTAAAAGAATTTAAAGGCTGTTTTATTTCGTGCCAGCATATTCGGAATAAAACTAAAACGTCTTATTATTGGGAAATTCAA
This sequence comes from Meloe dianella, assembly GCA_028455855.1. Lineage (NCBI taxonomy): Eukaryota > Metazoa > Arthropoda > Insecta > Coleoptera > Meloidae > Meloe > Meloe dianella. The sequence goes on along the minus strand of JAPTHL010000047.1, from coordinate 8,365,354 downwards.
GAATCCCTGTTGTTTTAAAGGATCTCACATCAAGAAACTGCCAATACATTGTTACTCAAATCAAAAATATTGGATAACCTGGGATATAATGAGCGGCTTGTTAACGGAATGGAATCAAAACATGGATAGACAAAATCGTAAAGTGCTCAGAAATTGTTAGAAGTTCTTTCACCTGTAGAAATTACAATTCGCTTTATTAAAAATTAAACAAACAAAAATACTGATTAATATGTTATCATGGATACATGCATGCCGGTATATGTATGTCATACATTTGCCCAACAACAGACACCTTTCTGTAACTGACATCTTGAATTCCCAGCCAGTGTCCGTTGATGGGAGATTTTACTCTACGTATCCACTACTGTTTTTTGAAAAACAACGAACACACGATAGTTATAAAAAATATTTATTATGAACATTTCAAGACATGTCATTTAACAATATGTACACGAATTAAAATGAGTGATTTATAATCATTTAATCGTTTAATCGTTTAATCTATCACGCACACTTGGTGTCATCACAAAGTCTTCAGTTTCTCTGTTTTTTTGTCACTCCGGCACAATGTTTTTTTACTATCACGCACACTTGGTGTCATTACAGAGTCTTCAGTTTCTCTGCTTTAAGGTCACTACCGCATAATGTTTTATTTACCACCATGCACATTTTGTGCCATTACGGAGTCTACAGTTTCTCTGCTTTATTGTCACTACTGCACAATGTTTTTTTATCTTTCACAAAGAAATTTTTTTTGATTTCTTCCATTTTCCTTCAATACTCATCGAGAATCTTATCCCTGTAGAGTCGAAAGAATTCATGACTAGGTCCTTCCAAATCAAATCCTTCCAGATTTGTTTGATTAATAGACACTTGATGAATTTTAGAACATCCATCACTATCATCATTACTATTACTATTATTACCAATACTACAAGTACTATTATCACCAGTACTACAAGTTTTATAATCATCACTATCATTATTGTCACCAGTACTACCAGTACTTTTTTCATAACTATTACTACAACTACTACAAGTTCTATAAACATCACTAGTACTATTGCCACCAGTACTACTAGTACTTTTTTCATAACTATTACTACAAGTACTACAAGTTCTATAAACATCACTAGTACTATTGTCACCAGTACTACTAGTACTTTCTTCAAAACTATTACTACAGGTACTACAAGTTCTATAAACATCACTAGTACTATTGTCACCAGTACTACTAGTACTTTTTTCATAACTATTACTACAAGTACTACAAGTTCTATAGACATCACTAGTACTATTGTCACCAGTACTACTAGTACTTTTTTCATAACTATTACTACAAGTACTCCAAGTTGTATAATCATCACTATTACTATTGTCACCAGTATTGCTAGTACTTTCTTCATAACTATTACTACAAGTACTACAAGTTCTATAATCATCACTATTACTATTGTCACCAGTATTGCTAGTACTTTCTTCATAACTATTACTACAAGTACTACAAGTTCTATAATCATCACTATTACTATTGTCACCAGTACCACTAGTTCTTTCTTCATAACTATTACTACAAGTACTACAAGTACTACAAGTTCTATAGTCATCACTACTACTATTGTCGCTATTGTCACCAGTACTACTAGTACTTTCATCATAACTATTCCAATTATCATCAGTACTATTACTACCATCTTCATTACTATTGATATTCTCATCAATATCATCTGAAGAATTATCAATATCATCAGATGAATCTTCGAAAACATGTGTTGCTGCTCGTTGTAAACGTTCTTTTTTGTATGATAGAAAACGAACCGTTTCTTGCCATTGTTCATTTAATTCTTTTAATATTTTTATGATGTGATCTTTTTTGAAATTATTTTGTTTAATTAATGTTTGTCCTGATTTGTTTACTTTATGTAGTTGACTCTCGTTTGAACATAATGCAAATTGCGCTCCTTCATTTTCTTTCGATTTACAATTTAAATTTGTTAAATCACAACAACCTTCATACGATTGCATTCCCAATTTATCATTTAGCCAATTTTTTAAATGTTGAACTTCAATATAAAATTGATAATACTTTTCCGATGCATTTAAAGCGTTTGTACGTTTCTGGAATAATTTTCTAATATCTTGATAACGCTGTATCACCCGATTACGTTTATTGCCAATTCTAAATTAATTAATCAATAAAAATGATTATTTAGCAATGAATTCATTATAAGAAAACACAAAACTCACTCTCTACTATCGCCACATCGATTAGTAATTAAAATGTCGGCTTTTCTTTTAAATTCATCAACACGTACGGGGAGTAATTGAACAAAATCACGATGTTGTTTTTGTAAATCTTTAACTTTATCTAATGATTTACCAAAATTCGATGATTTCAAAATTGTTTGATGTTTTGTTATATACGCATTAATATTAATAGCATCTTTTCTAAATAACAATAAGTCTAAACATTGTTGAAGGGATTGTTGTTTCTTTTTCCATCCTCTATAAATCATTACTTTTTCATGATTAATTCGTTCAATTGCCTCTTGTACAGAGATTAGATTAGGATTAATTTCTATTAAATGTAATCCTAAGTTCGTTATCTGGTCAAAACTAAAATTTTAAATTAATATTAATTTACGTAAATTTAAACAATTATAAATAAACGATTTATACAACATACTCATTGTCTTTAGCTTTAATCGTCTCATATAAATCTAAATGATTTTTAACTAATTTTTCAGCTGTTTGGACATCACGGACAGTAGCATTATCAACAATATTTGACTTATTTTTAATGTGCTTAATCCAAACTAAGAAATTATTATAATTGTGTTGAAACGATTGTTTTCCAATACAATAACAACAAACATCTTCCAATACACTTTTACGGTCAGTTGCAGCAGCCTAGAAATAATAATAATGAATATTATAATAATAATAATAATAATACGATAATAATGTTTAATTAATTTTACGTTTAGTTGTTTATTAGCTTCGCATAATTCGGTTAATTTTAGATTCAATAGATTCCGCTCTTCTTGACTCTGAATTTCAACATTTTCATAACTGCAATAATGACGTTTTTCTAATTCACTTAGTGATGTGATTCGTAATTCTTGTGCAGCATGTTTTTTTAGTAACTCTTCAATAACAATTGAATCATCACTGGTATCAGTTGTTGCCATTTCCTTATGTAATTGTTTAATACATGCAAATGTCGAATCAATCTCTCCACATAATTCGATAATCTTTTTCATTCGATTCAAATTAATAGAATGTTTATCTATTAATTTAAATATGAAACTTATTTGATCCGAAATTTCTAATTGATGACATTTGACTAAATCTTTTTGATGATAATTTCCATTTATCAATTGATTTGATATTTCCGTTAAATCTTTTACACGTTCTTCAAATGCTAATGCCCGACTAGTAATAGTTTCATGTTGTTTAAATGAATCATCAACTTGCATTATATTTGAACAGTAACATTCATCGCTTAATGTTTCTATCATTCTTTGTAAATTTAAATATTTACGTTGCTGCTCAAATTTTGAATGCAACTGTTGTAAATATTGTTGACGTTTTAATTCGTTATGTAAAGCAATTTCATAATGATTTTCAGCGCGTTCCAATATTTCCCATGCATGCTGTATATCTTCAAGTAATTTACCATCATTTGGCGATAATTGTGTTTGATGTAATGAAAATATTGCATCAATTTGTTTAGTTTGTTTATATTTTGATGGTTTCTCATTTTTACTATAGTTTTCAAATTGTACAAACAACGTTTCTATATCTTGCAATGAATTTGGGAAATTCAAATTCTCAAATTCGAGTGTTTTTGTTTTGATCCAATCTAGCAAATTTCTTGTTAATTGATCAAAAACAATTTGATTTTTATCATCATCATTATTTTTATAAATATTGAACTTGCCCCAAGGCATTTCAATGATCTCGCTTCCTTCAAATTCACTCTTCTCTGATCTAAAGAAATTTATTCATTTTTTATTATTTAAAATATTACATAAAACAACAACAACAACAACAACAACAACTTACTTTCTTGTTTTTTTATCTTTAGTTTTTAATAACAATTTTGCTTTCATTCTCTCAAGTACCAATAACTGCTCTTCTATTTCACACATTTCAATGTTGTTTTCAGATTTCTCTTCAACATTAATTTTTGCATCAATCTGTAGGTGTTTCACACGATCCGCATACCGCAAAGTGCATATACTTTCTTCATAATCAATATTAGCTGGACTAATTGTTGCAATCTTTTCAAATTAAAAAATATATGTACATATATATGAAAAATGGATAATTTGTTCATTCGTGTTAATGATATACCTACCATTGCAATGTTTGAATTTCCATTCAATGAATCTTGTAATAATCGAGTTAATTTCGAATCTCGATAAGGTAGATGCGAATGCTTTCCAGCAACTAAAGCTGAAGTCAATCTACCTAATGCTGATAATGACACATTAATGTTATTGGCTTCACGTAACCGTTCACCAGTGGCTAGTGATCTAGCATTACGTTCTGAACCCTGAAAAATTACAATTTTCTAATTTAATTTCTTTCTTGTTTTCTTTTTCTTTTTTTAATTAAAATTAAAATTACTTACAGCCAAATCAACGAAATTTAATTTTCCAACGGTGGTTTGATTACTCCAGTTATTTCTTGATTTGATTGAGATTGTAAAGATGGCATGCGATCGTGAACTGACATCATTCAATAATGTTGAACGCGTCACACGATTCTTAGTGCCAATTTTAAATAAAGCAGTTATTGATTCAACTGAATCAACAGCAAAATCCAGCAAATCATCTACATACGCTCCTTTAATCACCAATTTCTTATTTGGACTTTTGGACAATAAATTACGAACTTCCTCGTTATAGATTTCCAAATATGTCACAGTTACATTAAATGACATTGCACCATTAGCAGATGATATGCGATCGAAGATATGTGTAAATGAATTCGGTATAATGCCATTTAATTGATGTTTATGTTGTAAACCACCCTTCATTGTAAAGGTTTTACCGGACCCACTTTGACCGTATGCAAATATTGTTCCGTTATAGCCTTCAAATGCTCTGTCTACAATAGGAGCGGCTACAGTATGATAGATGGTCGACTAAAATTTAAAACATCAAATTAGAAGAAATAAATAATTTAAATAAATTTCGAATGGGTTTGTACTTGAGTTGTATCTTCACCAAAAACTTTGTCGTATTTAAAATGTTTTAAATTGCCTCGACCAGAATTCAAGGTAATTAAGTTTTCACTTGGATCAATTGATAAAATGCTACGACAACTTTTTCTTGTATCTTTTTTCATTAATGGACGTGCCCTAACGAAAACACGTACATTTTCAATGTCCAATTGATCCTCTTGGTTGAAAACTTCCATTTTTCTTCTGCTGATTATTTTCAATTAGGTATTATCTTTGTTGTCAGGGTCGCACGAAGATAGAAGCGGAAGGGACTCAGCCCCAAGAGCCGCCAAAACTATTCAACAGTTGTTCCTGTTTGTTACAACTGAAAAACGGCGAAACTGAAACAGAAAATTTATAAAGAATAACAATATTAATAAATTTCGTTTTAAAAATTCTGAAAAATACTTACCCACTATTCAAATATATTTAAAAACGGCTTTAATTCGATATAAATCAATTATGTATCCGTGAAAACTTTAAAAAACTTCACAAACACACACTGACGTCTGAATTAATTCTGACGCTTTTTATTTATGACATAAACAAAAACTTTATTCATAGGTCACTTTAAGTTATTTGTGTGTTTATTTAATGTCAAATGTATTGCAGCTCACTTAAAATAATAAATTTTTGATTCAATTTTAAAGCGACTTTCTACTGGAAATCCTGAGCAATTTAAAATCTGCGCCGTTTATAAATTTGGCGCCCGTTTTGTGAGCACTTGTCATGTGCGCGACCCCTAGCGAATTCTCATGTTTCTAACCATCTAATGCTTCATGAGAGCTACGTTGCCAGATGTAGCAATTGATCACCAAATAGGCTACGTCTCGAATATTTTTCAGTTTCAATCAATTGTCTTTGCTCATTTGAGTTAACATTTGCTTTTATTCTATGACACACATCTTTTATTCAATTTTAGAATCAATATTCATTAGAGAGATGGCATGGATGCAAATACTTTAGGAGCGGCATTCCTTCGATAATGATGTTTTCATTTTCTCTAGCGAAGTGTCACAACAAAAGCGTTTGTCTATGTTAACATTTTTAAGATTTAAAATTAAAAACCACAAAGGGCAATTGGTTTGTTTATATCTCCATAAATATTCAAGTTTTTTTCACTGATTTCAAATACTATTCTCTATAATTTAATTTAATTTATTTGCCAATAAACGTACACAAATTCGTTTCGATCAAGACTGAAAAATCAAAGATTAAAAACGGGATGAGATACAAAATAAAAGAAAATGTTCTTCCAGAAGGGAACTTTATTTTAACATGTAATTGCACAATTTAATAATATAGTAAATTACTATCATTTTTAATTTATTAAATTCAAAGTTATAAAAAAGAGAAACATTGTTTTGAATTTATATATCTTATTGTTATCTCTTGTATTATTATTTAACATACTTCTTCCTTGTTGTGATCCATGTCCGTAATAGTTTTTCTAAAATTTCACTTTTGATTTTGAATTTCCATCAGTTTTGTTTATTGTAAGTTTTATTCTCGATGAACAGACTTTACTGATTTTATTAATTCCCAAAGATTTTATTGCTCTTTGATTTTTACCTTTGCTTCTATAATTATATGAATGATGACCATCATAGTAGCGTTCACAACAGCTGTTATGTATTCACCTAAATCAAGTGTAGATAACGACATAATTTGCTGCTCCATTTGTTTTTCCACTGCTCAAAATCTATGATCAAAGAAAAATTACATTTTCATATGATTGAATAATTAGGTACAGTAGGTATATTTTACAACTATTAGAAAACGAGAATTTACAAAACACAACAAATTAAAAATAAACAGTAATTAAAATGCCTTTCATGGAATTAACAATTAAATGTAAGCTCTTCTAACTCTATTTGGAATTCATGATTATTTTTCAGGTGTATTTGTAAGTGATAATAGTTTACCTTATTGGAAATAAATTTATTTCCCATCGGGTTATCCTCATCAAGTCCATTTAAGGAACTTCTGAGGATAGCCTCACTGAACATGAATTTATTTCCCATCGGGTTGTCCTAATAAGGTCCATCTAAGGAACTTCTGAGGATAGCTTCACTGAAAATAAATTTCTTTCCCATTGGGTTGTCCTGATCAGGTCCATATAAGGAACTTCTCTGGATTACCTTATTGAAAATAAATTTATTTCCCATCAGGTTATCTCTATCAGGTCCATCTAAGGAACTTCTCAGGATTACCTTACTGAAGATAAATTTGTTTCACATCGGAGTGTCGTGATCAGGTCCATCTAAGGAACTTCTCAGTATTACCTTATTGAAAATAAATTTATTTCCCATCGGGTTATCCTCATCAGGTCCATCTAAGGAACTTCTGAGGATAGCCTTACTGAACATAAATTTATTTCCCATGAGGGTTGTCCTCATCACAAAAGTACTCAGAACAGTGACTACTCGAGTCGAATTTAAGTTCTATGGAAATCCTAATAGGCGCTGTTAAAATCTAACTATGTACTTTTAAGTTCTTAACTGCTTATTTAGGATCTAATATGCTCTAAATTAAGCTCTAGTTAAGATCTGGTAGTACTGGCATGTTCTAGTTAAATACTTTTAGGTGCTAGAAATTTTATATTGAAAATAGTAAATATTCTTATTTTTCGTCGAGGCTCTTCTAAAGACTTGTTATGCTCTGTTATACTCTTCGTTAGAGTCTAACAAGTACTTTTAGAATGTATTATGCCAAACTTAGTGGGAAACATATGCTGTAAGTGAAAAAATAAACTATTGTAATAGGACAATAGACGTCGTAAATGAGAGACTAGGGTCTGAGTGTCGGCCAGACGAGTGTCTGGGATATCAGAAATTTGAGAAAACCCCATAGCATCATCAGGGCATTGCTGTAAAATAGTTTGAATGGAACGTTAGTCTACGAGTAATTGCTACGAAGTAAAGACGAGTCGGTTTAATTCATTTCTGCTTTTATTCATTGTATTATCAATAAAATGCCACGAGGGAAATCAAAAAAATTATCCAACTTCAACTCCAGCAGGAGGAAAAAAAATCGATTGCACAAATAATTAAAAAATCACAAAAGTAAATAAAAACTTAGAGTAATTTAAAATTGAAATTGTGTTGCAAGTAGCTAATTATAAAATTGAATAAAATCGATTTTTTTTCTACTCTTCCTCCTTTCACTTAATATAAATACTTTATTTTAACAAAGTATAAAAATTAAGTATATAAATAGATTCTCAGTAGATCCTAAAGTAGAATCTAGCTAGGCTCTATTATGTACTACGGGTGTTTTTAACTAGAACCTAAATAAGTACTAGTTAGTAAGTGTCGAAACTGGAAAAAGCAATACTTACTAGATCCTAAATAGTACATAACTCCTGTGTTATTCAGAATCTAAATAAGTACTTTTATACACTGCAGAGTAGATCTTAGCAGAGTCTGACTAGGACTTAAATTTCGACTCGGGATAAGTAAGAGAATGATCGGTTGCCACTCGTATTTGCATCTGTGTCTCGTAATTAGCTTGTTTTTTTTTGGTTTATCATGATTAAAGAGCGGATTGTATGCTAATTGCATATTGCATGCCTATTCTGCATATTATATATATATATATATATATATATATATATATATATATATATATTTGAAAGAATGTGTCAAAATGACTTAATATTTTCCAGAATCAGAAAATGTGGTTGCCTTAATGGGACTAATTACGGTCTAATTTGCGCCCCTTTCAGGCTTAAGCAGGCAGAATTTTCCAGGTAATGAATTATTGATTTCCAACTAATTTCTCAATAATTGCGGTGGGGTTGATGTTTACAATATTGTTTCTTTAATCATCAATGATAAGCCATCATTCATCACTTCATCTGTGACTATTAGTCGGACATTGCGAACGTTTAGTTCTTCCGTAAAAGCATTTTTGTTTGTGAGAAGTGCAATATGTCGAAGATCAATTCGAACCTGAATAATTCCTGGATCAGAAGCTGTCCCGAGCTTGTTTACACCAATGGAAACATATTCTGTAAAGCCTGTAGTAAAATGGTAAGTTTTAAGATTGTTTTCTTCCTTCTTTGCTAAATATTTGGTTGGTGCTCGAATATACAAAGTGCAAACAGTTTCGAAAAAATGCATGTTCTTGCTCTAGATACCAACGGAAATTTTCGGTGACACAACATGTCGGAACAGAGGTACACAAGTCAAAATATAAGATGAATAGATCAAAATAAAATTCAATTACGCTTAGACGGTAGACCGTCGTTGATGACTTCATTTAATGAACCACCCGAATTTAATGCTGATTTATGCGAGGTGATGATAGACCTAGTGAATTTGATTTAATAGAATGTCGACAGTTAGACAAAACAAAAGTATTTTAAGATCTGTTAATGAATGTTTTATGAATTTTGTCTAGCTCATGGAAGTAAATGTACTAATTAGTAGCGTTAAAAAAGTATTTGTCAAAAGTCCTTTACGGGTCCAGTTGTATAGGGAAAAATTGCCGAATGTACCTTTAGGCAGAAAATATTGTAACAAAAACTACATTGGTAAATCAACTAACCTCCAACAAAATGCATTACAGTTTTATAGTAAAATCAATAAACAATTGAAATTGTTAAAGAATTTCAAGAGAATATTTCAAAAGTTCCAGGTAAACTCGGTAATTCAGTAAATAAAAAACGTTTATCATTTTTAGAAAAATACAGCAGCTTCAAAACCCTTGAGGGAATTTACGAGATTTTGAATAGAAACTTTGAAATTGATTAAGGTGTAGAATTCTCAGCTTTAAGTCACTTTAAATATGCCCCAATTACCTCGGTAGATGTTGAAAGGAGCTTTTCAATTTATGAAAATACTTTGTCAGATAAAAGGCAAAATTTCGTGAAACACATTGTCGTAAATTACAATAAAATATTTTTTTAGTCTTGTTATAATAATATATATACCATATACACGATTCTAATGTCGAATTTTGCAAAACTGCTGGCAACCAAATATTTCAAAAGTCCCTAACTTCCTCCTACTAGTTTAGAAAAAAATGTGTATTTTATTTTGGTACTTCTGCTTTTCGCCTTGTGGCATAGATAGGTTAGTGGCAATTCTGTCATCTGAAATTCGACAGTAAAATCGTGGATATGGTATATACTTCCCCACTTGTATTCTTGTATTTTCTTGTATTCTTGTACTTCTTAAATGAATGCAACTAAATTGTATAAAAAATAATATGGTTTCTATTTGGATGAGAATTCCCATAAAACACACCAGATCAAAATGGCAAAATTATAGTTTTACAAAATGTGTATTATTTGAATTTTTGCGCCTATCTTGCGCATATTTCATCAAAATTGCTCGCATATAAATCCGCTCTCTAATCATGATTAACCATGTTCACCTTCAAATTTGCATTGTATCTATATAAATATATTTATTCAAATTCACTAGGGCGTCCAGAAATCGTTCAAAGAAGTAATAAAAGCAAATATTGGTGATGCAACGGGTCAAATACCAATAACATTTATTCGACAAATCTTTGCATTGGTGAGTTATCCAAAATTATTAGATGATCCACAATTTCCAGATGATATCAAAGAACGTGCACGTACAATTTTATCTGGTTGTCGTGGTAATTCAGTTGGTTCATGTACAGATTCACCAGGTATTGAATGTATACGTCTACATGTTGCTGAATATATACAAAAACGTGATATTGGTATACCATCAGAATGGCAAAATATTGTCTTAGGATCCGGTAGAAAATTATACACATATATACATTTATAAAAATTATTAATTTTATTATTATAGATGCTAGTGATTGTATTAAAAATGTTTTGAAATTGTTAATTTGTGATGTTAATGGTAAAAAACCTGGTGCTTTAGTACCAATACCACAATATCCATTATATTCACCATTATAAGCTAAATTTAATATGCACACAAGCTGGTTATTTCCTTGATGAATCATGTGAATGTGGCTTGGATGTATCTGAATTACCTACAGGTAATCAATCAATTAAAAATTAATATTCTTTTTATCAATTATCGTGCAATCGATAAAGCTAGAACTGTTTGTAGTAATCCACGTGCATTGTTGTTATTAATCCTGGCAATACAACTGGTCAAGTGTTGACACGTAAAAATATCGAAGAAATTATTAAATTTGCACAGAAAGAGAAATTATTTATATTTGCCGATGAAGTCTGTCAATATAATATTTATGCACCAGGTTCTAAATTCGATTTTTTTAGGTATTGATAGAAATGGGTGAACCGTATTCTAAAATAGAACTACATAGCTAGTTTTATGTCTTGTTCTAAAAATTATATGGGTGAATGTGGTCTACGTGATGGTTATGCTGGCGTTATTAATATGTGTTCAAATGTGAAAGCTATATATTTGAAAGCAATTAGTGCAATGTTGTGTCCAACAGTTTTAGGTCAAGCATGTTTAGATGGTACTGTAAATCCACCTAAAGAAGGTGAACAAGTTATCAACTTCTCATCATAGAAAAACAAGTAGTTCTTGATTCTCTCAAAGCAATTTTTTTGCTATTGATTTATTTATAAAATTGAGTGTGTTTGTTTGTTTTTTTTTAGTTGAGAGCCCAAATGGTAGCTGATACATTTAATTCATTTAAAGGATTTAGTTGTAATTCTGTACAAGGTGCTATGTATGCATTTCCACAAGTCAAATTACTGAAAAAAGCCAGAGAAGCTGCTAAAGCTGAAAATAAAGCACCAGATGTATTTTATGCATTTGCATTTCTAGAATCAACTGGCATATGTGCTGTACCAGGTTCTGGTTTTGGTTAACAACCAGGTACTTATCATTTTCGTACAACAATTCTACCACAAACTGATAAACTTCAAATTATATTGGATAAATTTAAAGATTTCCAATACAGTTATTTAGGTGAATTATTTTAAATTATAAATTAAAAAAAACAAAATTGTCTATTTTATTGAGACAATACCGAGACAACTGTAACTAAAATTGCACTAAAATAATTAACAATTCTAACTGTATACAAGTGTTAAACATATTTAATCGATTCGTTGTTGAATTATTGTTGAAAAATACATTTTTAAAGTACCTAATCGTATTATTCTTTGTTTTAAGTTTGATTTAAACTCGGCCTATTTGTGTGTCAATTCTTCACTGTCGTTAGTTATATAGTACCAAATTACTAAAGAACTGGGCTAAAAATAACGGAAATAAAATCTGAATTATATATTTTTTGTTCATTGTAAAACATGCTCCTCCCAGAACGAATAAAAATAATATGATAATAATAATAATAATAAATATGTAAAAAGATACAAATTTGTTAAGGAATTTTAACTTGCACAAAAAATATGGAATCTTCAAAAACTTGTCAGTAAAAGAATTTTTTTTCTAATCATTTAGTTTTAAAACATCTATTTATATAAAATAATATGAATTAAATAACGATCCAATAAAATTTCAATAAAACAACTGTTGTTGTCTAAACAATAAATTTTGAGAGCCCCGCAATAGACTTTTTACAAAAATCTTACGTGACACAAAAATTAGTCGATGGTTTTAATTGATATTATTACTATAGTATCAATTTGGAACGTTATAACTATGATTATATAAAAAAAATTGCAATGAGAATTTCACATAATGTTCTTTGAGTATAAATAAACATCATATAAAAACAACAACAATATTGTGTTAGTTCTTTAACATCAGAAAAGCACAATTCGAATCAGCTTGCCGCGTTTAAGGTCACGTGAAAATACGCTCACTTAACGTTTTATTAATTATAGGAATATCTGGAAAAAACACACATACATGAAGTCTTGTAGGTAGTGGCTATTTTAACAATACATTGCATTTTTTTCCCAGATTCCCGATTCAGGAATGTGCCTTATTAAGGAGGGAAATGTAAAATTCTGTTAATTTATCAAAACTTTCTTTATTCTCTCGATGTTACTTTGAACAGTCTACGATTGCTGAAATTCTTTCAAATATGCTTTTATCTTTTGATGTATATTATCTTGAAACTATATAGAAAAAGAGTTTCATATCTTGTGTTGATTGATAGAGATCGGCTTTCAATTTTTGTGTGAAATTCTTGGGTGCATGTGTCTATTTCGTATGGTGTTTCATTAATTTTTTGAATACTTACAGTGATCGTCCACATCAGATCACTATCAAGGAACAAATATAACCACAATAAACATGGACAATGACAATTTTGATACGAATTGGCCAATGCTTGAGGAAAAAGATGATGAAAACAATAGAAATCTAATAAATGTTGGAGAGGGAGCAATTAAGAGAACAACAACAACAACAACAACAAAGAAGAATAATTCGAACACAAATTCTTACCATTTTAATCAATCGGACAATGAAATTTCACTTCCAGATATTTCTGGAATGTCTAATATGAATTCGATTCAAACTAATAGCCCAAATGAAAATCTCTATAATACAAAAATAGACTGCGATGTAAATAATCTCAATTTTGGACAATTAGCAATTAAAATGGATAGGAGCGATACTGATGTAAGTGAACTACCTAGTACGAGTAACAGTCAAAATGATTGGCCACCACTAATAATGAATGAGTTATGTCAACCAATAATACCATTTGTTCAAGTCTTAACAGATTATGTACAAACACGAATTATTAAGGTATTTTAATTTTGACAATGGTTTTTTTATTATGAAAGATTCGTATTTCTAACATTTTGTTTTTGTAGATTGATGAATGCTTTTGCGCTGATAAACCTTGTGTATGCAATTTTATTCTTTCTTTACTTTTTGATCGAATTTTAACACCTAAAACAGTAGATCGATTCAATATTTTCTCCAGTCAATTGTGGAGTTCTGAATTTTTTAACATATCATCATTTCCGGTAAGTTGATGTTTCTAGTTTGAGGGAGAGAGAGAGAGAACCCGATTAATTGTTTGTTAATTTAGCCAACATTGGAGAGAAAATCACCACCAAAACATATGTGTGCTTATTCATTTTTTTCTGTTTCAACAATTTGTGATAAAAATCGATTGTGTTGTAAAACATGTTCAACAACATATTGCAGCAAGTGTATACAATCAGATTTTCATTCGTTTTCATGTTCCAAACAAAAGTATTATAATACTGATCAATTGAACCAGTATTTAAGGAAAATCACTGATAAATTCAATCGTATGGTTCGGATGTATCAAATGAAATTAATCTCAGCAGCAGCTTTGTTTGATAGAAGTAACAGTGTAAATAATTTTTACTCGAGTCAGATAGTGCAGTAAGTTTCGCATCGACAAACATGTCCTTGTTTAAACTGACCAATTGGTCGCCTTAAAGAGGCCTCATTATTGAATCAAACTGATTTGCAATAATTTTCTTTCTAGTATGCGTTCATTAGTGGTACGTCGTCAACGTGACGTTGAACAAAAAGGCCGCGACATGAACGAAATGAAATCTATAAAACGTTGTCAATTAGTAAGTAACTACTATGAAAAATATGATCAATTTAATCAATTGTCAAGAAGTACGGCATATACATCACCACAAATGTTTTGCAAATTTACGAGGATTTCGAATGATTTTAGAAAAATTAAATACATTTCAGAAAATTTGAATGCCACCAGTTGTAAATTTGTAACAACAACGAAGGATACAATTTTTCTGAAAATCTTTGAAAACTTTGCTGCAGTTACGACACAACGTCACTCGTTTGATGAATTAAAATACATATTGGCACAACGTTTGGCTGAAAATTCTGTAATAAACGCGTCAGCTTATTTTTCAAAAGGTACTGAAATAAATATATCAATTGAAGATTTTCTTTTGCCAAGAATTACACGGAGGCCATTAGAATTGCCAACGCTTATGCCACAACAATCACAACAACAAGAACAACAAATCCAACAACGACAGATTCAAAGATATACATTGCCTGGAAATAATTTTGATCGTATTGTTGTGCACACTAATGAACATTTCCGCACTAACGAAAGAAGTATTCTATCGAATAAGGCAACTACTAATATAAATAAACTAGATTTTTTACCTACACAAACATTGAAAAATGAACGTCATCATTATCCATTAGCGTTTCCACGCCCAACAGATACACGAGGTAATTTAATTCGTCCATGGGGCATATGTGTGAATAATTTAAACCAAATTTTGATAACGGATCGTTTGCAACATTGCGTTAAAATTTATAAATCTGATGGTACGTATTTAATGAGATTCGGTAAATATGGTAAAAATAAGGGTTATTTCGATCGTCCAGCTGGCATAACAATATCAATAAAAGGTCAAATATTAATAGCCGATAAAGATAATCATCGTATACAAATATTCGATCATTGTTTCCAATATTCAAGATCTATTGGTCGGAAAGGCACAAACCTAGGTCAATTTAATTATCCATGGAATGTGGCAATTAGTACACAGGAAGTAATTGCTGTTGCTGATAGTAGAAATGCACGTGTCCAAATGTTTAAAAGCGATGGCACTATATTATGTCATTATACACATTTCGATGGTATTAGATTTGAACATCCACGTGGTTTATGTTTTACACCAACTAATGATTTATTGGTTACTGATTTTAATTTACACAAAATTGTGCGTTTCGGTTATGATGGAAGCGTTCATTTCGGTATCGAAGGTACAAAGCAAGGAGAATTCCAGCGGCCACAAGGTATCATTTGTGATATTGAAAGTAATATTATTATTGTTGATACGAATAATCATCGTCTACAAGTGTTTGATTCAACTTTTCAATTTAAATTTATGATTTCGCCTGGTATGGGCTCTGCGATTGGTAAAATTAATAAACCAGTTGATGTTGCATTAACGTCTGAAGGGAAAATTGCTATCGTTGATTATCTTAATAATCGAGTTCAAATTTTATAAAAAACCATATATATATATATATATATATATATATATATATTTGTGTGTGTGTGTGTATATGTGTATATATTTATTTATGAAATAAGACTACAATATCAAAAATGGTGATTTAACTGGCCAAAGAACTTCCCAATTAAATTACTTTATACAGATTTTTCTTAAAACAACTTCACAGTAATTTTGAAGGTATTTATCAAAAACTATTCCCTACTGGGGTTCTAATCATGTCGTTTGGTTTTGCAATACAATGATAAATATGATCCTTTAAAAAAATGATTCCAAATTTTGGATATTGTCTCATTTAATTTATTATGAGAATCGATTTTTGTTTTCTCAATAATATTCCTATTTCACTGACGTACCTATAACATAATAAAGCGGAAAACAAACAAATTCAATTCTTTGTTTTTGTTTTGATAAATTTTATATCATTTCTGTTTGATTGATAAAAAACATAAAAACGAACCAAATTGAAATAAGAATCAATGTTTTTTTGATAAATTAATAAATAACGAATATTTCTTATTAATTAGTTTAATTAGCTCTTAATTAGTTTTTGTAGTTTTGTAGTTGTAAATGTTCTCATTTTCTTAATAATACTGATTTAATATTTCTATGTGGATTGTAAGTTTTTGTGTGACATTTTGAAACGTGTCTTTTTTTAAATGTCTTTATGTACTATATAATTAATTATTTTAATGAAGATTTGTAATTTTACAAAAAGAAATATACAATAAAGAGTTCTTGTAGACCAACTATTTTCTCATTCAAAATTATCTTCAATTAATCACATAAAAAAAGAATTCCGATCCTCGTCAGTATAAATGGCGATCAAATTCACTTCTACAAGTGAATCTTAAAACAGGCAAGTTATACTACCGTACAATATGGGAATCGTCAAGTATAGTATAGTCAAAATAGTCAAAGACATTGAAGGAGTAAACATCTTTTGGCCAAGGGAATACATCTGTCGTATGTTCTTGTTCAATATTCAATGTTTTTAGTTTGAAATTCGTTTCCTCGTTAGAAACAGTTAATGCCCTTACCCGATCCTTCCGTTTACCGACAATTTAAAATTTTTATTACCTTCTTATTAGTCTCACTACAAAGGAGATAAATATTTTTAGCGACTTTCACTTCATCTGCTATAAAAGAGTGTAAAGTTTTCCTTGTTTGTGGTTCACTAATTCCAATAAAACCAAGTAGCTACAGCCCTGTTGGATAGATTTTTGAAGAAGTAATTGTTATTTGCGTAACATTGGAATTTATAACATTTTTTTTGTTCCTGTACGATTATTCTTTTGTTTTCGAAACGCCCTTTTAACAGCTCTATCGCGCTTGCATAATTTGCGGCCGACACCGAGAAGGACTCAATAGTCCTGAGGGCCTCCCCTTTTAAACATACTTTCAAATAATGAAATTTCCTGATATCGGAAATGGTAGGATCACCGTCAACGAGTGATTGGAACGAATCATAGAAATTGTACCACTCACTTGGTTTACCGGTAAACGAAGGTAGAGGCAAAGGTTTAAGATAACTTGCGGACTCTATTGTGTCTGGCCCTGCCCTTGTGATATTAATCGTGGTACTTGCTTGCGCTTGATTTGAATTACTTGGAATGAGGTTATTTCTTTCTAAAATGGACTCAATGTTCGCAACAGTCGAATGGAATTGCGTTTCGACTTTAACACGTTCTTGGTTGTGTTCCGCGTCCAAGGCGGATTCATCAAGATGTTCGTTAGTTTCTGCAGCCCTCAATTGGTAAACCTCGATTTGTGATTGAATTATATCATAATTTTTGAAATTCTCCGTTAACCCGGCCGATCGCGATTTCAATGTTAACAAATTATCGCCCTCTTTAAAGTTTTTTACGGCAGTTTCATGTCTAGTAATGGTGGCCTTTACCAATTTTCGCTGCACCTTTAGTTCCTCTAGTGAGGCCATTGTTAAATGAATTTTAAATTAATTATTCTTGAAAGAAAGGCTATGAGTCCTGTTTAAAGTTTTTTTTTTGGGATAGACGAAAGAACTGACCTTTTCGCTCCAATTTTGTTTGTTGAATTAAATTAAATACGATTACGACTTCTGGATCGGTGGTTGATAGAGTCGTCTTCGGATGCGGCCCCTGGATCGATGTTGTCGATAGGGTCGTCTTATAGATGCGGCACCTGGATCGATGTTGTCGATAGGGTCGTCTTCGGTTCTTTTTTTGAATTTTGAGAGCACTGCACTGCTGTTTTTTGCTGGTTGTTATAACGAATTTGGCTCGATTGGACCAAAATGTTGAGTAGATTTTTGAAGGACCGTTGTTGTGAACTGTTTATTTGTCAATATATTTACAATACAGTGTCTACTGATAAACTTAAACTATTTTTCGGTTAGTTGCCCCCTGTCACCGGAGTTGGCCACCACCCACTCCTTAGGTGGGGGTTTACAATATTGACCAATCACGAACAAGCCCTTTTTCTAAAATTGGTAGATTTTTTCGTAGAATGATAGCAAATTCTCGAATAAATATTGTTGTAAATTGGGAAAATAATGTGAAACGTGACTGCTAAACATGTGATAGCAAAAATCAAAAGTAGCAGTAGCATTAAATTTATGGAGTTCAGTTATTAACATTAGATAATGGTAAAATAGTCATGTACTTCATATCTAAGGTGGTGGGGAAAGAAGCATACAACTGACAAGAAAAGGACACGATCGTTGGGTCACCGAATTTGCTGCAATTTTGCTATGTTGTAGTACCATTTACGAGTAGTACTTATTGAATGTGTTAGTAGTAGAATGCACCATGAAGAATTCGCGAAGAACAAGCTAATTAAAGATGAAGATATTTTCCTGTATGTATGACTATAAAGCAGATCGTTCGGGCATTGTAAGAGAAATCATGTCGACACATTTCCACCCTTACGGCCTGGGCTTCAATTCTCTTTACCATACAGTTTTTTTTTCGAGTTTTTGATAATCATCATTCGTCATTATCGCTTTAGCGATTTGCTTTGGAATTAACCGGAAATGTAGAAAATGCTATTTACCTATACATATTATTGTCACTTCATATAGATCACCCCTTTTCACACACGCATTATTTTGTTTAATTTGTTTGTGCGATACATATCTACATAGAAATGAAATTTATTTGTTGTCTATCAACAAACTATTTTCGAAAAAAAGTGGAGTTAGGCAGTTTGCTAATCAGAGCGTCGAAAGGTAAAATAATCCAAAGCATTATTTCAATACAATTACATTGAATTGAAATTTAAATACTTCCTAATTTTTCAATATCCCGAATCATAGGAATCAAATGTCGGTTTTGCGATAAGAAAGATTGTAAATTAAAAAAAAACACCTCTCCCTTTTATCACACTTTTCGACACTGTGATAATTCTTTCTGTTTGTAGAGACGAAGTGGTTAAGACCATGGATCAAAACTTCATCTCCATCAACGGTCAACTGACTCCCAAAAACGAATTGATAGAACAAAATATTAAAAAAATGTAAGTGAATTTGTTTCGTTTACCCATTGAAATAATAAATTAATTTAGGGATCAGCGTGTATCAAATATTGAAGCCGTTGTTTCAATGTGCATTAGAAGACTTGTGAATCTTTCCAAATACTCTCTGACAATTTGTACGACCATAGACCAAGTTGCAGTTGAATTAATAAAAATTCGAAAGTATTTAATTGAAGTTATGAAACCAGAAATGACTGCTACTTATCGTTTAAAAGCGCAACTTCACCCGGAAGAATGTAATGAGCTTGAGAAATTTGATCGTTTCTTTAAGTTGATATTTGAATTCAGTGTAATGATTTCAGTGCGGTACAGGAATGAATTCCAAGAAATTGATGAAATGTTTCAAAAAACCTATGAAGAAAAACAATCATCACTGGCCAACCGTCAAATACAGTGAATATGTATTGAATTTGTAATAATAAATATTCAAATACCTGGGAAATTACAGTTTTATTCATTTTTTTTTACCACAAAAGCATAATACACGAAAAAATGAACAACCAATTAATACTTCACAAAATAATTGCGTAAAGTGTTCGTTCGGTTTATTTAGATTTCTTCTGCCAGTTCTGAGTTGATCGTTAAATGACGGCCGAAGAGGACATTCAGATTCGAATTCAACAAATAAATGATGAAGAACCGATTTTAAACTAAAGCCTCGCAGCAAGATAGTTCCGCAGGAGGCCAAGGCACGGGACCGAACTTGAGTCATACAGAGACCGAAATCTCCGAATCACTTCGCACAGGCCTGACACGTTAGCCATTACCCACTTCCCTGTCAAGCCCGACACGCCCCGATCCTCAGAGTCAATCCATCTTCCGACATTACGGATCCAATTTGCCGACTTCCCTTACCTACAGTCGAGTTTTTTTACTCTGAAGGGTAGTCCAATAAACTTATAAAAATCCGTATCAAGTAAAAGCGGAACATTGCTGTGGCTGTATCTTTGAATAACACTAACTATATAACTTGCCGCTACCCATGAAGCTCCGTAGAAATGATGAACCGAACGGTCTTCGCAAGATAACAATCTTTTACCTGCGCTTTATACTAAATGAACTCAATTATTCCATTAGCATTAACGACTATTTTTGTTTGAAATATATTTTTATGGAAATTCACAATTCATGCGATTCTAAAAATTTATTTACTGTAAACACAGGAGAAGGCGACGCAGAAAAAAAACATTCTTATATATTAGATAGAATTAATTTAATTTTTGTAGATAATTTATTATGTCAAATTAACAGTAAGATGTTGATCGTCAATCCATTAATTTGAGTTTAAATTCAAAACAATTTTTCTCTATTTATAATTTTGAATTTTATAAATTGAAATTGATAGTAAATTACTATATTATTAAATTGTGCAATCACATGTTAAAATAAAATTCCCTTCTGGAAGAACATTTTCATTTATTTTGTATCTCATCCCGTTTTTAATCTTTGATTTTTCAGTCTTGATCGAAACGAATTTGTGTACGTTTATTGGCAAATAAATTAAATTAAATTATAGAGAATAGTATTTGAAATCAGTGAAAAAAACTTGAATATTTATGGAGATATAAACAAACCAATTGCCCTTTGTGGTTTTTAATTTTAAATCTTAAAAATGTTAACGTAGACAAACGCTTTTGTTGTGACACTTCGCTAGAGAAAATGAAAACATCATTATCGAAGGAATGCCGCTTCTAAAGTATTTGCATCCATTCCATCTCTCTAATGAATATTGATTCTAAAATTGAATAAAAGATGTGTGTCATAGAATAAAAGCAAATGTTAACTCAAATGAGCAAAGACAATTGATTGAAACTGAAAAATATTCGAGACGTAGCCTATTTGGTGATCAATTGCTACATCTGGCAACGTAGCTCTCATGAAGCATTAGATGGTTAGAAACATGAGAATCCGCCAGGGGTCGCGCACATGACAAGTGCTCACAAAACGGGCGCCAAATTTATAAACGGCGCAGATTTTAAATTGCTCAGAATTTCCAGTAGAAAGTCGCTTTAAAATTGAATCAAAAATTTATTATTTTAAGTGAGCTGCAATACATTTTACATTGAATAAACACACAATAAACGTAAAGTGAGCTATGAATAAAGTTTTTGTTTATGTCACATAAATAAAAAGCGTCAGAAGTAATTCAGACGTCAGTGTGTGTTTGTGAAGTTTTTCAAAGTTTTTACGAATACATAATTGATTTATATCGAATTAAAGCCGCCTTTAAACATATTTGAATAGTGGGTAGGTATTTTTCAGAATTTTTAAAACGAAATTTATTAATATTGTTATTCTTTGTAAATTTTCTGTTTCAGTTGTAACAAACAGGAACAACTGTTGAATAGTTTTGGCGGCTCTTGGGGCTGAGTCCCTTCCGCTTCTATCTTCGTGCGACCCTGACAACAAAGATAATACCTAATTGAAAATAATCAGCAGAAGAAAAATGGAAGTTTTCAACCAAGAGGATCAATTGGACATTGAAAATGTACGTGTTTTCGTTAGGGCACGTCCATTAATGAAAAAAGATACAAGAAAAAGTTGTCGTAGCATTTTATCAATTGATCCAAGTGAAAACTTAATTACCTTGAATTCTGGTCGAGGCAATTTAAAACATTTTAAATACGACAAAGTTTTTGGTGAAGATACAACTCAAGTACAAACCCATTCGAAATTTATTTAAATTATTTATTTCTTCTAATTTGATGTTTTAAATTTTAGTCGACCATCTATCATACTGTAGCCGCTCCTATTGTAGACAGAGCATTTGAAGGCTATAACGGAACAATATTTGCATACGGTCAAAGTGGGTCCGGTAAAACCTTTACAATGAAGGGTGGTTTACAACATAAACATCAATTAAATGGCATTATACCGAATTCATTTACACATATCTTCGATCGCATATCATCTGCTAATGGTGCAATGTCATTTAATGTAACTGTGACATATTTGGAAATCTATAACGAGGAAGTTCGTAATTTATTGTCCAAAAGTCCAAATAAGAAATTGGTGATTAAAGGAGCGTATGTAGATGATTTGCTGGATTTTGCTGTTGATTCAGTTGAATCAATAACTGCTTTATTTAAAATTGGCACTAAGAATCGTGTGACGCGTTCAACATTATTGAATGATGTCAGTTCACGATCGCATGCCATCTTTACAATCTCAATCAAATCAAGAAATAACTGGAGTAATCAAACCACCGTTGGAAAATTAAATTTCGTTGATTTGGCTGTAAGTAATTTTAATTTTAATTAAAAAAAGAAAAAGAAAACAAGAAAGAAATTAAATTAGAAAATTGTAATTTTTCAGGGTTCAGAACGTAATGCTAGATCACTAGCCACTGGTGAACGGTTACGTGAAGCCAATAACATTAATGTGTCATTATCAGCATTAGGTAGATTGACTTCAGCTTTAGTTGCTGGAAAGCATTCGCATCTACCTTATCGAGATTCGAAATTAACTCGATTATTACAAGATTCATTGAATGGAAATTCAAACATTGCAATGGTAGGTATATCATTAACACGAATGAACAAATTATCCATTTTTCATATATATGTACATATATTTTTTAATTTGAAAAGATTGCAACAATTAGTCCAGCTAATATTGATTATGAAGAAAGTATATGCACTTTGCGGTATGCGGATCGTGTGAAACACCTACAGATTGATGCAAAAATTAATGTTGAAGAGAAATCTGAAAACAACATTGAAATGTGTGAAATAGAAGAGCAGTTATTGGTACTTGAGAGAATGAAAGCAAAATTGTTATTAAAAACTAAAGATAAAAAAACAAGAAAGTAAGTTGTTGTTGTTGTTGTCGTTGTTGTTTTATTTAATATTTTAAATAATATAAAGAATAAAATATGAATAAATTTCTTTAGATCAGAGAAGAGTGAATTTGAAGGGAGCGAGATCATTGAAATGCCTTGGGGCAAGTTCAATATTTATAAAAATAATGATGATGATAAAAATCAAATTGTTTTTGATCAATTAACAAGAAATTTGCTAGATTGGATCAAAACAAAAACACTCGAATTTGAGAATTTGAATTTCCCAAATTCATTGCAAGATATAGAAACGTTGTTTGTACAATTTGAAAACTATAATAAAAATGAGAAACCATCAAAATATAAACAAAGTAAACAAATTGATGCAATATTTTCATTACATCAAACACAATTATCGCCAAATGATGGTAAATTAATTGAAGATATACAGCATACATGGGCGATATTGGAACGCGCTGAAAATCATTATGAAATTGCTTTACATAACGAATTAAAACGTCAACAATATTTACAACAGTTGCATTCAAAATTTGAGCAGCAACGTAAATATTTAAATTTACAAAGAATGATAGAAACATTAAGCGATGAATGTTACTGTTCAAATATAATGCAAGTTGATGATTCATTTAAACAACATGAAACTATTACTAGTCGGGCATTAGCATTTGAAGAACGTGTAAAAGATTTAACGGAAATATCAAATCAATTGATAAATGGAAATTATCATCAAAAAGATTTAGTCAAATGTCATCAATTAGAAATTTCGGATCAAATAAGTTTCATATTTAAATTAATAGATAAACATTCTATTAATTTGAATCGAATGAAAAAGATTATCGAATTATGTGGAGAGATTGATTCGACATTTGCATGTATTAAACAATTACATAAGGAAATGGCAACAACTGATACCAGTGATGATTCAATTGTTATTGAAGAGTTACTAAAAAAACATGCTGCACAAGAATTACGAATCACATCACTAAGTGAATTAGAAAAACGTCATTATTGCAGTTATGAAAATGTTGAAATTCAGAGTCAAGAAGAGCGGAATCTATTGAATCTAAAATTAACCGAATTATGCGAAGCTAATAAACAACTAAACGTAAAATTAATTAAACATTATTATCGTATTATTATTATTATTATTATAATATTCATTATTATTATTTCTAGGCTGCTGCAACTGACCGTAAAAGTGTATTGGAAGATGTTTGTTGTTATTGTATTGGAAAACAATCGTTTCAACACAATTATAATAATTTCTTAGTTTGGATTAAGCACATTAAAAATAAGTCAAATATTGTTGATAATGCTACTGTCCGTGATGTCCAAACAGCTGAAAAATTAGTTAAAAATCATTTAGATTTATATGAGACGATTAAAGCTAAAGACAATGAGTATGTTGTATAAATCGTTTATTTATAATTGTTTAAATTTACGTAAATTAATATTAATTTAAAATTTTAGTTTTGACCAGATAACGAACTTAGGATTACATTTAATAGAAATTAATCCTAATCTAATCTCTGTACAAGAGGCAATTGAACGAATTAATCATGAAAAAGTAATGATTTATAGAGGATGGAAAAAGAAACAACAATCCCTTCAACAATGTTTAGACTTATTGTTATTTAGAAAAGATGCTATTAATATTAATGCGTATATAACAAAACATCAAACAATTTTGAAATCATCGAATTTTGGTAAATCATTAGATAAAGTTAAAGATTTACAAAAACAACATCGTGATTTTGTTCAATTACTCCCCGTACGTGTTGATGAATTTAAAAGAAAAGCCGACATTTTAATTACTAATCGATGTGGCGATAGTAGAGAGTGAGTTTTGTGTTTTCTTATAATGAATTCATTGCTAAATAATCATTTTTATTGATTAATTAATTTAGAATTGGCAATAAACGTAATCGGGTGATACAGCGTTATCAAGATATTAGAAAATTATTCCAGAAACGTACAAACGCTTTAAATGCATCGGAAAAGTATTATCAATTTTATATTGAAGTTCAACATTTACAAAATTGGCTAAATGATAAATTGGGAATGCAATCGTATGAAGGTTGTTGTGATTTAACAAATTTAAATTGTAAATCGAAAGAAAATGAAGGAGCGCAATTTGCATTATGTTCAAACGAGAGTCAACTACATAAAGTAAACAAATCAGGACAAACATTAATTAAACAAAATAATTTCAAAAAAGATCACATCATAAAAATATTAAAAGAATTAAATGAACAATGGCAAGAAACGGTTCGTTTTCTATCATACAAAAAAGAACGTTTACAACGAGCAGCAACACATGTTTTCGAAGATTTATCTGATGATATTGATAATTCTTCAGATGATATTGATGAGAATATCAATAGTAATGAAGATGGTAGTAATAGTACTGATGATAATTGGAATAGTTATGATGAAAGTACTAGTAGTACTGGTGACAATAGCGACAATAGTAGTAGTGATGACTATAGAACTTGTAGTACTTGTAGTACTTGTAGTAATAGTTATGAAGAAAGAACTAGTGGTACTGGTGACAATAGTAATAGTGATGATTATAGAACTTGTAGTACTTGTAGTAATAGTTATGAAGAAAGTACTAGCAATACTGGTGACAATAGTAATAGTGATGATTATAGAACTTGTAGTACTTGTAGTAAGAGTTATGAAGAAAGTACTAGCAATACTGGTGACAATAGTAATAGTGATGATTATACAACTTGGAGTACTTGTAGTAATAGTTATGAAAAAAGTACTAGTAGTACTGGTGACAATAGTACTAGTGATGTTTATAGAACTTGTAGTACTTGTAGTAATAGTTATGAAAAAAGTACTAGTAGTACTGGTGACAATAGTACTAGTGATGTTTATAGAACTTGTAGTACTTGTAGTAATAGTTTTGAAGAAAGTACTAGTAGTACTGGTGACAATAGTACTAGTGATGTTTATAGAACTTGTAGTAGTTGTAGTAATAATTATGGAAAAAGTACTAGTAGTACTAGTGACAACAGTGATAGTGATGATTATAAAACTTGTAGTACTGGTGATAATAGTAATAGTAATGATGATAGTCATGGATGTTCTAAAATGCATCAAGTGTCTATTAATCAAACAAATCTGGAAGGATTTGATTTGGAAGGACCTAATCATGTATTCTTTCGACTCTACAGGGATAAGATTCTCGATGAGTATTGAAGGAAACTTGAAGAAATCAAAAGAAAATCTTTGTGAAAGAAAAAAAAACATTGTGCAGTAGTGACAATATAGCAGAGAAACTGTAGACTCTGTAATGACACAAAATGTGCATGGTGGTAAATAAAACATTATGCGGTAGTGACCTTAAAGCAGAGAAACTGAAGACTCTGTAATGACACCAAGTGTGCGTGATATTAAAAAAACATTGTGCCGGAGTGAAATTAAAGCAGAGAAAGTGTAGACTCTGTAATGACACCAAGTGTGCGTGATAGTAAAAAAACATTGTGCCGGAGTGACAAAAAAACAGAGAAACTGAAGACTCTGTGATGACATAAGTGTGCATGATAGTAAAAGAACATTGTGCCATAGTGAAACTGAAACAGAGCACCTGTAAACTCTGTCTGGAACTGGCCGTTATATAATTACGATTAAATGATTATAAATCACTCATTTTAATTCGTGTACATATTGTTAAATGACATATCTTGAAATGTTCATAATAAATATTTTTTATAACTGTCTTGTGTTCGTTGTTTTTCAAAAAACAATAGTGGATACGTAGTGTAAAATCTCCTGAAATATTACAACGGATTTGTTTTCATGCATTAATGAAAAGTTACAAATTGACAGGAAACAACGATGTGGCTTAGAAAGTAAGTTCATTGTAATATGTTCTATGTGTAAAGCTGTGCAGGATAATATAATAAATTTGGTATATTACAAAATAGGCAGTTAATGTTAAATACTATTATCAAGTTCAGGGACAACTGAGAATGACTGGGAGGCAATACTGTAATTTTATTATATGGACTCCACTTGGAATGAGCATGGAAACAATTTAGAAACATAAACATGCATTTTTTGTTCCAATTTTGTGCAAATATGGCTTAATTAAATTCTATTATTCAAAAAGTTACTTACAGGCATTACTTGGAATTAGGTAACTAAAGAGCCCTTTTTACAATATTTGGCCTATAGATACCCGAAAATAATTACTAAACATAAGCGATTTTCATTAACTTGTTTTACATTTATAATCAAGAATTTTCCAAAAAAAGGGTTCTTTAGGTGATTAGATTTATTTATTTAGAGAACGATAATTTTTTCCGATTTGAAATAGCTTGCAAAATAAGAGTGTAGTACTGGAATGAGAAACACCCTTTTTTAACAGTGCAACAGTTCCTCCGTAACCCGAAAACCTATAACAACCACCACTACAATGTTGGCCTAAGAATTATTTTTTTAATTACTATTGTAATTAATTCGCATTTTTAAGCAATTAAATTCCAAATATTTCCACAGTGTTATCAGTTATCTATATGAAGTACCTGGTTGACCGAGCTTTGCTCGTGTTTTTGTTTTTGGTAGAACGTGTTTTTTGAAAATTATATTTAGTATAAATTGCATACTGATGAAATATGGATAATGTTCTTCGATTTGTCCGACATAATAATAAAAGAACTATAAACTGGCTATTCAAATAAAAATCACGAGTGTAGGTAATAAGTTTATACATATTTTAGTCATTAAAGTTTTTTAATAATGTAATAGGGTCTTAAGCTTAAGCAAACACTTCCTTCCACACTATATTGCGTATATTATGAGGATTTTCATTTGAAAGATTGACTTTTAACGCAGTTGGTCGCTTGACTCTCGAAAAGGCGACGTATAACATGCCATGCATGAAGACCGGACTGGACTTTAAGTCAACCCCAATAGATTCAAATGTTTGCCCTTGGGTTTTAAGGACAGTCATGGCAAATGCAGATCTAACGGGAAATTGGTGACGCTGCATGGTGCATCCCAGTTGTCCTTTTGACGAGTCAAGGGTTATCCTTGGTATAAGTACTTCTTTGCCGCATTGTTCACCAGTAACAATTTTTGCCTTTATTATGTGATTGCACAGACTTGTTACAATGAGTCTTACACCATTGCATAGTCCTTCTGATACGTCTAAATTACGCAACAACATTATTAGTGCATTTTTTTTTCCATTTTAGTTCATGTGGTGGCAAGTCTGAAATGTTGACCCTATTGAGAAATTCTGTTGTCAATTCGACTGTTCCTTCAGGTTGATCTTTCATTGAGTCATGGCTATAGTAAATTTTGTACTCTTCGGGAAGTTTGGAAACTATATCATCATTAATTTTTTCAACATCTCTATTAAGAGGTGCGAGTATTGCTCTGTCTTTCATCCCTTCATAATTTCCATTGGCTAAGCAGTTACCAAATACTTCATCAATAAGATTGTTGTTTGAAATCATATTCTGCGGCAATTTAATTTCTTCCACATTATTTTGGGTCAGTTCGTCATTACCTAATTTTAGTAAATAATCAGCAAACTGACGTTGCTCTATATCAACGCGCATATTTTCTTCTAGTTTAAAAGTCTTAAAAACGGGCCATAAGGAGCATCGCTTAATAGAAAGATCTAATAACTCAGTTTTATTCGCACGCAGCTGTACAGGCAGACATTTTCTTCAAGGTGTTCTTGAGACGAGTCCCGACTTCGTGAAGTTAGATTGTTTAAAAGCATTCTTTTCAAAAATCATTTACTCATTTTTGGTGCGGGGACGATATAAGGGACCTTACAATTTTAAATTTTTTCCAACTTTTTTTGCACAGATTGGTATATTATGTCTCAAAGAAAAATTACCGTATAATAATTAAATAGATGTTTCTTGTTGAAAGGGTGACACTTGAAAGTATTGCGGCGTTGCCAAACGGTCGCAAAGGTTCAAAAACAACCGATAGATGGCGCGCGCTTCCGATGACCTATATCTTGAGAACCGAGCTTTTCTTGGACCTGGAACCTTGATAAATCGATTCCTTGAGCCGAAAAACACATAATCTGTAACTTTCATGAAAATCGTTGGAGCCGTTTCCGAGATCCTGATTATATATATATATATATATATATATATATATATATATATATATATATACAAGAATTGCTCGTTTAAATATATTAGATATTGTTATCATTATATTAGGGAAATTATTTTGATAAATCATCAAATATTTGACAATTGGTGGCAATAAAAAAAAATTAAAATACCCCCAAATTAATTAGAAATCATAAAAATTATAATTATGCAATTTCGAAATAAATTAATCAAAATTTACAATTTATTACAAAAGAAATGGCTCTTTATAAATAATAAATCAATAAATTGGACAAATTTAAGTAGATTTTATAATGAAACGCATTTACCCGTTTTAATTCCTTCTCAATCTTATCAGCCCTTGTTACTGTTGGTCCTCTTACAACATATGTTGTAAGTTTATCCTGAGAAGTTCCTTAGATGGACCTGATCACAACACCCCGATGTGAAACAAATTTATCTGCAGTAAGGTAATCCTGAGAAGTTCCTTAGATAGACCTGTTCAGGACAACCCGATGGGAAATAAATTTATGTTCAGTGAGGCTATCCTCAGAAGTTCCTTAGATGGACTTGTAGTAATAGTTATGAAGAAAGTACTAGTAGTACTGGTGACAATAGTGATAGTGATGATTTTAAAACTTGTAGTACTTGTAGTAATAGTTATGAAGAAAGTACTAGTGGTACTGGTGACAATAGTAATAGTGATGTTTATAGAACTTGTAGTACTTGTAGTAATAGTTATGAAAAAAGTACTGGTAGTACTGGTGACAATAATGATAGTGATGATTATAAAACTTGTAGTACTGGTGATAATAGTACTTGTAGTATTGGTAATAATAGTAATAGTAATGATGATAGTCATGGATGTTCTAAAATTCATCAAGTGTCTATTAATCAAACAAATCTGGAAGGATTTGATTTGGAAGGACCTAATCATGAATTCTTTCGACTCTACAGGGATAAGATTCTCAATGAGTATTGAAGGAAAATTGAAGAAATCAAAAAAAATCTTTGTGAAAGAAAAAAACAACATTGTGCAGTAGTGACAATATAGTAGAGAAACTGTAGACTCTGTAATGACACAAAATGTGCATGGTGGTAAATAAAACATTATGCGGTAGTGACCTTAAAGCAGAGAAACTGTAGACTCTGTGATGACACCAAGTGTGTGTGATATTAAAAAACATTGTGCCGGAGTGAAATTAAAGCAGAGAAAGTGTAGACTCTGTAATGACACCAAGTGTGCGTGATAGTAAAAAAACATTGTGCCGGAGTGACAAAAAAACAGAGAAACTGAAGACTTTGTGATGACACCAAGTGTGCGTGATAGATTAAACGATTAAACGATTAAATGATTATAAATCACTCATTTTAATTCGTGTACATATTGTTAAATGACATGTCTTGAAATGTTCATAATAAATATTTTTTATAACTATCGTGTGTTCGTTGTTTTTCAAAAAACAATAGTGGATACGTAGAGTAAAATCTCCCATCAACGGACACTGGCTGGGAATTCAAGATGTCAGTTACAGAAAGGTGTCTGTTGTTGGGCAAATGTATGACATACATATACCGGCATGCATGTATCCATGATAACATATTAATCAGTATTTTTGTTTGTTTAATTTTTAATAAAGCGAATTGTAATTTCTACAGGTGAAAGAACTTCTAACAATTTCTGAGCACTTTACGATTTTGTCTATCCATGTTTTGATTCCATTCCGTTAACAAGCCGCTCATTATATCCCAGGTTATCCAATATTTTTGATTTGAGTAACAATGTATTGGCAGTTTCTTGATGTGAGATCCTTTAAAACAACAGGGATTCTTGAATTTCCCAATAATAAGACGTTCTAGTTTTATTCCGGATATGCTGGCACGAAATAAAACAGCCTTTAAATTCTTTTACTACGTTCTCGTCAGTACACTTATCGTTGTTTTAGGCAAACGTTTTATTAGGAATACTCTAAAGACAAAGTCAATTTTCTTCACATGGAAGATGACTTCAGGGGCGTTCTTTTGAATAATTGAAGAAATTTTCTATTTCCATTGTTTCACTTCTTCGGCATTAGTGCATACAGAACTTTTCTAACCACCCGTTTGAAGTTTTGAATCACGTCAATTAGAATTCTTTAGCGACTTCCTGATCTTTTCTTTTAGAAACATTGGGACAACTAGAAGAAATGAAACAGTCCGATGATGTGTACGTGCCAAAAAGAAATTATTAGTGGCTAATTGTTACTACTCTTCTCTTTTCAGAGCGTGCACATTATAATGCTGTTTCATTTCTTCTACTTTTTCAAATATTTCTAGATGAGTTGGCCTATGCTGTATATAATGCTACCATAAACATATTTAACTTTCTCTATGTATACTCCTTCTGAATGTACAAACTTGTATATACAGAAAATAAATTTTGAACATATATAAGTATCAAAAGAAGAGCTGTTTTAAAGTTATAAGGAGAGTGAATGGCCTCCTTTAGATGAAAGTAGGAAAAGTAGTTGCTCGGTCGAACGCGACACGAGAAATTTTTGTTCGCCGTTGAACACAGAACAAAAAAGAAACACAGACAATTACTTAACCTACAAACTTTGCCGCACGTTTCGTTCGAAATAATTAATTAAAATTGTTTTTTTTCTTCGTCTAATTTTGCATTAAAATGCCCCTTCAATCAGAATATTTAAAAGATTTAATTCTATCAACACGCGAAGATTCATTACCATCAATTTTAATTACTTTACAATATAACTTACAAGATGATAATTGTGAAAAAATCATAATTTCTACAATTAATCAATTATTGAATAATGGAAAAACACGAGTGAAAGGTTTACAATTAATTAACAGTTTATTAGATCAATGTTCTGTAAGTGTATTAACAGAAAATGCAATAAATTGGATCAGTTATTGTATTGTAAATAATCAACAAGATCGTATGAAAGAAATCAAATTAGAAACAATAAGTAAGTTGTACATAATTGGAAATATTGAAATAATTTGATTTACAACAATTTGTAGCAAAAATCGTACAAGTAACTCAAAATGTAGAAAATTTCAATAGAAAATTAATATCTGATCATTTATTGAATATATTAAAAATGTGTTTGAATCCAATAAATCTAGAAACTGGAACTGTTTTAAATTGTTTAGAACAATGCATGCAACGTTATCCAGCATGGTTTGGCAATCATAAACAAAAGCTCGAGCCGTTTCTATTAAAATTGTTAGATGAATCAAATGAGAATATCACAAAACAGACAGCTTTATGTTTATATTATTTCCAACAAGTTGAGTATTTCCATTTTTGAAATGTAATCTTAACTTGGTAAATTTCTCATTTGTAGACTGGCGGTGCTGGTGTCGATGGTATCAATTATACCAATAATTTTTTAACACAAACCAATAGATTATGTGCAACTATTCATACATTATTCGATATATTATTTGAAAGTATTAATGAAATTGAAGAATATGAGAAAATTAATTGTGAGACAATCAAATTTAATCCACCACCTGTCGATTATAATAGTGGACAAATTTTAGAATTAACAACACAACGGATTATTAATTGTTTAATTTGTTTAAACACAATGTTAATGTAAAGCGATTTTTGTTTGTTAAAAAGTCTTTTTAAATTTTGTTAATTTCAGGAAAAAATATCCAGCACCGAAGCAGATAATTCCAAAATATCTTGTCGATGTTATTAATCGAGGATTAACACCTCATGTATGTTTAAATCAACAGGATCTGTCAATTGAAACGAATATTTTAGGGATTTGTTTGAATCAAATCCAAATGCAGTTATTGAAAATGTTTCGTGGATTAACTGTGGGGTAATCTCTGCAAAGTTTATACTGATTGCAATTATCAAATTTGTTTATTATTCCAGATATTTATCGAGTCTACTACCGTTCTCTCATGCTTTAACTAAATTATTAGTAAATATTTTGAAACGTACAGAAACATGTGATTGTTACAGTCGCAATCTGTAAGTTGTATCTTTTTTTTTAAGTGGTTTACTATACTTTGTTTTTCTAGATTATATCGGAAAATTTGCAATCAAACTATGAGCGATTGGATTTCTTCAACAAATTGTAATGAGAAACATTTAAAAAATCTTTTACCAACATTAATTAAGAGTTGTTTCCCTACTAAACAAACCGTAGTCCTCAACATCATTAAAAAGCATAAAATGAATAAAACTCGTGATAAAACTAATAACAACATCGGAAATGTTGATAAGTATAGATGTTTCTATTATTATTAATAATCATAATAATACTAATGGAGTTTGTTTTAGAAAATTAAGTAAACATGAAGAATTGATTCAAGAGAACTCGTGTTTGAGTTCA
The DNA here is from genome assembly GCA_028455855.1 of Meloe dianella. Classification (NCBI taxonomy): domain Eukaryota; kingdom Metazoa; phylum Arthropoda; class Insecta; order Coleoptera; family Meloidae; genus Meloe; species Meloe dianella. The sequence goes on along the minus strand of JAPTHL010000047.1, from coordinate 8,331,456 downwards.
TTGAAAACTTTAGAAAATTGCATAAAAGTTGTAATAGATCACAAAATATTAGAGGTATTCTTTTGGATTTGAACGAATTTTTGCTAAATAATTTATCAATTGTTCTAGGAGATTATTCATTTTGTTGTAAAAGTTCTATTTGACATTAAAACGAACCGATCATCACCACCATATAATCAAAGTAAAAAGTGCCAAATTAGATTGTATCGAATTTTAATTGAAATTCTCAAAATTAACAATCCAAAATTATCAGTTTCGTTACATTTAATTGTCGAATTATTCAATTTTAATCTAAACAATACAAATCGTCAATTATCTTTGATTTGTAACGAAGGCTTATCATTGATAGAAAAAATTAGCCATCCAATTTGTCCAACATTGGAAATTCCCGAATTTATCAACAATCAAAGGGGATCTATTAAAACTGATTGTGAAAAAAAGATAAGAATTTTAAGCGATATTGTAATACAAACGAAAAGCGATTTGAAAGAAATCGATGAAAATGGTGTGGAAGATGAAGACGAGATTTCTGTAATTCCATCTGATGAAGATTTAACCAAAAACGAAGAATCAATAGGATTCGATCAGACGAATGAGATAATATTTCTTAAGAATAGTAAAGATCATATTAAGGAAGAACAATTATTAGGGAAGAAAAACATTGAGGAATTTGTCGATAATGACGATGAAGAAATTGAATCACCACCTGTTAAAAAGAAAAAGGAAGTCGACTCTACCGAATTGGAGGAAATGTTTAATTCCTTCCAAGATATTCCTCAAGAATAAGGTTTTGCTTTGTTGTTTATTATAAATATATACAAACTAATCAATTTCAGCATTTTGTATGAGATTCTCTTCAGCAGCAGTTGATTGATGAATTTCTTCATTTTCCATCTCCTGTTTCAATTGTTCTAATTCATGTTTTGTGGTTCGTTTAAAGAAACCAAGCTGAAATCGTATGGTTTTAATAGTGATGATTCAATCAATAATTTCTACAACTTACTTTAATCAATGCTAATACTAATAATAATAATAACAGAAGGCCTGCAATTACCGACACGATAATAATCCAGGTTGCTATTGTTGGTTTAACAACATCACCAATGAAAATACTTGTGATTGCAGCAAAATCTGGGCGATTACCACTTTGAATAAAATTGATTGGTCGTTGAATTGTTATAGAAGCATCAGTTGTATACAGAACAATATCACGATTTCCAATGAATTCTAAAATTTCATAGTTGATTTATATTTTATTTTCAAATTTTTTAAAGTTTCCTACCCTTAATTGCAGTACTATCAAATTGTATTTTAATATCAACAATCCCAATACTTTGTGTTGATATAATTGGACCACCATTACAGATAATTTCAGAACAAATAACATCCACCATACTGCAATTGATAAAAACTGTACGATTCTCACTAAATTCATTATCTTGAATGATTAGATTTTCATGGGTTTTTGTATGAGTTTGACGAGTTTTCCGTATAGATTGATTCATATCATCAATAATCCCATTACTATCACTATTTGTTTCAACAATATAACTGAAATTGCTTTTACAAATAATCGGTTGGCCAGCTAAACGACCAATTGGTGGATACAATGAGAGGAATTCAATAATTTTATTATTTTTCAATTTAATTGAATGCGGTATATTGATATTAATTAGAATCTCATCAATTGGACTAATACCGAACTTTTGTATTTGATATGTTTGTGTAAAATTCGATTTGCCATTTGTTGAATTACCAATTGTATAACTTTGTTTATCTGATTTACCGGTAATTGTGATATCGGCTTGTCGTTTTAAATTTAAAGTTATATGTTTGATAGTTTCATTATTATTATTTCTACTCGTTGTTGTTATTATTGTTGTTATATTTAATGCATCCTCATATTCACCACTATTTATATTATCCATCTCTAATATTAATACGATCATTTTCTCTTTATCAGCATATAATGGATTATCAATTGCACATAGAATACTATTAAGATTTTTTTCAGCACAATATGTTGGTATTTGTTGGAAGTTAATGGCTTGTGGTAAATTGACGAGGACATCAGTTAAATAAGCGTGTTCACCACGATTTTTCACATAAATCTCCAATGAAGTATTCGAACTAGATCCTAGTATAAACGTATTTTCTTTTAATAAAGGAAATCTCGGTTCAATTTCTAAATAAGTATCACAGACATTATCATTACCACAATCTAATGAAAATGGTATCGACACAGTTTTACTTTGACTAGATCTATAACGATCATTAATTGGACATCTTAAACAGAAACGATCAATACCAACGATTTTATCGGTGATGAAAATCGATTGTTTTGGTTGTTGTTTTGTTTTTAATTTTGTTGATAATGATATTGTAATTGGAACATCTCGTGCTGAGATATTCGACTGTAATTTCAACAAAAATTAATTTTAATTTATTTTCCTTAATTTAAAACTACTTACTTTTAATGTTACAGTAATATTATCACACACTTGATATGTTTGTATTAAATGAATAGTTCTATTATATTCGTTCTTGTCGATGGTAGCACGTCCTAATTGTTCATCAATTGTTAAAATTCTTTCAATTTCTAAAGTATCTTCATACTTGTGCTCACTGGATCGTATACAAACCTGTATTGCAAATGATTTATCACCAACATCTAACTGATGCGTTTGTGATTCGATTGAATGATAAATAATAACAGTTGGAGATGTACGTAATATAACAGCATGTCCTGATTTATAAGCACCAATAGCAACATCTATAAATAGTGAAAATTTTGAAAATACGTCTATAAATTTGATCGAGTTTCAGCAGCTTACCGGGATAACCGTTTCCATCAATATCGGCAGTTCTGGAGATACTTATACCAAATCCAAGAATTTCCGTTGAAATGTCTTTACCGATAATTTTTTGCGATACAACAGTATCCAATCCACGTATTGTACCACGATAGATATAAACAACACCATTAGAATCGTGTTCGAATGGTGCAGCAACAGCCACATCACCATATCCATCATTATCTAAATCACCTAAATATTGTACAGTTGTACCGAATTGTCCACCAATTGTTCCACCAACAATTTGATCACCCTGTTCTGGTATTTGTAAACGTTTCTTTGTACTACCTAAATATACATAAATGCGACCTTCATTGAATTTTTTCGAATTGTAAAATGGTGCACCCACAATTAAATCATCTAAACCATCATTATTTATATCGCCACTAGTTAATGAATTACCAAAATATTCACCGAATTGCTGACCACGTTTTGTTTCACTTATAATCATTGCTTTATCAAATGTTTTATCAAATTTATGTATTAATATCTCCCCTTTATAATCTTGTGATTTTGGTGCACTACTAACATAATATAATTCATCGTGATTATAAAACTTCCCTGATGTTACCGAATAACCTAATAATGAGAATGATAATATTTGTGTTGTTAAACGGCCACTGGCCACATTATAATTTGCAAATTGACGAAAATCAGATTGTTGACGTGTTTGTCGTCGTCGATTCGGTAATTGTAATCGACTAGCAATTGGTATTTCTTCGATTAGATCTGTGCATAATATTGAGCTACCATGCCAATTGAAAATGCCGGGAGCGCCAAGAAGCAATTCATTCTCATCCTAGAATTGTTTGTATTTACAAAAGCAACTCGGTAAATAACTTATTTTTTAATACTGGTGGCATATTGATGGAGAATCCAGCTTGCCCTTGGCCATAATCGTAAACGGCACCCTTCGATCCACGTTGAGCATACACATCATGTCCTGTAATTGAAACAAATTAGAAGTCATTTTAACTGAATGCAATTAGACTTACTGTCATGTAATAGTGGTAGTAATTTTGTTGAAATTGTGTCATTAATATGCGACAAGTAGCAAGCGCCCAGTGCACGATAGTCTTCATAAGTAGTTTCAGATTGTTGAATAAAATTCACCCAGCGGTAACCGCAAGTCTTTAAAACAACTAAATTTTATTTACAAATTAAGAATAACAAATCAACTCACCACAACTCTACCATATTTGTAATTGATGTCCATTGCACCACCGATCCAAGCATAATCCAGCATATTCCGATAGCCACGCTGCTGTGGTTTTTCTAAAAAAATCGATGATAAATTTGGAAATTGCCATTAATAAAACAACATACCAAGATCTAAATCGATCAAATTACAAGTTTCGGCAATGCCACACCGAAAAACTACACCGGGATTTGTGAAATTCACATGGGAACTACTGCCTCTAGGTGCTCCAATTTGTATCCTAAAACACTCTCGATATTGATGATTTAATACATTTAAATAAGCACAAAAATGACTCACCAAGGCTTGTGAATATTACTTCCAGGATAAATTATTAATGAATAACCGAAATAACTCGATTTATTCGTTTCGATTTTATTAAATTTATACGGATCACTGTAGATGATAGGGAATGTTAAATCTAAATTAAAACACCAGATCTGTTGTAGATAAATAATAAAAATCAAATACCAATTCATTTCTTTCGTTTTGTATTAAATCAACTTATCAATTCAAAAGACAAAAGATAAATGCTCATAGAGAAAACACACAATTTCCTGTTGTTTGGTAAGGAATATTATTATTATTTTTTTCAAATTATTACAGACAGGAAACCTGACTTTTATCTCTAATCGGAGAGGGGAAACTTACCTTATTCATAAATCAAACACGCAAATATTTATACAATTAAATATAATAATAATCATCATCCAAAAGAAAAAAAAAGGAAAATAATAATAAGACACAAATTAAAATTCAAATCATTCACAATTCGTAAATAGTAAATTCTACACATAACTAGATACCGATATTTTCGTAAGGATTAATTTGTCGTAATTTACGGATAATTGTTCGAAAAAAATTATAATAAAAAAGAAACAAAATAAAATCCAAAACTTGTAATTTATGTATGAAACAAAAAAAAATAATAATAATAATAAGATCAGTCTACTACTAGAATTTTACAGGGAAAAATATCTTAAAATTTATATTTGAAAGAGCCCTTTTTCTGTGTTTTTTATTTGTATGTGTGCGTGCCTGTGTGTATGTGTGTACATGAACAAATCATTGGAATTCCCTAAATGATAACGAGATTTACAATAAACAATACCTGCTGTAATAAGTGTACACATTTTTCGTTAAATATTCCAACCGGTGATTCAATTTTATCACAAAGTTATCACAGTTTTCCGTTGAAACATTTCCGTTTTGATGCCGTATGATTAATCAAACACATTCGAAAAAACAAAATAAAAAAACAACAGTAAAAAAGGGCGCTTTTTTTCTCATTTGTAAAAACTATAGAAATTCTAAAAAATAATAAAGAAAACATTGGATTTTCTTTCATTGATGGAATAAGAATTATAAAAACAAATTCAATTTGAATCAGAATCAGCACCACCAATTTGTTTTCTAATATTCATTCTAGCTTTATTGATGCGTTTTCGGAATTTTTCATAATTCATTTGATCATCCGAACTATGATCATTATTATTATTATATAAATCGCTATTAGAACACTCTTGGTGGTTGTTGATGTTGATGTTGTTGTTGTTGGTATTGTAATTCCTTTTCTTATTACTGTTTTTATTGTTATTATTATTATTATTATTATTATTATTATTAAATGGATATGGACTGGTACTAGAACATGGTCCACTTGTACCACAACCACTATCTGATGCACTAATTGTACGCCGCTTTTTAATTGGTGTACAATAATCGAATTCATAATCACTATCACTTTCAGTATCACCATAAAAATTATCATTATTATTATTAATATTGTTATTATTATTATTATTATTATTATTATTATAACGTCGTAAATGACGTTTATTATTTGATGTTGATGCTGTACTACAACCATCATTATTATTATTATGATTATTATTATTTGTAGTTGAGGAAGCACCACGATTATAATCATCGTTTCTTAATGTAACAACATTACCATTCGAACTTGTCATTTCCAATACATTTATATACATATCATGTGTACCATTCAATGGTGTTGGTAATATATTTACAAAATTATTCTCATCTTCATCATCGTTACTATTATTTTCTAAACAATTATTATTATTATTATTATTATTATCGTTATGATTCTTATTATTAATATTGTTATTATTATCGTTATTATTTGGTGGTACTACATCTTCATCAGAATCTTGTTCAATTAAACGGAATACAGAATTATTTGAACTTGTTATACCTGTACTAGTACTTGGTGCATCAAATGAATTATTTGATGTACTACTTTCATACATGATTTCCTCTTTTATACTTTGTCTTGTACGATATTTACGTAATTTATTACGTTCATTTATCGATTTATGTTTATCTTTTTCAATATTATTTTTATTTGTTAATGATTTCTTATTTATGCCATTATGTTTTTTAAATTTTGATGTTTTCAATTTTTGTGAAGCTTTCTTCTTTTTATTTTTCTCTTTTAGATAATTTCTAAATTTTTGTATAAACATTATAATTATTAGTATAACGTTGTTCTTTTTTTTTTTGGTAATTTTCATAATTAGATCACTTACCCTTGAATTGATGTGGACGATTTCTCATGTGCCATCCTAGCTAAACGGGCTCGTTTCTTTGCAATCAATTGAGCAATACGATTTGTTTTGTATTTTTTATGATCATCTAGTGGTATTTTACCATTTGTGAACATCTCATTTAAAATACTTTGTAAACTCTATAAATAAAACAAATAGTTATTATCTTGTTTGTTTGTTTTTTTTGGTGAATTTAAAAGAAATAATAACCCTTTCATGTCCATCACTATCACTATCACTAAAATCGGAATTCTCTGATGTTTCCCATCCTTCAATTTCACGTTGTATTAATGAATCAAAGAATGCCATCATTTTTGAATCTTCTTGTGTTGAATGGTCACTATAATCATGTGATATACGTTCACCACTATGACCAACTAAATAAATATAATCTTCATGTGAATATACAGTACGTGCTGTATCTGTATGTTCTTTAATTAATGAACCTATCCATGTACCAATTGGTAGTGTACTCCATAATTTTACCATTTTCTCAACACCTGATGATGCTATTAAATTGTTTGTTTTATTATAACGTACTTGATTAACAATTGATCTATGACCACGTAAAACTAAATGTGAGCGACCCCATTCAATTGCTACAGGAAAAAATTATAAATAATTAATAAATAATGAGAATTTTGATAGAAATTACATTCATTTTCAGGTACATGCCACATATATAAATTAAAATCATCAGAACCACTTAAAATATATTCATCATTATCACCAGCAAAACAACAAGTTTTCATTGTACACGAATTATAATATTGTGGATGATAGAATTGACAAATTGCTGTCTCACGTTGTGTTGCATATAATACAGGTGGTAAACGACGTCTTAATGCTAAAACTCTTGTGCCATCTGAATTAAAACATGCACTAATACCACTGATTGCACCTGCATTTGCATCATAATGTATTAAAAGTCTAAAAATAAAAACAGGAATTTAAATATTTTATTTATTATATTAAAATTGAATTATTTACTCTTTTGGTTTGCGACAATCCCAAAGTGCTATACCTTCATCAGAATTTGCTGTTGTTAACCATCTTGGATTTGTTGGATTGAACATTACAGAATGGAAACCAGTTTTTTGTTTTGCCAAACAAACAGCATCTAAGTACAATTTGAATTATTTTCCGTTGATAAAATGTAAAATTTCCACGAAATAATTACCTGAATTTGGTGATTCTCTAACATCAAACAATAAAATTCTACCATCATCACCTGCTGTTGCTATAACATGATCATTTTGTGGATTTAAACTTAAACCATAAACAGGCTTTTTATGTGGCAATTTCCCAACCAAATTTCCACTAAAACGTTTTTGATTTGTTTTATTTTTTTTAATTTTATTACAATAATAAATGAATCAAACAAGTACATACGTAATAGCATCATGTATAATCACTTGATCATCATTACCACCAGAAAAAATTTTCGTATTACCAGAATCAAAACCCAAACAAAATATATTACTATTATGATTTGTTTCCATTATAACAGGTGGTCGACGGCCGAACATTGCTTCCGGTACAGACCATAATAACACCCTTCTATCATCACCGCCTACAACAACAACGACGATAAAACAAATCAATTTAGAAAAAATATTCAAATATCCCGCTATTCCTACAATGAATAACGCCATCTGTGAATTGAATTAGACAAATAAAGGAAAAAGAGAAAGAGAGAATGATTAAAATTTTCAGCTTCACCTTGTATAAGTACGAAAGAAAAACAAAACAAATCATCAATAATTTAGTTAATTTCAATTATAAAAAAAACAACAGTATCAAATTAACTGTTTTTTTCTTCAAATGGATAAAGAAATATCAGTTTAGGGTAATCTAGTCACCTGTGGCAGTAACTCAATCAATCCATCAGATATTGTCACTTTGACGCATAGCAAATTTGTTGATTTGTAGAAAAACCAACGAAAATTTGGAAATTTTAATAATTTTCATGAGCAGAACAAAAAAAAACAATACATTTTATTCCAATTATCACTAATTGTTGATATGTGGTAGATTTGTAAAGTTACACAATATCTCGTTATTATTAATTAGAATGTGTACTATTGGAACAAGTACGCCATGTAGAATTTTATCAAAACTCTTAATCAATTCTAGACAATTAAACAATGTAAATAAATATTTCAATAATAATTGATTTTTATTTATTGAAATGTTGGCAATTTCTATATGGACGCAATTGTTTGTTTGTTTGTTTTTTTTTAGGGAAAACAAACGAAATAACATAAAAACCACAGCCTACTGTAGTTTATTGACAATATGAAAATAGAGAATTGATAAGATTAAATCAACTGGAATAGTTTGAATGTTTTTCGAAATAAAATAAAAGCAAACGGAAAAAAGTAAATATGAAGACTGGTTTTCGATGTTAAACAACAACAACAACAACAACAACTCGCAACAACGTTTGAATGCATTCAGGAAATAAGCACAACAACAAACCAGCCCTATTTCTCTCTATTTTTCTTCTTTATTGTTTTATGATAAAAACAGTCTTTCTTTGAATTATAATGTAATTCAAACTACTGCCTTTAATATAGATTCTATTATATAATGATTTTTCTATTTAAAACAAGAGTAAAAAAATAAAGAAAAATAGATGGGTGTTTCTCAAGCTTGCGTCCTTGCTTTCAACACGAAATGGAAAATAAAAGAAACTATTTCACTAAATTATCTACTAAATAACAAAACAGCACTGTTATTATTATTATTGGATTTTCGTTTTGGAATTTTACCTGTAACAAGCAGATCCCCCTCATTGGAGAATTCGATGGCATTAACACATCCATAATGGGCTAATAAATCTTTTCGAAATAAATTTCGAGCATTAGCTAAACGTTCCGTGAAGATTTTATTTTTAATCACTACATTATCTTTGTATTGTCTATCAATTATATACGAGAGTGGATTTAATGGTGATGGCTTCACCATTTTTATTTTCTTTCTTTTTGGTTTGTTTTTTTCCTACCTCTCTCAAAAGATCTCTTCCAACTATTTCACTGTAACAGTTAACACTTTTTTTTAATTATTTTGCGATAAAAATATACAATTATTCATCTACGATTTTATATTATTAGCTGCTGTTGTTTGAATTTATTTTGTGTTCTCTATTATTTTCAAGGAGGAGACAAGCTTTTATTAATAAGAGTTAAACGTCAAGAATGAGTCTACTATACATATGTCACAATCAGCTGTCTGCGAGCATGGGTGGAAACGTTCACTAGATATTGTCCTAATCCATAATGAAAATTAGTTAAGAATTGGTGATTGTGGCGCACCTGTACAATGGCGCCAATTTGAAAGTCCCCATACCAGGCCGGAATAATTGAAAGAAATCTACACGAAAATGATGATTGTTTATTGAAAACTTTAACGGCTTTTATAATAACTGAAATATTTCCTACGATTTAAATTACAATTATCAAAATAAGAACGTAAATTACAAAAGAATAGATGAATAATTCCTAATCTGAATCACTGCTACTGCTCGATGATGAACTACTGCTACTACTCGATCCACGATGATGATGATTTAAACTTGATGCTAAAGCATAAGTACCTAAACCAACACCAGCCAATGGTAAGCCATACTTCATTGCTTTCTTCAACTGTTTCTTTTTGAGTTTTTTCCCTTTCATATACGGATAAGATGGGTTATGTGGATGTAAATTGTCTACATGATGTGGATGTACCACTGGATATGAGTGACGTGTCGGATATGTTGCTGGCGAATAAGGATAACCTGGGGGTTGTTGTGGTAAATGTGGCGGCATAACTGATGATGGTTGTTGGGGATATGGCGGAATATTTGCTGGATATTGGGGTCTACATGTTTGATGATTAGGTAAAGGTGGCATTAGTATTACAGCTGGCTGTGTTACTTTCAACTGAAATTTGAGAATTGAATGCGTTAAAACGTTTATTTGTTAATAAAGCCATTACATATGTCAACTATTAAAAAATAAATACTCTAAAGAATAGCACCGAAATAGAAATTAATTTGAGGCACTAGAATTAACATTTCAAAAAAGAGGTAGATTATATTAATATGATAACAACGAGTTAGAGAAATTTACACAAAATTCATGACATTTTAATGCTTTTTGTTCTAGAATTAGACCACAACCGAACAACAATAAAATGACGACACAAAACAATACAAAAAAAAGCTTATACATAAATATTTATAATATAAAAACAAACTAAAAAAAATGTGCAGACTACCCAGAAAGATTTCATAACAATAAAAGTTTTAGTTGCGATACTGATTGTATTGGCCTTGACCACCATGTCTTTGTCCATCCTATAAACAATTTATTCAATTTATCTTTATTAATTAATAGACAAACTATCAGACCTGTGATTGAGGAGTTAAGACTTGACCAGCCAAATTTGATAAGAACGAACCGACACTTCCTAAACCACCTACAGAAGCCTCACCACCAAATTGTGGCATACGAAAATCATCCTGAGGTCTTTGTTGCTGTTGCTGTTGCTGTTGTTGGTTCGGTAATGATGGATAAATTCCATATTGCTATAAGTATTTTTTTTCTAAAATAGTAATTGTTAAAATGTGGAGATTCAACTCACTGCATTCTGTGGTGAATAGCCTTGTTGTTTTTGATCAGTATGAAGAAAACCACTTAATAATTTTTGTGCAGCACCACTAGATATAGCTTCAGCTAACATTGATTGAGCTGAATCTAAGAAGTGGTCCATTCCAGATTGTTGCTAATCAATAATTTTAAAGACTTTTATTATGAATATTCACAATACAAGAAGCACAATGGAAGAAATTAGAAGAAAAAAAAACAAAATGTCATGAATTGTGTAAAAAATGATGAAAATTACGATGCATATCATGCAATATCATTTAAAACCAAACTTACCCCTGGTGGAGGCGGTGGTCCGTATCCTCCTGGTGGTGGTGGTCCGTATCCTCCTGGTGGTGGTGGTCCATATCCTTGAGGTGGTGGTGGACCATATCCTTGTGATGGTGGTGGACCATAACCTTGTGATGGTGGTGGACCATAACCTTGTGATGGTGGTGGACCATAACCTTGTGATGGTGGTTGTCCATGTCCTTGTGATGGTGGTGGTCCATATCCTTGTGCAGGTGGTGGACCGTAGCCCTGTGGTGGCGGTGCTGTTGGGGCACCACTTGGAGCACCACTATGCTCAACACCAACGGTACTTTTACGACCTGATGAATCATCAACAACTTGGCCTTCAAGTGATATTAGCGTAATTGCAGTATCACCATCGATCAATAAATGGGTGATACGATCCTTTGGGATACGATAAGGAAATTCACAATAATGACGACCATTAACGGCAATCTATAGACAAAAAAACGAACACCTATATAGAATAAATTGAATAAACCGCGCAATTTGCCAACTTCACACTACGTATAAGTCAGCTGTCAAAATGACAACTTCAAAACTTAGGTTATCAACTTGTCAATTTTGCAAAACAACAATAACAATAATAACAATAACAATAATAATAATAATAATAATAATAATATATAAACCAGATATTAATAAAAATTACACAATTTTATAAATGAGGATGATGTCATTAATTTCACATAATTAAAAACTGATTATTTTATTTTTTTTAAATATCATACCTTGTAATCATGGGCGTCACATAAAATTAAAACTTCATATTGTTGTCCTCGCCCAATTGGTAAATTCCCATCTCCTTGTTCATCACCCCAACTACCATCCTGATAAGTATTTCTAGCAATATATCCTTGATTTATACGTACAGACACATGTAAACCTGTATCATCTCTTGGTTTAGCATTAGGACCAGTTTGAAGATTGATATTAAATCTATATAAAATTGATTTAATGAGAATACAATAACGCTATTTATTAATATTTATATGGCAACCTATCAGCATCCTTTGAAGCAACACCCTGAATACGTATCATTCTTCCTTGGAATAATCCACCAGGGATCTCTCCCGAATATGGTAATTCCTACAAATTAGGTTAAAATGTGAATTTAATTGAAATTAATCTTAAATTATATAAATTTACAGGATTCACAATTGGTTTCTCCATATTTTTGATTATTTAAGAAGATGTAAACAGACACACACACACACACACACGAGAACACTGTGTCAAGAATTTATAAAATAAAACTACTCATACGAAAATATTCTGCGTATAGAATCGCGCAATATCATCACATATTTTATTAGCGAGGTCATGAGTAACGATTCCAGGGACGGACTGAATATTTTCGAATCTGAAACAAAGATGATGTAATTTCTATTTTTGTATCAAGATTACTATTTTGTAGTAAAAAATTCAAGTTATTGATTTTCTATATTTTATCTAGTATATGGGAATGTATGATAATATCCACACAGGCGTAGAAACGAATGGGGCTTAAAATAAATAAAACACATTAACCAATGTGATAATTGTTGGATGCTTTATCCATTCTAGCATTTAATTCTTCAGTGCTTCATCTAAAAGACTATTGAAATGGAATATTGGCAAAGGTGCACTGGTTTCTCTGAAAAAGTTTGAAAAGAAGCTTGAAATACTCTGAATAGGTCTGATTTTCTACAAAAATTCTTTTCCAAACATGTGTGAAAAATGTTGAATAATTCTGAATAATTCTTCCAGAAGAGTCCGAATAACTCTGTTATTCAGATGTTTTCAGAGATATTTCCACCAGGGTGCTGTGGAGTTACGTCACAGGACAAATGCTACAACATCAAGAAAAGAATAGAAGAGGTGCCACTAGTGTACGAAATTTTTGAAGAAAACAATCCTGTTACAGATAAAACATCTATATTTGGTATACATTATTTAACACATTTAATAATTATGGCACTTTTTAAATAAATCGAACAAATAAGTACAAAACACGAAAATTAAAAACACAACAAATACAATTATTTGTGTAGAAGATGATCGTAATTATCGTTATTAACACAATTATCTTCACATTCTTCAAATGGTAAAGATTCATAAACATTATCGTTTTGTTGTTGTTGTTGTTGTTTAGGTTGTCTTGAAAGGCGTCTAGATCCAGACTTCTTCTTCCAATATCTGAATATACAAAATAGATTTGAAAAAAACAACCTTAGATAATGCTGTTATTAATCATAATTACTCACCTATAAAGTACAATTGCTGCAGGTATTAATAACAGTAACAATAACAGTAAATATAAATGGCTATATTGACGACTACCAGCTGTTTCTTCATGTGTTTGAATCACATGTTCAGTTTCAACATTTTCATAATATACAACATAATGTTCTGAATTTTTATATTTATTTGTTACAACAAATGTTATACAATAATTTGTAGATGGTTGTAAATATTTATCGATACCATTACCACTGCCTATTGTTATATTATTTGTGGTATTTGTTATTTCAATTGTTGGTAATTGCCATGTATTACCATAATTATGACATAAATTATTATAGATTTTTACATCATTTTTAATCTTATCAGTTATTGTTTGATGTTTATTAAAATCTTGTATTATAGTTGTTAATAAATATGATTTTAAACGTCTATCAATTGATGGTAGAATAAATACAAATGATTGATCGCTTTTAGCTAAAAGTTGTGGTTTCTGATTGATATGATCACCAATATTGTCTGTTCTAATATATTTATGTTGAAATTGACTTTTATATTTTGTATTGACTGATTGTATATATAAATGATATTCAGTACTATATGGTACATATTTAATCTGATATTGATAAGTAGGTGTATAAGTTTCATTGGTAATCTTTAAGATTTCTCTAATGCTTTCTGTTGTCTCTTTATCAGTACTATTTAAAACAATATTAAACGATGTTATTGTCGAATTTTGTTGGTACGGATGCAACCATGTTATATTCAAATGACAATAATCTAAAGACTCTTTACAATCCACTATTTTATATGTAATATTTGATGGTGGTCCAGGTGCTATAAATACAAAAAAATATTAGAATTATTCAAAATATGAGGGCATATCAACACTAGTTGGCTTTAAACATTTCTAGTGGGCAAAAGTTATAAATCTTGACAAGTACTAGAGCACAGTTTTGGCGTAAAAACCGATCAAAAGCGAATGATGATGACATCTTTTTTGACTGCCTTGTCTAAAAAGTGGAAACATCTTGAACGTTGTCAAAATTTTTATTGATTATTTGGAACAAGGCAAATCATTTCTTGTGTGAAAAGGAGGAAAACTCTGCAAACTCTGAATACGTGTGAATAAGTCTGAATAAGACTTTTAAAAGACTTCTTTTTCTCTGAAAATCTCTGAGAAACTTTGAAAAGGTATGAAAAACTCTGAAAAGTGCTATTAAGTTTGAAAATCTCTGAATAAGTTGGATTGTTAAGATTGTTAATTTATGTAATTAAATGAGAAAAAAAGTATTCCAATAAATATGAAAGTCTGCATAACGTAAGGATTTAATTTACTCCAATAATATTTTTTGTCCACTAGAGCGTTACGCTGGTGGAAATATCTCTCTGAAAAAGTCTGAAAATCTCTGAATAAGTCTGATTTCTATAAAAATTTGGACCCTTCTGGAAGAGTTATTCAACATTTTTCAGACTTTTTCTTTCAAAAAAGTCTTTATTTTTTATAGAAAATATGATTTTTTTAAATATACTAACTATCTCTGAAAAATTCCGAAAACCTTTCATATCTTGCACCGGTCGTTCTTTCAAAAAACTCTGAATAACTCTTCTAGAAGAGTCCGAAATTTTGGACAGAATCCCACTCATTCAGAGATTTTCAGGCTTAATAACACTTTATCTGAGTTTTTCAGACTTGTCCCTACTTATTCATACTTATTCAGAATTTTTTCAGAAAAATATGTCCACCAGGGAAGGCATCTTGTTTTTGCAGGACAACTCTACTGTTCAGATTTGGCTCATTTTTGTCTTTTATCTGTTTTCAAAACTCAAACGAGCCGGCTATTGAGGTTTGCCAAATAGAATCACATGCTCGTTGCACCTGTAAGGCTAGACCAACTATTCACCAATAGGCCCACGGATAACAATTATACCTTGTTCTGTTGTGTAAGCTTCAATTTCGGTTTTTGGTCCAAATAGATTCGTACCATCATTTCTTATACTAATTTGGAATTGATGCTTCTGATATGGTATCAAATTTTGTATTATAACACAATATTTTCTCACCCATAATTTACAACGTGTTATTGGTAATATTGTTGTTTTGCATTTTTTAAATAACAATGGATTACAACGTATTATTTGTATATAAATAGGTATACCGTTTGTTCTTTTCGGTAATTCATAACGTATCGATACTGAACTTTTATCGATTGCATAAATTTCTAAATCTTTAACAGCTGGAGCTTCTGTAATCATTAAAATTGTTTACAATTATAAATAATAATAATAATGAAATACCTCCTGGTTTTGTTGTGAAATCAATATTCATTTCAACTGTATTTTGATTATTTTTCAAATCCAGAAAAGTCCTACCAGTTACAATATTTAATGTATGCAATGTATATGGTTGTAAATGATTAATTTGTATTGTATTATCTGTTTGTATTTTATTCGTAATTGTTTTCTTCAATAAATTATCAATTATATTGACATTATAAAATAGATGTCCGTAAATTGATGAGCAATTGATTTTATCCCATGATATATAAGCAGTTTTATCACTAACTTGTATTTTAATACGATTTGGTAATTCATCAATTGTTGGTTTGATTAATTCGTTAGTTGTTAAAAATAATTTCATTTCTTTATCATGCAATATACTGAAAAATGTCAAATTATATTTTGTAAATGGTATTAAATTATTTAATTTAATTTCATTATGTTTTGTCATTAAAAAACCATTTGATTTCATACGATGCATATTATATGGTTCAGCTATACAAATATCATTAGCCTATAAAAATTATTATTATTTTTTTGAATAATTTCAATAAAATTAATTAATTGATTACAGCGTATGTGATAAAGTAATTGATTTGATTGTTTGGATCTTCCTGTTCCCAAGATAATTTTATTGTGGTAGAATTTATTGATTTCTTGATCAATGGGAAATCTGTAAAAGTAATCAATTATCAACAATACTTCATAAAGAGATCAAAATTAAGCCGATAACAGACCAACCAAACCCCATTTATAAATACTTTCAATTAGATAAATAACTAAAAATCTACAAGAGTTTCGTAGTATTTACAGAATTGAGTCGATCAACAAACATCGTATTTGAAAAAAATGTTTTTGAAGAAAATACTTGATTTCAATGGGACAGCGGCTAATATGAATGAACTTCAAAGGTTTGATAAAAACAAACCAATGGCCGAGGATGTTCATTGTAAATAGTTCTTATCTATTGAACAGTCCGGGAATTCGTCACTTTTATGATAAAGGTAAACGATGGTCACAAATAAAAAGTGAGCCGTCACGGGACGCCTGGTAGATGTGAAACATCGTGTTCTTATAAGTAATATGCATAAAAGACAGGATATATATGTATATATATATATATATATATATATATATATATATATATATATATATCTGTGGGAGCATTATCAAGCCATAAAGGGATATGCGCGTGTGGACTTCCACGATGTTGAAATTCAATCCTCAGAAAGTAGTTTATAACCCTAAACTTACCAAATGGACTGATCTTCTTTGATTGTAACTTTTTCGGATAAAATTTAGTTCTGATGCGATGAGATTTGGCATATTTCCTTTTCCTTCAGCTAATTTATGCAACAATGTTATTAAATCCGGCCACCCTATTTCATTTGCGCTTAGTGTCATGAATGCAGTTGGTTTCCCTAGCTGCCGAATCATTGCAAATAAATCTTTTTTCCTTGAAGACCAGTACCAAACTGAATTTGGTATCGTCCGTAGAAAAGCTAAATTGGACTCTATGCAATTATGAATATACTCTTCGGATTGAACTTGTTCCTTAGTTATATTGGTATTTGTACCGACATGTTTAAACGCGATTGTTAAACAGTCACGAACCCGCAGTCTCATTATCTTTACTGCCATATATAACAAATGATAGGGATCGACTCCTGGACGATCCTTACGCCGCAATTCACTAGATGCCATCATGAAAGGTGTAACTTTGACTGTATCCCTAAATTTTCTAAAGTGTCCCATATAAATACTCGGAAATGATAGCTCTTCAGCATGCTCATCGTGACTACAACATGAGGAAAGCTATTGGTTGGTTGTAGGAATAGGAGAACAGGTTTGAATTTTGGGTAGATTGACATGGGATGATTTAACCTTTAATTTAATTTTTGATTCTCAATTAATTTAATTAATGAACGAATATTCTTCAAAAAGTGGTAGTGGTATTAACGAATTTCATATAGAATATAAAATAGTTTCATCGTTTCAGTGATATGTCATAAACGTCAAAAAGTTTTACTTCAATCGCGCGTAAAGTTTACACGCACACAATTTTTTTGTTCTAAGTAAAACACTGGTTATGTTTACCGTAGTAAACAACACCGTTGACGCGAGTGAGGTGAGGGGTACGCAGTTGGCTGCGAATGGCAGCCCATCGCTACACTCGCAAACGACGCCACGCCAAAAATCCGGTTGACCCGCGCCAATAGATGTTTCACATCAAAAAAGACATCGTTGTTGTAACATTAATACAATACAAAAGAAAACTGGTAGTTTGAAGAAGCCAAAAATTTATACATCTGGTAAGGATAAAGCAGAAAAGAAAACAGTATCAAAACCACAAAGTTTTCCTGGTGCTAAAAACAACAAACAATCGATCACCGACGAAAGCCAACCTAGCGCAAGTCCTGTTGGATATGTAGCAAAAGGAACAGCTGAAACTCCTAAAAAGAAAACAGTCACTTGTAAAACTTGATGATCAAAATAGATGTTGATAAAGGACTGGGTCTCCTCCACCTGCGAGGTATTAAGATTTCGGTTAGTTAAAAGTATAGTAATTGCTCGAGCAAGAATTGAAAGAGACAGCAAGAGTAGAAAGCTGTAATAGCATCAACCCAGACAAATAAAGAGATTCGATCGAAAGTTATTCCTATAGGTCGTATGTTAGTAACTGTAGTAATGGAGTTTACTGCTCCTAAACATTGCCAGGTTCACAGAAGAGCCTCCATGGGCAATATTGGATAAAAGTGTTCACCTGTTCCTGCTCCATTTTCTACTACTCTTTCCATGATTAAAAGTGTTAGGAAAGGCGGAAGATGTCAAAATTACTTATACGTGGGAATGCCATGTTAGGTACTCCAAGCATTAAAGGAACTAATCAATTTCCAAAACTACCAATTATAATAGGTATACCTATTAAGAAAATTATGATAAAGGCGTGGGCACTTACAATAACATTGTAAATTTAGTCATCAGTCATTAATGTGCCTGGATTTCCTTAGTTCAGCTCGAATTAAAAGGCTTAGGCTATTCCAGCCCATGCCCCGCAAATAAAATAAAGAGTACCAATGTCCTTATGGTTTGTTGAAAATAGCCACTTGTTCGGTAGAATGTTCGAGTCAACAGGCGATTTAAAAATAAGTAATCTTTTAAACTTAAGGCTTAGAACCTTTCTCTATTTGCAACTTTGAAAATTGCCAGGTTTTTCTTAACTTAAATCTTTAGAAAAACTTATAGAGAAAAGTCCAGCTGATTAACCTAGTAAATGTAAGAAAATTTATAAAAACAAAACAGGATTTTTGTGGGAATTAACTTGGTTTCTGAATATCTGATAGTTATGACAATGAAGCTGAAAACTGCTTAAAGCTACAATAACAGCAACTATAAAACAAGAAGAAAAAAAAACAAATATTGGTGATGATGATCAAATGAGATCAATCAGCGATAATATTAGATGGTTGTTGTGTGTAATAAAAGCAAAAGAGACGAATCTTTAGGAATACAAAAAAAAATGATAATAAAATCAATAAAGAATAATCTACAAAGCTCCATGGATTATCAAATTAAATCCAAGATCTTTTATAGAAGAATTTACTGTTTCAAACACAAGATTATAATGAAACCTGACATTTTAATGGATTTAGATGAAAACTTTGAACTTCTGCCTACGGGCCTCAAATTCTGAAATGACGCCACTGGCTAGAGAATATTAAATTATATACATCCAAAACAATTTAGAATTAGAATAGAATTCTTCCATTAATCATTAAACAAATATAGAATATTACATTAAACAGGCCATATAGAACATACATGCACATAATGTTATAAATAACTTTATAAAATGTTATCCAACAATCAACCGGGTTTATTAACCGTTAAATTTAGATTGAACATTAGAAAATATGATGCTCTGTTTTTATTTGAACATCATCAATAACATCAATCTTACGTAAAATATATACAATGGGAAGATAGAAAGAATTACCTTTAATTTCTGTGTAGATTAGTTTCTTTGGCCTCCAACGTGGCTGTTCAATCACTTGACATGCAATTTGATCATCTACTGCAGTGCCATTATTGTCCATGCGATTCTCTTTCAATTTCAAAAACGTAATTTTCACCTCTACAACATCCACATTTTTATAAATCAAAACAACAAAAACAACAATAATTAAAATTCATAACAGTACCATTTTCATGACAAATACGAACATTGTCAATAGCCCAGAAGGCTTCATGTGCACTATTGTTGGAATTATTGTCAATCAATCTAGTTTCGACAAAAATATTCAATTTTTCTGTTAAAATATTTTGATCTTTTAATTTAATATGTTTCCATTGATAATTCTAGAAACAATCATTCGAATTAGGATTTAAAACAGTAATTATTAAACGTGTAGGTGTATACTTCAACGGGTTTAACTTCTTTCAATATTTTTCGTGTGCTATTTTGAATGATAAAGAAACTCATCTCGCAATATGGACAAGTCGATATATAGAGTGAAATGCATAAATCTTTCGTTGTTAGAGATAATGTTGGACCTAGACGGGAGATTTGTGCAAATTTCGTTGATAAGTAGTGATCTTTAAACAAAAATCAATTGATAAATCGATACGATTAATAAAATCGAATGAATCATACTTTGATGTACTTTCCATAGAGCCGGTTCGTTACTTTTTAAAAACAAATATAAAGGCTGCAATGGTGCATTATTATCATGATATTCTAAAATTGTTCGATTTAAATTAACATCAATTAAACTGAATCCACCAGTTTCATTGAAACTTATAATGAAATTACGCCATTCATCATTTGATAAAATATTTCTGTATGCCTTTAAAAATAAACAAAAAATTTAGGTAAACTGTCTTGATCATTTGTTTAATTAATTCGTCACCTGGTAATTATCGAGTAAATCATTTCTACTATCATTGAATTTGTGTAGAAATAGATGTTTTTCGTCATATTAACATGATAACATGGATAATTCGTTGGATTCCAACCATCACATGTGTATATTTCAATATTATTATTAGCACGTATAGAAATACCGATTTGGAATGATGTTTTTGGCAATTCGATTTTATTCGTTTTGAAATCTTGTTCGGACCGTGTGAAAATCGTTGGAAATTCCTCCCAACGATCATCAAATATCAATTCGAATTGTCGTTGATGATTGTCGTCGATTTGCCAATTTTTTATTAACCAAATTCGATTACATTTCTGATTTAATGTGAATTCACAATTGAAACCATTCACAATTGTTGGTATGAATTTGTTTGCTACAATTTGTTTTTTTTTTATAGTAATTTAGTGTTTATTTGATCCAATATTTCGTTGGGCAATGCTACTCACTTATATTTGGCAGATTATCTTCGTGATTGGGTAGAGGATAAATCCAGCCGACACCTGCATATCTGGTGGTTTCTTCAGCAATACAACTAGGCTCAAAATGATTGCCACTTTTTTTCAAAATATACGTCAAATTAATGCTGATTGAACTATGAATTAATAACACTAGAACTAACAATAACTTCATCATAATTTAAAACTGAATAAATTATTAGATAACTGTTGTTTAATGAACGCAACGACCGCGTTAAATGAAGAAAGTAATAAAGATAACGTTTGTTTGTTTGTTTGTTTGTTTGTTGACTGACCTATGAAGCGACTGGTTGTGTTGAAATGTAACACATTTGAATTTCTATTTTATAAAAAATCGAAATGGAACACATGCGTTTTTCAACAATGTTTATTTCATAAAAATAATGTCTAAAACCGCGCAATTACTTGAGATTGTTATTTTATAAATAGACAAGTCCTTGACTGGATGCCTAACTGCAACAGCATCTAGGTTTTCTACATGCCTGGTTTGGCCTGATTTCACTTCTTTTTTTTGTAATGTTTCTCTTATGACATCATTCGATATTACAATTAGATTTTTAGTAAAACAATAGGCAACTTGCATCAACGTATCGTTTGATTGATTGTCTAAGCAATTATTAATGATTTTAATTAGAAATTCGTTATACCCAAACGAGCAGTCTTATTGATATTTTTCGAGTCAACATTGGTCTTCAGAAATGTATCGCGATAAGTTTGCTGGAACAGAAAAAAATTCCTATTGAAAGAAGCTGTTGATTGGAGTAAAGATCGAAAATGGTGGGTGCACCATTTCAATTTACACCCAAATCAGTGGTGGTGGTGGTGGTGGTAAGTGTAATTTCTAGGAGTGTATGAAGGAAAAACTGTGTACTCTCATCATTTTACTGACCAAGAAACAATTCCCTACTTAGACGCAACTATCTCTGCAGAGCAAGGCTTCTCTTAGAGAGTGCGGGACTCGGCGCAAAGTGATTTGCGGGGCCCGGGGCAAAATGATTTTTGAACTTTCTAATTAGGCAAACTATTATTATAATGGATCCGGAAA
This sequence comes from Meloe dianella, assembly GCA_028455855.1. Taxonomy (NCBI): domain Eukaryota; kingdom Metazoa; phylum Arthropoda; class Insecta; order Coleoptera; family Meloidae; genus Meloe; species Meloe dianella. Next base: position 8,308,944 of record JAPTHL010000047.1, on the reverse strand, counting down.
TGATTTGTTCATAATTGTAAATAAAATAAACGACGTTGCGGGGTCATAAAAGCGTGGGACTCGGGCCATGAACCCCGCTCGCCGAGGTCGGTGGTTACATGTGTATTAAATAATTAATGTTTGTATGTACAGAGAAAAAAGCGATAGCGAGAAAATGAATTGAAATGAAGCAAGTACCTAACTCCTGTTTCACTTAGGTACTTTCTTCACTTCAATTCATTTTCTCGCTATCACTTTTTTCTGAAGTGAAACGGGAGTTTAATTTTTTTTAAATTTATTATTTACATAACTACATTTTTAAATTATGTGTTTTAACAATAAAACTATTGTAATCATAAAGCACCATAATCATACATATGTCTGACTATATCTGCAATTCGTAAACAAAATTCGTCCTCATCAAATTTAGCATTAATAAATGCTTCCTTATCTTCAGCAGCCTCAGTAAGATCAACTAAATCATCTGATTTTGTTAATTTCATGACTATTACTAAAATACTTATTAAAAAACCAAATTTCGCATATTGTTTCCAATCAGTTTTTAAATTCTCTAATGTTAATAATTTGTCCGGATTACTACCTAATTTTCGAACAATATCTGTTAAGGATCGATGATAAATTGATAAATAATCATCGAGTTTATCAAAAACCTCTTTAGAAGCACCAGAATATAAGCAATATGATAAATCACAAACTGGATTACCACGTTTCATTAATTGTAAATCAATCAAACGGATATCGATTGGTTTTCTTGTTGCATTCTAAAAAAAATACAAATACCTGATTATGTGAGGATCTGTAATTGAAGGTTATTTAAATTGATTACGTTGTATTTAAACATCATATTATTACTCCAACAATCTCCATGCAAGATAACTGAATTGGGACAGTTCGATTCGAAGGATTCCCGGAATAAATTACTAGAATCGCATGTGTATTTCTTGAAACATCCAAGTATATCGTCATCTTGTACATTAACAAAATGACGTTCGATAATGTCGATTAGTCGTTTTAAATTATTTTCGAAATTTTCAACAATTAAAAATTGACTATAAATATCCTTTAGTTTATCTGTTAATTGTTTATATTCGTTTGGATATTGATCTTTGTAAGCCAATGAGATACCATGAAAATATCCATAAGTTTCAAACATTAATGCAATATGTTCCCCATCTAAAATTGAATGTTTATCAAATAATACAAAATCATTTAAACGTAAATTCTCTAAAATTAGCACTTCTGATTGATTCTCAATTGATATTTGATAACATTTCGGTACGAATCGATATTTATCATCATTTATATTTAATCCTTTTGATATTAAGAATTTTTCAAATGTTGGTAATACTATTGAATATGCATAAATTTCATTTTCAAATGATTCACGTATTGGTATGTATTCTCGAACTTTATCATCTTGAAATGCTGCTTTTATAACCAAATCCAACTGTTTTTTTGTTATCTTATCATTAACGGTCACAAAGAAGATTTCACCTAAAAATCCTTCACCTTTTTGATTGGTTTGAACATTTGTAATTTCACAATTTTTTATATCACAAGATTCTGATATGTTGTTAATAAGATTTAAAATATCTGTACGGGCTTGTAAGCGTTCCATTATAAATAACTGTAAGGTATAACATACAATGTATTTTAGCTAATATTTATCAGCGCATTTATACAGTTCTATCTAATTTAGAATTAAGTAGGGAGATATTTGTTAACTCAAGGATACATAATAACTAATGTAATGATGAATTAGATAAAATGTGCGCTTATTTATAATAAATGGAAATTGTTGAATCATCATATTAGTCGTTAGAACAAATAATTCCAATTGACAAGCCGGAAAATATTATAATTTTATATCCAGTCGAAAGGTCATTTTCAACACTTGTTTGGTTCTTCTCGGCTGATTGCATTGAACTTGACAAGTTCAATATTGTACAAGATTTTGACAAATTATCCAATTTGATACAAATCGCTTGAAAATGTGTTTGCATTATCAATCAGAAAAACTTAATAGTGTAATTGTACCTTTGGTACCTATAATGTTGAATATAAATTGTCATCAGTAGCGTAACTTCAAATTCAAGGCCCGGAGACAGAAGGTCAAAGTGTTTGTTTGATTTAACCGCATCATCCCATCTTTCTTTCTTTTTTTTATAGTAGTCCTGTTGGAAATATTTTTCTGAATCAGTGTGAATATGTCTGAATAACACTTTGAAAGGTCTTATTTTTTTCTGAAAAACTCTGAGAAAGTCTGAAAAATGTTGAAAAAGTCAGAATTCCGGATTTTCAAACATTATCAGCTGCAACGCATTTCTTTAAAATTCATTGTGGAAGTAAGGAGTAGGAATTAATCATCATTCAATTTACAGTTTCTGATGAAAGTATTTATAAGTTTTTAAACACCGTGAATCAACTGTCATATTTTTCCGTCAGCCGTGTGGGAAGTGACCATTTTCCAAGCATTTACTTGGAAATGCTAAATGAATTGGATTTACAATCCAGAGATCATATCAGAAGTGACAACCTCAATAGGATACCGCTTCATAAGAAACAATTTGCCTATCAGACAGGCAAATCTACTGTGGACGCCTTCCATCAGTTAGTAAGAGATATAGAACAGGCGATCGCACATAAAGAAATAGCGATTGTACTGTTCGTGGATATAGAGGAAGCTTTGGATAGCACCCCATGTGCATCGATAGGAAGAGCTACTATAAAAAGGGATAGAACGTCCCACTATCAGGTGGATCGAGACGATGCTTGAAACCCGAATTATTACGGCCTCTCTTGGGGGTGCTGGAACTGCGGTAACTACAGCAATAGAGTATCCTCAAGGTGCTGTGGTCTGTCTTTGTTGATGACCTGCTGAAGAGGCTACATAATGAGGGTTACAACCCTCAAGGTTATGGGGATGACCTAAATGTTCTGATAAAGAGCAAGCACGATGGAATTATATCCAATCTAATGCAAAGTGTCCTAAACTCTATTAAAGAGTGGAGTGCTAGAGAGGAGCTTAATGTCAACCCTAGCAAAACTATCATAGTTCCATTTACAAGAAGGAGAAAGCTATATCTTAAAGCTCCACAACTAAATAACAAGCTAAAGTGGAATTCACACGTCGATAGGACTTTCTCCAAGACAACGGCTGCATTGTGGACGTACCGTAAGTTATTTGGGAAGACTTGAGGTCTACAACCAAAAACAACCTATTGGCTGTACATTACAGTTGTAAAGCCCATCGTCCCCTACGCATCATTGGCATGGTCGACAAAAACGCAACAAATAACCACGCAAAATTAGCTGCAGAAATTACAGCGATTGGGGTGTCTGGGTATAACAGGGGCCATGGGAACTACCCATACAGCCGATATAAAGACACTATTGGACCTACTGCTGCTCCTTTTACAGGTTGGGAAGGAATGACTCCTTGCTTCATTGAGCCTGTCTGAGGGTGAGTTCAGCTTCCGACCCTTAGAACAGTTTGTGTTCTGACCGTGTCGCAAACGATACTAAGCCGAGAATTTATATTAATAATAATATTAATTGATATTGAAGATTAATTAATAATTTCAATAGACAATAATTAGAATAATTAGAAATAAAACCTGCGATAGGTTCTTGCAAAAAATTGTCGAAAGAAAATTACTTAATTATAATTAAAAGAAAATCAGTTATTATCTTTCAAGTCTAATAGAATAAGGGACGGAAACTGAACTCACCCTAAGACTGTAAACTCTAAACCAGGAGACTGGCAAGGACACCTAGAAATTCTAAAGCAAATATGCACAGAATTTCTGGTCAAACCATCCGACATCATGTCGAGGAAATTTGACTTCGAAGTCCCTTTTGATGTGGTTATAGAAAACCGCCTAACGGTAAGAAATTGGATCGATAGACTAGATCGAAAATAGTGATGAGCAAAGCAAGACCAAGACCAAGACTCGGACAGTCTTGGTCTTGGTCTCGGTATTGCTTATACAGTCTTGGTCTTGGTCTTGTTCAAATACCTCTGGTCTTGGTCTTGGTCTTGCTTACTCAGTCTTGGTCTTGGTCTTGCTGAAATACGTCTGGTCTTGGTCTTGGTTCTGGTCTTGCGTCTTAAGTCTTGCTGATTGCAGCTACTTAATTTCTTTCTTTTACATACTCCAGAAATATCGTCTTTAACATCGATGAAATCAAAAAACTCACTAAATTTACTAGATTTAACTGTTTTCTTTCTTAGAGTTTTACAATTCACATCAATTTCACTACCATTAGAATTGTCCTCGAACTGCTTTTGAGAATGATCTACTTTTGATATTTTTTCACTCATTTTACAATTTTTTCGTTTGGTTAAAAAATGAACTGAACTTATTCTAACCGAGCTTGTTATGACTTGTCAAGAGAATGATCTGTCTAGTTGTGAGATCTATGAAAACTCCAAAACCTACCCTTCCTCCAACGCATAAATTGACCTTTTAAAGAAAAATTAGTTTTCTCTAAACTTTAACCATGTGTTGTCCAAATATTAGGACAAACAACACGTACAACAGCAACATTCTTGAAGATCTTTTTTTCAAACAGTGGTAAAGTTTCTTTTTTATACTTAATGTTAAAATCTAGTAAAGCAAACTGGCGATTCGAAATGCCATCAATATTTTGTTCCGAGAAAAGCATATGTTGACACTGTTACAAATATTTTATCTCATATAGGCTCTGTAAGTAAGAATTTTTGGTTGAGTCTTGCGTATTTGGTCTTGTTCTTGCATAGTCGGCCTTGGTATTGGTTTTGTTCTCGTCCATTCAGTCTTGGTCTTGGTCTTGCTAATCTAAGGATAGTCTTGGTCTTGGTATTGCTTTTTTCGCAAGGCCAAAACCAAGACTGCAAGACCAAGACGAATTTTGCTCATCACTAATCGAAAATCTTCCATCTGGTATACGGATAGATCCAAAATGAATGAGGGGACTGGTATAGGAATCTATAAGCCCAATTGCAATAGAAATGTGTGCTAGAGAGTGCCAGGACACCGGGATTTGCTGGAAATGAACTAGCCGACGACCTTGCTAGAACAGGTGCTATGGCGGTACCCATAGGTTGGGAGCCATTCTGTGGGCTAACCAAAACCCACAGATGGTAGAAAATCAATGGGTTGGAATGGAACGCAAAGGTACTCTACTAGAGACAATGCCCAGGTATGTGAAAGCCAAAGAATGCTAGAAAACTTCTCGACCTAAGTAGGAATTAAGACTCATAACAGGACTTCTAACAGAGCATTGCCCAGTTAGATACCATCTCGAAAAACTAGGTAAATCAGACAGTGAGAGATGTAGACTATGTGAATTGGACAATGAAACCTCCGAACACATATTATACCAATGCAATGCTTCAGCTCACACAAGACTATCCAACTTAGGCAGTGTGACTTTGTCACCTGCTGAAGTGAGGAAAAAGTCTCCCAGATAAATAATCAATTTCACAAGAAAGATATCTTTTTTGGGATGCCAATAGACGAAGGGTTCAGAACAATAGATCAAATGTGGTCGCAGTTCTGGAAGGCTAACAAGGCCAATCAACCCCTATAATCTTATCTAATCTAATCTACAATCCAGAGATCCCGAATTTTCCACATCTATTAACTCTAATTTGTAAAATAGTCCATACGATAAATAACATGGACCAATTAGCAAATAAATTATGTCTGTTAGGTATCATTAACCCCCAACCCTTTTATAGATCCCGCATAGTAGAATAAGCTTCTGGATTTGGTGAAATAAGCAGTAACCACCCTTTTTTTCCTAGACTACGTAAATATAAAGTTAAACACAATAAGAAACAAAAATAAGACACATATAAGAAACATACAGGTAGCAAAGTAAGTATTGTTTTTGTTTTTTAATAATTAGTTCTAATAATGATTACTGTGATCAACTTTGTCCTTCTATAGAAAACTTCAAGGTATCACCACATTAATTATTGTTTCTTTTAAAATATTTTATTTATAATAAAAAGAAATATGCACATTATAAAGAGACAATTCGACAAGCTACATCATAAGCGAACGAAAATGCTGAAATTAACGTGCGTCAATCGTTAGGAAATTCATCACAACATAAAATGATAACTAAAGTTGTGCCACCTTGACGTTTTTTGAGTAGAGAATTTTCAATATATCGTAAATTCAACAATTGTAGTTTTAAGCTCGATGGGCTCGCCTATTAGGTTGTGTCCAGAGACAGCTGTATATGTGCCTCATGATAGTTACGCCACTGACTGCCACGTATAATGTATAATTATACGAAAATGCTGACAATTCTGTAATTATATAAATAAAAACGTTTTTGAAATCATTAAGTTTGTTATTTAGTTGCAAATAAAAATCAAGGCACTCATCGACTTGATAAATGTTACACTTTAATACTCTTTAATTTGATAAATGTTGATAACCAAATATATTATACATCGTTCTGATGCACATTGAATTTTTTACGTATTCATCATAACTTTGTTATTTTGTTAAATAAATAAAGAGATAAGCTATTAAATTAAATTGTAATTGTAGATAATGATTGTTTATTTTGTACAATTATTTTGCAAGACCGGTTTCGGCCTTTAAGCCATCACCTTCAGCTGCGTAAATGAGTCCGGTAAGTTTTGTTTATCGTCGTTTTCATTCCGCGTTCGTCAAACAGCGTTGTCCGTTGTCGCTCTGTTGTGTATCATTTATAAATAGCCTTCATATTATTTAAGCGTGAATTTTTCAAACGTGTTTTGCCATCAATTTCCATCGGAACTTTAATTTAACGTTTGTGATGCCGATTCAGTTGTTTCCAGGCCCGACAAGACGGGGAAAAGCGCGGGTTATTTTCGGCCGGGGCCCGGCTACTCTGAAGGGATTTTTGTTCGACATAGAAAAATTTACCGGTGAAACAAAAAACGTTTCTACCATCTCAGGAAAGAGCAATTGTCCCAAAACCCCACCCCCCATATGCATAACTATGTATAAATGGATTTATATCGGGACCCGAACAGAGTACTTTTCCCGGGGCCCATGAAAACCTTTGTTCCTCGGGAGGGCCCGCCGAATCTCTTGGCGGCCCTGGTTGTTTCCAAATGTTTTTAATTGATAATTGCATGTAATTGGAAATTTATTGAATTTTTTATCTATTATAACTATTTTTTAAGTTTTATTTATTATAAATTTATTTATTTATTTTGCAAACATTAAATTTAATGTAATTGTAAATAATTATTCTCAATTCCAAAATTTGAATGTTCTGCTTCCAGACGAACTTTCATCTTAGTTGCAAACCCTTTGCAGAGTACTATAGCTGCATATAACGCCCTCTGGATCTTCGGGCATAACATGATCACGTGGTCGGTGAAATAGGTAATGGTTATAATATTGTCAATGACGTGGAAGTATATAGACTGCTCATCCTCTCAAGAATAACGTGAGCACATGTGTGCTGACATCTTGAATATTTACGACTCAAACCAACTAAAGTCGCAGACCGATAACTCCGGGTTTGCTTACAAAATCATCTGAGAAATATTGTTAGTTGCATAATTAGTTGCGAATCATCAAAATAAGACTATAAACATTTTAAAATACATATATGTATGATATATTGGTGATTTGGTTAATTTAATTCAGCTTTTTTGGAATGATTTGCATATAATCAAGATTACCCTGTTATTTTGTAGTTATAATAATTATTGTTGTTTGTATCTGTACCACTGATCTCTATATACATGGATAGCGGATTCTTATGGGAAAAATTAAACAAAATAGGTCAAAATCAGCGCCTCACAATAGTGGTGGAAGAACTAAATTGAATAAAGAACGCATGTGAAAAGCGACAAAGACATATATATTCTGACAATTTACTGTCAACAAATTATGCGCTAAATTTTAGTTACTCTCTCACTCACGAGTGGCGCTGAAGATTCCGCTATTGGCGTTAATGGCGGACTACAGTATCAGCTATCCATATATATAGAGATCAGTGATCTGTACCCACATAAAACAAACCAGGGGACCTATTCTTGTATACTACTAATAATAAAATTTTCATACACCAAGCCTTGCTCAACTGTTCACATGTTTTTATGCGAGTCGACAGTGTGAAATCACCACTCCAACCGCCATACGACAGACCACATCGAGTCATAGAACATCATGGCAGCCCCCCACGACTCTTATAGCAAAACTGATTCTAGTTATGTTTAATCATATGAGGGCGCTGCGTCACTTACTGAATAGTTTGGGGAAACGTCACCAGGCGTCTCTGCTGAGACTGACAAAGAGAATGAAAAGAAAGAGATGGGAAAAAATGGTCAGCAAATTTAAAATTTTGCAATTGCCGTCCCTTTTTCAAAGGTTTTATTGCTTTTAGCATAGTTTATTTTATTAGTTTGGTTAGTTTGTTTCAAAAGTTACGCCATTTTAGTCATTCTCGCTGTTATATTTTACTTAGTTTAAAAACATTGTGTAGTTAATTCGTTTAAAAAACTCTTTTATAAATATTTAAGTGTGTTAATAATAATAAAAACAATATTAATTAGCTAAAAAACTTTTATGTGTAAAGACATTTAACATTGTGAAAGAAACGAAATGCCGCCATTACATGGTAAGTACTCAAACGATTTAATTTTTATATCATCAGAAATAATCATTGTGAAATAACATTATTTTCATATGTATGCAACAGAAAATAAGATACCGAAATACATTATTTGCGGGTCAATGGACTATGGGAAGACAATCCTCCATTGCTTTCCAAGGAACCCCCAAAAGTAAGTAAATAGATTGATAGTGCTGTAAAAGCAACTACTGTTAAAAGAGGATTCAATATTAGGATATACAACAATTAACTGTAATCCAAATTTCTGCAACAAGGTTACGAATTTAACAATTATATAGCATAGTACAAAAACTAACTAAACTATTGCAGGAATTTGGATAGGTATTTTATTATCAACTTGTAACGTACTTATGATTAAAGTTTTTGTTTTTAGGAGACAGATATGGATTGACGCAATGGCTGTTCAGAATAGTGACAACCTATTTTTCAAGAACAAGAAAATATGCAGCCACCATTTTTCGAAACAGACGTACACTTATATTGGTAGTCGACAATTAAATCGGGGAGCAATCCCTATTCCTATTGCTGCCACCCCAGTAGAACATTCTGCAACCGACGATTGTCCTTCGGCCTCCATGCCTCAAAGTCCACATTCTCTCTTTAGGAGAACAGCCAATCTTTTTAAATGTATTTTTTTCAATGTTTGTTATATATATTGTTTTATCTATTATTATTTTTAAACTATATTAGTTTAATAATAATAGTATGGCTATTTTTTAAGATTTTTTTTTGTTAATTACAATTTTTTTCATCTATGTACAATATATATTTCTTTATTTATAATTTTTATACTTACAGCAATATATGTATTTATTATAAATTAATTATAGTTTTATTTTCCAATTGAAAAAAATAAAATATTAAACTTAATAATAACCCCAGTAGACGTGTTTTATCTGGTTTCAAACCGAGTGTGGGCATGAACCTATCCAAGTCTTGCACCAGCATCCAATATCAGAACCTAGAACTTCAGCGCCCTCACAAAATGATCAAACATAATGAAAAAAAAAATTAGCATTGAGACGTGCATCTATAGTTATCTATGATCATGGTAAACGGTAAAAACAACAGAGATTCCATCGACCGTTTGAAACCAGCACATTTACCAAATGACTACATGGTTACAGCTGAACATGCGTACGCAAAGCCACCAACCAGTGCTCCAGATACCACCCAACGAACAAACATCGTTCGCTTCAACGTTTAAACCATCCCGCTCGATAAGAGGGGAGTACTGTAGCGACACCTAGTGGTACCGTAGCATCACCTGCCGGAGTGGACGCGAACCAGCCCCCCTCGACTTATATAGCAAAATAGTTTCCAGATTTGTCAGACAAATGAGGGCGCTGTGGGTCTTACTAAATCGTTTATATTGACGCCATCAGATGTCAGTTTAGATGGCGAAAGGAAAAAGAGAAAGATAGAAATTTTTAAATTTTGTATTTCGTCGACCCTTTATTGATACTTAGATTTATTACTTTCTGTCTAATTTTGTTTTGGTCTCTTTATGTGTAAACAAACGCCATTGCTCATTTCGTTATTTTTATTTTACAAACCAAAACAAAATTTAAATAAAATTCATTTTGCAGTATGAAATTATAAAAAATCAATTTAATAATATATTTTAAAATGTCACCAATACAAGGTATGTATTTACACAATTTACGTTTTTTATATCAACAGAAATAATCATTGTTAAACTACATTATTTTCATATATTTACAAAAGAATAAAGACTATGGAGAAGTATTCTTTGCGGATCAACGGAGGATGAGGAAACAGTTCTACATTGGTTTTCAAAGAACTCGCAAAAGTACGTAAAAAGTTATATTTGATAACACTGATAATAAAAGGTAAAGTATTTTGTCCATATGCATACATCACACAATTATTTGGTAATCAGTGCATCATCTAATGATTTTTTTAATCACCTTATTATATTTTATATGTATATATGTAAATATACTTATTTTTTTTAATTATTACTTCTAATATACTTATAATAAATTCATTAATGTTTTATTTCCCTTCATTAACGAAAAAAAATAATAATAATGAGCAGCCCAGTGAACGTATTTAAGTTTGGTTTCGAACCAAGTTTCGACATGAACCTATCCTAGTCTTGCACCAGCATCCAATGCCAGCACCTAATACTTTAGCGCCATCTGAGTACTTCCTACGGGTTCAGACACTAAAATTTAGCATTGAGTCGGCGATCTAGAGTTATCTATGACGCGAACTAACATTTAAAGCTGGTAGAACTGTTAACTGACCGTCCACAACTCTACGAGTAGTGACCAGCTCCAAATTAATCTTAAATTATATAAATTTACAGGATTCACAATTGATTTCTCCATATTTTTGATTATTTAAGAAGATATAAAAAAAACACACACACGAGAACACTGTGTCAAGAATTTCTTAAATAAAACTACTCATACGAAAATATTCTACGTATTTACAACGGACCACTTTGGCCACGACGTCTGGTGGTCAAAAAAAGCACTAGTTTTAGTGTGCACTTTAATACACAAGTATATTGAGTAATCAATTAAAATTAATTTTTAAAATAAATAAAAAAAGTTTAATGAAAAATGGAACTCATTAAATCAAAGCCTCGTACAAAAAATAAGAGTAGAGTTTATTGTGCGGTGAATGGTTGTGGTAGTAAATCCCCTGAAAATTTAGAAATTATATAGTTTTCATGCCATACCTAACCCTGGTACAATTCCACATATGAGGGTGTGTTCATTACATTTTAAAGAGAGTGATTTTATCGTATCAGGAAAGTTAGCAATGTTTAACCTTAAAGATACGTAAAAATGTAAATAAAGAGGCACGACGCCAGCGTCGAGTGAATCGGAGTTTAAAAAAGGAAGCAGTTAAAAATCATAATGATATTAGAGAGGATTCTACTACAAATTTGGATAATATTTTGCTTGATAAAAGTGATGAGAATTGCTTTACAAATGATAACGCTGTTGAGTAAAAGTCACAACGTCACTGTTTGGATTATCATTATTTTTGCTACATTTCATCAAATGTCCAGCTCGCAGAATTTTTTCTGCGTCTCTAATACTTTTCTGAGTGAGATTTGATCCAGCCCAGCGAAAAAATTCGTTTATCGAAGACATAAATAATTAAATTTTATAACACTCATTCAATGTAAACTAATGTTTAATTTTTTGCTTGCACACTAAAACTAGTACTTTTTTTTACCACCAGGCGTCGTGACCAAAGTGGTCCGTTGTCAATAGAATCGCGCAATATCATCACATATTTTATTAGCGAGGTCATGAGTAACGATTCCAGGGACGGACTGAATATTTTCGAATCTGAAACAAAGATGATGTAATTTCTATTTTTGTATCAAGATTACTATTTTGTACTAGTAACAAATTCAAGTTATTGATTTTCTATATTTTAAGTGGTATTAAAATACCGTTATCTAGTATATAGGAATGTATGATAATATCCACACAGGCGTAGAAACGAATGGGGCTTAAAATAAATAAAACATTAACCAATGTGAGAATTGTTGGATCCTTTATCCATTTTAGCATTTAATTTTTCAGTGCTTCATCTAAAAGACTATTGAAATGGAATATTGGCAAAGGTGCCCTGGTTTCTCTGAAAAAGTTTGAAAAGAAGTCTGAAAAACTGAATAAGTCTGATTTTCTACAAAAATTCTTTTCCAAACATGCGTGAAAAATGTTGAATAATTCTGAATAACTCTTCCAGAAGAGTTCGAATAACTCTGTTATTCAGATTTTTTCAGAAATATTTCCACCAGGGTGCTGTGGACTCACGTTACAGGACAATGCTACAACATCAAGAAAAGAATAGAAGAGGTACCACTAGTGTACGAAATCTTTGAAGAAAACAATCTTGTTACAGATAAAACATCTATATTTGTATACATTATTTAACACATTTAATAATTATGGCACTTTTTAAATAAATCGAACAAATAAGTACAAAACAAGAAAATTAAAAACACAACAAATACAATTATTTGTGTAGAAGATGATTGTAATTATCGTTATTAACACAATTATCTTCACATTCTTCAAATGGTAAAGATTCATAAACATTATCGTTTTGTTGTTGTTGTTGTTTAGGTTGTCTTGAACGGCGTCTAGATCCAGACGTATTGTAATTTTAGCAGCATTAGGTTTAGCTGGTTTGTGGATGGTGCATACGTTAGCACAGGATTTCAAAGGTATCACTGGTGGTGGCAATGGCAATGAAGCTCTTGTTGGACAATTTCTACAAAAACGATCTATCAATGTGAACTTTCTGCAGTTGTATTACAATGTTTAATAATAAATAGTTTTTGTTTATGATAGGATTTTCGACAATTTCAAATCAATTGGGATTTGGTCTTGTCTAGGGATCCAGCTAGTTGTAGGCGAAGTTTTATTTGTCAATTGGCCGCTACGGAAACGAAAAATTTGCACGATATTGGCGTACGTATTCTCAAATTAACAAGGTTGTATTTGATCATTCCACAAAGTAATTATGATCATTAATGGTTTTTATTATCTCTAGAAATCAACTAAACGATAATTCTTGGGCTAGTAAACAACTTTTAGAAGCTTTAACAGAAGGAGGGAATCTACAAAATCCCATAGAGTGTATGAAAATTTATAGAATGTGCCCGTATTCCGCACAAACAATGGTATCGCTGTTGAAAATTTTCAGTTAAAACCAAAAAAAAAATACAACTTGAATAAAACAAATACGTGGTTAGTACCATCATTTATAAATTATAATAGTTATATACGTAAATATAATAAAAATAAGTAGTAAATAGAATAATTAAATTATTTCTTGGATTTTTTCCCCTTTTACTGCCATCTTCCAAAGGAACACCTACAAGACTAGCTAATTTGGTCTTTAATTCCAATAATTTATTCACTTCCGGCTGCCATTCAGATTTATTAGCACCGCTCTCTTTTAATTTCCTTACAACCACACCCTTAAAAAAACAAATAAAACAATATTAAAGATCAATACAATAAATCGATTGGACAATTTAAAAACGTACATCGTACATTATTATCATCTACGACATACGTGATCGAAACAATAAAAAAAATTATAATCATACTTGTTTTGTTACTTCGTCTTCTAATTTCTTAACATCTTCATTATTTGATGATGTTGTCCTATTTGTTGTTGGTGGTGGATTTTTCTGTGCATTTTCTAGATCATTTTTCAATTTCAATAATATATCAACTTCCGGTTGCCAGTTTTTCTTATCAACACCACTTGATTTAATTGCACGTACTTTTTCAGCTTGTTTTGCTACTTCAGCTTCTAACAATTTAACGTCTTTAATTAGATTGTTTTGATTCTGTTGTTGTTGTTGTTTACCAGCAAATCTTTGTTTTAATTCTTCAACTACGGCTGGTTCAAGTTTGGCAAATAATGGAGACATTTCACCTAATTCATGACCAGCTGGTAATAATTGGCAAACTTCACCAATTCTATAAATCGATTAGAGAGAATAAGATAAAATAATTATAAGACAATTTCATTATTCAATCAATCACTTACTCTGGAATTAATGCCGTATCTTGTGCATTCAATTGTTGTTTAAGATTCACACTAGTTTCAGGCATATATGGATTTAATAGCATTGCCAAAAGACAACAAATATTACAACAAATTCCAATAATTGTACCAGCACGTAGTCTAGAAGAAATAATAGAACATCAAAAACGAATATATTCATGAATGATAATAAATACTTGTCATCAGGACTGCCTTTTAGTAATACCCATGGTTGATTGACTTGTAAATATTGATTGCCATGACGTGAAATTGCTAAAATATGTCGAATACCATCACGTAATTTACATTTTTCTAAACAATTCTTATACGATTTTAATTCACGATTACATAATGCCAAAAATATAAAATCATCTTTAATTAATTTCATTTCTGGTATTAATTTATTAAAATTATTTTTAGCAAACATTAAAACTCTAAAAAAAAATAATTGATTTTTGTTGTTGTTTAAAGAACTTAAAAGAGAAATAATTTACCGATTAATGAAATTTCCAAGATTATTGAGCAATTCTGAATTGTTTTTTGTTGCTAAATCTGACCAACTAAAACTTGAATCTTGTGATTCCGGTCTTAGATAAAGTAAATAGAAACGCCATACATCACTTGGTATACCTGTATCACGAGCATCATTACCAAAAACACCAACACCTCGTGATTTTGAGAATTTCCCATCTTCATAATTCAAATATTCTGAAATATTTACAAAAAAAATATATTCAATTATTCATTTTAGAAAATGGGAATAAAGAAAGGTCAATAATAATAATAATAATAATAATAATAATAATAATAATAGAAGTAATAATATACAAAAGATGGGATTTATTTATTTAGTTCTGATCTAATGAATGATTTATTACAAGACTGAAAACAAAACAAAAACATGAACGAAACTAAAACACAGCTGAAAAATAAAGAAGCCACGCGATAGTTGTGAATTGTATTGTTTAATCAACTTCTTCAATAGTAGGTCCACTTGTTGTACCAGCACCACCAGGTGGTACACGACCACCAGCATACAATTTCGACATTATTGGACTACAGATTCTTGTTAATTGTTTCAGTTTATCCTCATATTCATCTTTTTCAGCTAATGTATTATTATCTAACCATTGTAGGGCATTATCGCATTCACGTTGAACTGTTGATTTATCATTAGAACTTAATTTATCACCACAATCAGCGGTTGCTTGTTTTACTTGAAAAATATAACTTTCTAATTGATTACGTGCAGCAATACGCTGGCGTTGACGTTCATCTTCTTCTTTATATTGTTCAGCTTCACCAACCATTCTATCAATTTCTGTTTGTGATAAACGTCCTTTATCATTTGTGATTGTAATATTTCGCACATTACCAGAACTTGTATCTTTGGCTGACACATTCAAAATGCCATTTGCATCTAAATCGAAGGTAACATCAATTTTTGGTACACCCCGTGGTGCTGGTGGTATTCCAGTTAAATCGAATGTACCCAATAAATTATTATCTTTTGTCATAGCACGTTCACCTTCAAACACTTGAATTGTTACAGCTGGTTGATTATCAGCGTATGTTGTAAATGTTTGTGATTGTTTACATGGAATTGTGGCATTACGTTCAATTATTTTCGTCATAACACCACCAGCAGTTTCAATACCCAATGATAATGGTGTCACATCAACTAACAGTACATCTTGTATTCTGGAATCTGATTCACCGGTGAGTACAGCTGCTTGAACTGCTGCACCATAAGCAACTGCTTCATCGGGATTAATTGACAGATTTAATGTTTTGCCATTGAAAAAGTTTTGTAATAATTGTTGGATTTTCGGTATACGTGTTGAACCACCAACCATAACAATATCATGAATTGATCCTTTATCCATTTTAGCATCTGTTATAGCTTTCTCAACAGGTTGTAATGTGCCACGGAATAAATCAGCATTTAATTCTTCAAATCTTGCACGACTCATTTTTGTATAGAAATCGATACCATCAAATAATGCATCAATTTCGATATTAGCTTCTGTAGTTGATGATAATGTACGTTTCGCACGTTCAGCGGCTGTTCGTAATCTTCTCAAAGCTCTTGGATTAGATTGTAGATCTTTTTTGAATTTACGTTTAAATTCATCCGCAAGATGATTAACTAAACGATTATCAAAATCTTCACCACCCAAATGTGTATCACCAGCAGTAGATCTAACTTCAAATAGTGATGCTTCATCAATTGTTAAAATTGAAACATCAAATGTACCACCACCCAAATCAAAAATCAATACGTTCCGTTCACCTTTCAAGTTTTTATCTAAACCATAAGCCAAAGCAGCTGCTGTTGGTTCATTAATAATTCTTAAAACATTCAAACCACCTATTGCACCAGCATCTTTAGTTGCTTGACGTTGTGAATCATTGAAATATGCTGGTACTGTAACCACAGCATCACGTATCGATGTACCCAAATAAGCTTCAGCTGTTTCTTTCATTTTTATCAATACCATTGAACTAATTTCTTCTGGTGCAAATTTTTTCGTTTCACCTTTATATTGTACTTGTATTTTTGGTTTGCCACCATCATTAATTACTTTAAATGGCCAATGTTTCAAATCAGGTTGTATTTTTGGATCATCATATCGACGTCCAATTAAACGTTTCGCATCAAATACTGTATTATTTGGATTCATTGCAACTTGGTTTTTCGCTGCATCACCCAAAAGACGTTCAGTATCTGTGAATGCAACATAACTTGGTGTTGTTCTATTGCCTTGATCATTTGCAATAATTTCAACTTTTCCATGTTGCCATACACCAACACAAGAATATGTTGTACCCAAATCAATACCAATTGCTGGAACTTTCACCATGATTGTTCTCGAATTTTTCGTTCAAAGATAACACACACTGTGAGAGAAAACACAACACTTATTTACGCTATGGATTTATTTGACAAACTGCCAACGTGTCAACGTGATCGTCTCTTTATATCACTGATCTTTATATATAGTAAACAAAATTCCTCGAATTTACCAGAAAATTCCATGACATTATGGAAAAATATTGGAAACAAATAAAACAATAATAAATAAATTAACGCAATAATTGTAACTTGCAACGCTCCTCTGTTTTTTTTTAATTTTATAAAACACGACACTATCAAAAACAAACCGTGATTGGTCCCTTCTTCAAACCTTCCCTATTAAGAATTTGTTTTAAAACTTACCAGTAGCCATTATATGAGAAACAATTGTATATCCACGATTACATCCTAATAATGTTGCAGGGAACATAACAGAATGGAATGGTACATTATCTTTTGCCATAAATTGATATAATGTTACATTAATATTTGGTTTTGGTTTCCACCAATCTTCCCAATTTTCAGTAAATGTTTTTGTTATTGACATATAACCAATTGGTGCATCAAACCATACATAAAATACTTTATTTCGATAATCATTCAATGGTACTGGTACACCCCATTTTAAATCTCTTGTTATACAACGTGGTTTTAAACCTTCTTTTAACCATGATTGTGCAATTACTTTTGCATTATTCGACCAACCAGGTGATGACTTCTTTATCCAATGCAACAATAACGGTTCTAACTAAAAGCATTTTTTCAAATTTATTTAAATAGGAGGGAATCAATTGATTAATTAATAATTACTTTAGGTAAATCGAAGAAGAATTGTGCTGATTGTTTCAATTGCGGTGTATTATGACAAATTTTACAACGTGGATTTTTTAATTCAATCGCATTAACAAGTTTACCACAACCATCACATTGATCACCACGTGCATCTTCATAATTACAACCAATATTTGGACAACCACCTTCAACAAAACGATCAGCCAAACAACGATCACATTTCGCACAATATAATTGTTCAACAGTATCAGTAAACATAAAACCGTTATTATTTAATTGTAAAAATAAATCTTGACAAATTCTAAGAGAAGCAGAAAACATACAAAATTAATTACAATTACTTAAAAATGTCATTAATAAATTACTCAGTTTGTTGTGGTGTAGAAGTACGTCCGAAATGATCAAAACTAATATTAAACCATTTATAAATATCATCATGTATTGCAAAATATTTATCACATATAGCTTTACATGATAAGCCTTCTTCTAAGGCTTTCGTTTCTGTAGCTGTACCATATTCATCTGTACCAGCAATATATAATGTATTATAATTACATAAGCGACAATATCTGGCAAATACATCAGCTGATAATACACAACCAATTATATTGCCCAAATGTGGTACATTATTAACATATGGTAAAGCTGATGTTATAAAAATATTTTTTTCACCAACAATCGGAGATCTAAATAAACAATAATTTTATTTACAATAACAATTTATGTTGGAAAATACCCACTCGACTTGTTTACGTCGTTTTAATTTTGGATTATTTAAAATGTCCATCTCCCAAGCTTTTTGCGCAGCTTGTAATTCGTCATCGGTTATTGCCTCCACTTTATGGCTTGGTGACTCCTGCTGTGGTAGATTATCAACAGTAACTGGTAATGGGTATTTCCCACCATTGAATAAAGCCTGATAACAGATAACACCGTTTGCTGCTATCTTAAATGATGATAAAGCCGCCTAAAAAACATATTTTTTTATTTATTTATTAACTGATTCTGCATAAATTCTATATACTTGAAATTCTGATTTTTCTTCGCAATTTTTAAACCATTTCTGTATATTCGTATGATTTGATAAGAAGTCTTTTGATAAATTCGCATCTTTTACTAAAGGATATAAAATCGACCAAATCGTAATATCAGTGATTGTTAGTGGATCCTGAAATATTGCAATTTAGTTGAAAAATCAATTGAAAATACGTATACAACATACCCCAATTATATGTTGTTTGTTATGTAAATGTTTTTCAAGTTTTTCTAAACATTTAATTGAATTATTCTTCAATTTGTCATTACGCACATTCGTCCCAATTAAATGTACTAAATTAGGTGTTAATTCTTTAGCTTCCCATTCTAGCCATTCGTTAATTTTTGGATTTTCTTCATTAGATGGTAGAAGATACCAAATGCCAGCATTTGGTATGAAAATTGTTGATTTATCTATTTCTAGATATGGTAAATGTCCTGGTGGTGGTATCGAACGATCTATAAGGAAAATTATTGAAATTTTCCTCAATTGTAGAGATATGGGTGTGTAGTTAAATAAAAATAATGATGCAACTCACCATTAACATCTGCAATATTTATATTGAATTGTTTTTTAGCACAATTTGCAGCTATGATTAATTTCAAAGCAGCAGGATTACTTTCATTTGTATAAATCGTCAACATTTTCTTATGAATCTTTGGTAAATTTACCACCCGTACCGGAAAAATCAAAGGAAAGTTTATACGTGTTGACTGCACACGATGAAAATTAAATGATTTTGAATGGAACTCTAATAATGGAATTCGTGACGTTTGATTATGCTGCCATCTAGTGACACTTTCTTCAATACACATCAACACATCTTTATAAAACAGCATTTTTAATAACAACATATACCCTAATTAACTGTTAATTTGATTAAAATCTATAGAAAAATGTATATAATCATTGGTTTATAGCAACTTTATTCAATTGAATGTGTTTTAAATGTCTTAAATCGATTTGTAAGCATTGATGCATTGCAGGATCTTTAAAGCTAGCGCTGAATTTTCTCATTGTTGACAATAAAATACGCGAAAAATCACTAAATAATTGACCGGTGTTTGGGAGCATGTGGCAGTTTCTGTTACGAATTTCCAATATATTCAAAATAGAGTGTTAATTAAGATCTTACAGTTTAAAATACAATCATTACGTGTAAATTATAGTATTGTTTAATTTATTTTAAATTATTATTATGAAGATTCATTGTAACAAATCGCAACCGCATTTAGGTTAGAATTGCATCATATTTCCAGTGGAATATGTTTAAAAATAACATTTGTTTTTTTTAAGGAGGTGTTCTAGCAGCTGCGTATCTGAAAGAATTGAAACAACTACCATTAGGAATTCTTTGGAATGATGAAAGCTACTTAGAAATTAATCCAAATAAAATACCATTCAATTCGAATAATGATTTATTGAGAATTTTAGCACGAAACTATGCAGAAAATGAATTATACGGAGATACTTCGATTGAAAAAACCGAAGTTGATCATTGGTTAACATTTTCCATCGGTCCACTATTATCAAAAACGGATTTTTCCAATAGTCTTACATTGTTGAATAAATCTTTAGAATCGGTCACATTTCTGTCTTGTAAACGTTTAACTATTGCAGATTTCGCAGTATTCTCGACTCTTTATTGTAAGAATTCCTATAATAATATTGAATCGTATTTGATTTTTACAAATTTTCTAGCGTCAAAACAATGGAATGATCTCTTAACTGGCGACAACGCCCCTGTAAATATTGCCAGATGGTACAATTTCTTGTGTTCATATCCCTTTATTAAAACTCAATTAGAATCATTACCATCTGAAATTAAGGCTGCTCTTAGGCCTGCTGCCGTAAATGAAAGTGTGAATGTTGGAAATCGTGCCAGAGAAGGGAAATTTGTTGAATTACCTGGAGCTGAGATGGGAAAAGTTATTGTACGTTTTCCACCAGAAGCTTCAGGGTATTTATAATGATATTAATAATGATAATTATTTATAAACGATTTGGACCATTTAAGATATTTACATATTGGTCATGCTAAAGCTGCATTATTAAATCAATATTATCAAGAATCATTTCAAGGTAAATTGATAATGCGCTTCGATGATACAAATCCAGCTAAAGAGAATGTAGATTTTGAGAAAGTTATCTTGGAAGATGTTGATCTATTAGAGATTAAGCCAGATTTATTTACACATACATCACAATATTTTGATCTAATGATGGAATATTGTGAAAAACTATTGGAAGATGGTAAAGCATATGTTGATAATACTGATCCAGAAACAATGAAGATTCAACGTGAACAAAAAATTGAATCGACAAATCGTAACAATTGTAATATTCTGAATTTATTTGATTGTTTCGTTTTAATTCATTTTTGGTAAATATTTTAGCATTTGAACAGAATGTTAAATTATGGCAAGAAATGAAAAATGGCACAGTGAAAGGTCAACAATGTTGTATACGTGCTAAAATTGATATGCAATCACCAAATGGTTGTATGAGAGATCCAACGATTTATCGTTGTAAAAATGAACCACATCCACGTACTGGAAATACATACAAGTACTTGTGTTGTTTATTTTTTTAAATTCAGTTTATTGATTAATTAATTTGGATTTTAGAGTTTATCCAACGTATGATTTCGCTTGTCCAATTGTTGATTCTGTTGAAGGTGTAACACACGTATTACGTACAATGGAATATCATGATCGTGATCCACAATTTTATTGGTTTATCGATGCATTAGGCTTACGTAAACCATATATATGGGAATATAGTCGTTTATCCATGACAAATACAGTTTTAAGTAAACGTAAATTAACATGGTTTGTTGAACAAGGTCTTGTAGATGGATGGTAATTATTTTTTCATTATAATATTTGATATAAAATTCTTAAATTTGAAAAATTCAGGGACGATCCACGTATGCCAACAGTTAGAGGTGTATTAAGACGTGGTATGACTGTACAAGGCTTAAAAGAATTTATAATTGCACAAGGTTCTAGTCGATCTGTTGTTTTTATGGAATGGGATAAAATTTGGGCTTTTAATAAAAAAGTAATTGATCCGATTGCACCAAGATATACAGCATTAGAATTCCATACACCAATTGTTGTTAATGTTAATGGTGTGAATGAAGAACCTTTAACTGTACCAAAACATCCGAAAAACAATGATATCGGTAAAAAAACAGTATGGATTGGTCCGAGAATTTTAATAGATCGTGTTGATGCTGAATGTTTGAAAGAAGGTGAAAATGCTACTTTTATTAATTGGGGTAATTTATTGATTAAAAAAATCCATAAGTAAGTATAGATGTATATACTTTTTGTGTGTTGCTTGACATTAATAAATTATAGAGAGAATGGTCAAATAACATCAATTGATGCTGATCCTAATCTAGATAATAAGGATTATAAAAAAACATTAAAAGTAACTTGGTTAGCTGAAACGGATAATTGTAAATTTACACCAACATGGTGTGTATATTTTGATCATCTAATTAGTAAGCCTTTATTAGGAAAAGATGAAGATTTTAAACAGTTTGTTAGTCATGAAACACGTGTAAGTTGTTTGTTTTTTTGTTGATGTTGTTGCAAATGATTATTATTATATTTCGTTTTAGAGGGAGGAACAAATGATTGGTGATCCGGAATTGGCCAATTTAAAAACAGGTGATATTATTCAATTACAACGACGTGGTTTCTTTAGAGTTGATGTTCCATATAAACCACCAAGTCCATATACATGTAAACCTCAACCAGCTATACTTTTCTATATACCAGATGGTCATACTAAAGATAATCCTGTTTTGAATAAACAAGATGTAACACAATCTGTGAAAACGGTAGGTTTAAATTTAATATTTAAAAGGGAAATGTTTACTCAAAAAAACTGGTATAGATTCAAGAGAAACAATCTTTTTTCTTATATTTATTCAGATCGACCTACTAGACTTCATTCATATCTTCCCCTACTATAACTTTCTAAGATGAAAGTGGATCATGTTCTGTAACGTCCACGTGTTAATTTCCACCATCTTGACATTACATTACATTATAGTTGTCGATTATTGCTAATCAGTATTAAAATATTTTAGGAGCAGCAGGTGTGTGTAAATACATCAACTGAACAAAAAGTTGTAGCAACACATAAATCAACAACACCTACTGAACTTAATCAAAACATCATCAAACAAGGTGATATTGTGCGTAATTTAAAAGCAAACAAAGCAACAAAAGAAGACATTGAGAATGCTGTAAAACATTTATTATCATTAAAAGTTGATTATAAAAAATTAACAAATATTGAATGGAAACCAGGTTGTAATATACCAGAAACTAATGTTATTATTAAAAAAGAATCATCAATAAATGATAATGATCTAAATAATACAATTATTGAACAAGGCAATAAGGTGCGTCAACTGAAAACTGAAAAAGCTGAGAAATCTAAAATTGATGAACAAGTAAAGATTTTATTACAAGTAAAACAAGAATATAAACAGAAATTTGGTGTAGATTGGAAACCACAACAACAACAACAACAACCAGAGAAAAAGAATTTAGATGAAAATATCTTATTAGAAAAAATAGCAACTCAAGGAAATAAAGTGCGTGATTTAAAAAGTAAAAAAGCTGATAAAGCCACTATTGATAGTGAAGTTAAGTTATTATTAGATTTGAAAGTACAATATAAAATATTAACTGGAAAAGAGTGGAAACCTGGTACAGTTGCCACAACAATTACACCGCCAGCATCAACAACTGTGACAGAAGAGGAATTACTTCAAAAAATATCTGATCAAGGTGACAAAGTTCGTCAATTAAAATCAGGTATTTCATTAAACATGATTTCTTTAAATTATTTACAACAACAACAACAACGTTCATTTATTATTTTAAAGGAAAAGCTGAAAAATCATCAATAGATCAAGAAGTTAAGATTTTATTACAGTTGAAAGTCGATTTTAAAAATCTAACTGGAATTGATTGGAAACCAGACATGAAACCTCCAAATCTATCAAATTCAACAACACTTAATAATGTTAATCTCAATGATTCTATAACAAAAGAATCACTTACGAAAAAAATAACCGATCAAGGCAATATTGTTAGAGATTTAAAAACACAAAAAGCTGCAAAGGTATTTGTCTTTAATCTGATAAACAAGACGATTGTAAATATTTATTGTTTTCTAGGATGAAATTGATAAAAATGTTAAAATCTTATTAGATTTAAAAACTGAATACAAACAATTAACAGGTCTTGATTTTCCTGTCGCTGGACGTACTCCAAGTAAACCTAAAGCAACACCACAAAAAGTTATTAAGCAAGAATCGCCAGTAAAAGAGACCAAACCTGTTGAGGTTTGTTGTATAAATAAAAATCATTTTTATTGATTGATTGATTGTTTTCATTTAACAGATAGTTGATGGTCCAAAGAAACGTACACGATTAGGTTTGGAAGTTAAAAAAGAAGACAATCTAGCTGATTGGTATTCACAAGTTATAACAAAAGGTGAAATGATTGAATATTATAATGTTTCTGGTTGTTATATATTTAGACCATGGTCATTTTCAATATGGGAATCAATAAAAGATTGGTTTGATGTGGAAATAAAAAAATTAGGTGTACAAAATTGCTATTTTCCAATATTTGTATCGCGTGGTGTTTTAGAAACAGAAAAAAAACATATTGCTGATTTTGCACCTGAGGTAAATCTATACGTTTACAATAATTATAAGTATGATTTGATGTTTATTATTTCTCTTGCGTTAAGGTTGCTTGGGTGACAAAATCAGGTGATTCTGATTTAGCTGAACCAATAGCTGTACGTCCAACATCAGAAACTGTAATGTATCCAGCTTATGCTAAATGGATTCAATCTTATCGTGATTTACCAATTAAATTGAATCAATGGAATAATGTTGTTGTAAGTTGAATTAAATCTGTAATAATTCTAATTAATTGATTAATTAATTCAATTTTTTAAGAGATGGGAATTTAAACATCCACAACCATTCTTAAGAACTAGAGAGTTTCTATGGCAAGAAGGACATACAGCGTATGCTTCACAAGATGAAGCCATGAATGAAGTTGAAATAATATTAGATTTATATGCAAAAATCTACACAGATTTATTAGCTATACCTGTTATAAAAGGGCGAAAAACTGAAAAAGAGAAATTCGCTGGTGGTGATTATACATTAACAGTTGAAGGATTCATTTCAGCTAGTGGTCGTGCCATACAAGGTGCTACATCTCATCATTTAGGACAAAATTTCTCAAAAATGTTCGATATAGTCTATGAAGATCTTGAAACGCAAGAGAAACGATATGTTTATCAAAATTCTTGGGGTATTACCACACGTACTATTGGTAAAATCTTTTTTTCCTCTCGTTTTAATTTGATTTGAAGTAGTTTATTAATAGACTATTTATAGGTGTTATGATAATGGTACATGCTGATAATCAAGGTTTAGTTTTACCACCACGCGTTGCTAGTGTCCAAGTTATTATTGTGCCATGTGGTATTACTGTTGGTTTATCAGAAATTGCTAGAAATGATTTACAAAAATCATGTGATTATCTAGAAAAAGAATTGAAAGAATTTGATATTAAAGTTAAAGGTGATTATCGTTCAAATTATTCACCAGGATGGAAATTTAATCATTGGGAATTGAAAGTAAATGATTTTTCTTCAAATTACATTACTTTATTATTATTATTATTGATATTATTAATAGGGTGTTCCTATACGTATCGAACTTGGACCTAAAGATATCGAAAGAGATCAAATTGTAGCTGTGCGTAGAGATACAGGTGAAAAACTGACAATGCCACGAAAAGGTGTTGCACAATCTTTGAAAAATCTATTAGAAACAATTCAAAATAGTTTATTACAAAAGTATTTATTACATCGTTATTCAAATATACAAAATATTTTAGTAATGGTAATATTTTTTAGGGCTACTCTTGATATGAAAAACCATACAGTTCTATTGAAAAATTGGTCAGAATTTTCAACAAATCTAGATAAGAAAAATCTAATATTAGCACCATTTTGTGGTGATGTGAGTTGTGAAGAGAAAATTAAAGCTGATAGTGCAAGGAATGATGAAGTAAGTGAACCAGGTGCACCATCAATGGGTGCAAAATCATTGTGTATACCATTAGAACAACCAGCAAAAATTCAATCGAATGATAAATGTATTCATCCAATATGTAAGAATAAGCCACAATCTTATACATTATTCGGTCGTAGTTATTAAGATTGTGTATTATGGATTTTCAAAAATAAAAAAAATACCTCATAAATTCTAGTTTTATTGCAAAACAACAGATGGTGTTCGAATAGTTACACTTTTTAAAGCTTGCGCTATTAATCTATAGATGGCGGTTTAGTTGTAACTTAAGCGGTATGTTTAAATTTCCGTTAATTGTTTTGTTTTAATTTTTCGTAATCAATTTTCACAAAGTTCATTAACCTGTTTGAATAAATCATTAGTTAACAAAACCAAAGGATTCTATAAATCCTATTAATCTATAACTGAATTAGCAATAATCAATAATTTTATTTATCTGTCTTTATCAGCTGATAAAAGGTCGAGGGATGTTTATAAATTCTTCAAAATTATCATAAGTGTTATTAATCGATTTGAGAAATGCGGAGAGAGATGTTGTTGTTTCTGCAGATTTTCATAGTTAATTTGGCTTTATTCTCCGGTAAGTTTTTATTGTTAGCATATTGGAAAATAGCACATCTAAAGAGTAGTTTTTTTTTCTAGTAAAAGGAGAACAATGCAGCACTGAGAAGCCACCACTTTGGAGTTCCACATATGTAACAAAAGGAGTGTTGTACATACCCTATGCTGAAATTGAAGAGCCTTTCTATGCATGGTAAATTATAATTTTTCTATTAGTTAATTCTTAAAAATTATTGACGACATAGAAACGAGATATTATATAAAAAAATTAATTGATAAGTTATTATTATGTTAAATTTCTTATCGTTATCAATGTTTATCAATGATGTGCGTTTTGGAAAGAAAGTCGAAAATATTCTAATTTTTACATTACAAAGGTTTTCCTTTTGTTTATGAATTTATCAGCATACTCAAGAAATTCGTTTATCTCTATTATCAAGAAAAAAACTAGGCCACTCAACATGATATATTTTTGATTGAGTAATTCACATTTGTTCAAGGTATGATGGCCCTGGAAGACGGTCACGCATCGATTATTATGGTGATATGGTACAAACCTACCAATTGGAGAAGTCTTTACCATATGGGACAAGTTTAAAAATTGCACCAGTTACGACTGAAACTGAAACAAATGTCAAATCATGTCTGCAAGTTAATGGTACTGAAGATTATAAAATAGAAATACAGAGTATTTTACCTTCGTTAGAAGGTTTTGAATGTGCTGGTATTTTATGAATTAATCAAATTTTAAATTAATTTTGTAATCGTAATTAATTCTGATTAAGGCCAAGAGACTATTGAAGGTATTGTAACTGATAAATGGCAACTTCAGCAATCTGTTGAACAAAAACTCAATAAATATTCGATATGGATTAAATACAACACTGATGAGAATGAAACTCAAATCGCTGTACCTATTCGGTAATATCGACAATCTTTAAATTATCGATTTAATTAATTTTTTTATTGAATTAATTTAAGGTATGAGATGCGCGGTTATAATTCTCTATTGGGCAGTCACTATGATCATTATTATTTAGAATATGATTCGTTCGATGATAGTACAATACCTGATGATATTTTCGATTTAAAACCAGGTATTTGTGCTTCATTAATTAGCATTTGTTTCAATTAATAATTTGAATCTATATATAGATATGACATGTAGTTCATTTCCTGGTCCTGGTGATAAACATATCTACACATTTAATCCAATGGCTGAATTTGTACGGCCTGAAAAAAATAAGCATCTAGATATTGAATTTGATAAGTTTACAACAAAACATTCGAAGAAATATGATAACGCAATTGAACATGCCCAACGTAAAGAAATCTTTAGACAAAATCTACGATTTATTCATGCAGTGAATCGTCAAAATCGAGGTGCTAATCTCAATTTATAATCTTGAAAAAATTAACAAGTCAAAGAGGATCTTTTTTAGGATATACATTGAGTGTTAATCATTTGGCCGATAAGAATCCACTTGAATTGAAAGCATTACGAGGTAAAATCTACACAGGACAATATAATGGTGGTGCTCCATTCCCTTACACAAGTCTAAATAATGTCAGTCTACCAGAACAATTTGATTGGAGAATCTATGGAGCAGTATCACCTGTTAAAGGTAATTCAGTTTATAGAAAATGATATCTTTAACCAAGTGCGAATATTTAAGATCAATCTGTTTGTGGTTCTTGTTGGAGTTTTGGAACTGTTGGTGCAATAGAAGGTGCTTATTTCTTGAAAAGTGGTAAACTTGTGCGTTTATCCCAACAGGCTCTTATCGATTGTTCTTGGGGGTAATCCTTTAATTTTTGAATAATCTTAAAATTCTCTCTTTTTACAATAATTATTAGATTTGGTAATAATGGTTGTGATGGTGGGGAAGATTTCCGTTCTTATCAATGGATGTTAAAGCATGGTGGTATTCCAACAGAGGAGGATTACGGTCCATACCTTGGCCAAGATGGTTATTGTCATGCGGATAAAGTGAAAAAAGTCGCATCAATTACTGCTTATGTTAATGTTACAACAAACGATAAAGACGCATTAAAATTGGCAATATTCAAACATGGCCCAATTAGTGTTGCAATTGATGCAAGTCATCGTACATTTAGTTTTTATTCAAATGGAATTTATTATGAACCAGAATGCGGTAATAAAGATGATCAATTAGATCATGCAGTCTTAGCTGTTGGGTATGGTACAATTAACGGACAAGATTATTGGTTAATTAAAAATAGTTGGTCGAATTATTGGGGCAATGATGGTTATGTATTGATGTCAGCTAAAGAAAATAATTGTGGTGTTATGACAATGCCAACTTATGTTACAATGTAAATTGATTTTAATAACATTTCTTAAACGATAATGGTTTTATAAGCTGCAATAATATTAGAGTTATAATAAATAAAATGTAGACAGTAGTTCCGTTTTTCTATTGGTGGTGTGGAAAGAAGCACACAATTATTGCTAAGGTTTGTAAAACAGATCTTCAAGAGGTTGAGTATTACCAAACGACTTTATGAACGCAGCCTTCGTTTTACAATCACGGTAATCATTTATGAACGCAGTCCCAGGGAACAGTCAATAAAGAAGTGGAACTCTAGGTTTTTAGTGGAAAACGACCGCCATTATTCTGATTGTGGACAAACTCAATTCCAATTTGAATCTCGCGCTAGGCCGCCATTATTCTGGTAGTTGTCAAGGCCAGATTCGATATTCGTATGAAAAAGGAAATGTCCAGGGGTTCCACATCTTTATTAACTGATCCCTGCTGTCATTATAAATAATAAAAAATATCACTAAAAGAAAAATAAACGAATTAAAGTATTGAATTAACAAAAACAAAATGTTGAAATAGATATAGCAAAAATTTGTCATAAAAAAAATAACTGTCTAAGAAATCCCACTTTGAATATAATGAAATTTTACAAAATAAACTGTGTGTTGTCACCATATATTTTGACGATTATCGCTGCACTAACTGATAATCAATCACGTCTCAAATGACTTATTATCAAAATGGGTAAAGTGTTAAAAAGATATTTACAAACAGGGATCATATGCAACTAACAATACACACTTAGTGAAGTGTGTATCGTTAGTTGTGTACTTGAAAAGTAGTTAGTCGTCGGTTAATTATCCAAATACCTCAATGCATTTATACATTCAGTAATATTAAAATGGATGATAATAATAGTTTCAATATTAATGAATGATTGTAATTTTTGAATGGATACCATCGAACTACCCCAATGACCAGCCCGTCGAGTGAACGGTCAATAAAGAAGTGGAAGTCTAGGCTTTTAGTGGAAAACGACCGCCATTATTCTGATTGTGGACAAGGATAGCTAGATAGCCGAGTTGAGTTCATCTGACAATACAAACATCTCGGCTCATTCCGTATATTTTACTACTGTATATGATATATTGGACTATTATGTCATCAGCGTAGCCACACTAGATATGTTGGGCGCTATAAATTTGAAAGCAAAACTCAATTCCAATTTGAATCTCGCGCTAGGCCGCCATTATTCTGGTTGTTGTCAAGGCCAGATCCGATATTCGTTCGAAAACAAAGGAAATGTCCAGAAGTTCCACATCTTTATTAACTGATCACTGTTTTGACAGCGAACCAACCTTAAAAAAATGTTTTGATTGCATTTGTTGCATGCAAATTGTGTTTATATTGTACTCCTATAAAATTTACCATTAATGACCAAAATTAACGATGCATTATGTACGATTTTTAATATTTCTGTCAACAATCAACTACATATCCTGTAAGGATGATGTTTGCTACTCTGACACATGCAAAAGTAAAGCTCCTTCTAGAAGGTGGACAATTATTTTAGAATTTTTCACCAAAACAACATAAAATCATTCTATTTATGTATGTTTTCCAATTAATTTCAGGTACTTATTGTATGATATAAATACATCTGAAGGTTTTAATTTGCGTCGTGATGTCTATATGAGATTTGCAGTACTCGCTTATAAATTGAAGAAATCTAATCAAGTAAATTTAAATAATTTCAAATTAGTGTTACCACCATGGTCACGTTTGATACATTGGCAACAACGTGATACACCTGAACAAATACCATGGTCATATTATTTTGATTTAAAGAGTTTACAAAGATTTGCACCAGTTATCGAAATGCATCAATTCTTTAATGGTAACACGTTTCGTAAATGCAAAAGATTATCAACGTTTTCTTAATATAATTTATAGAAATTGATCACACATATGGTAGAATTACTATTGATGAAGTTTATGTTTTACAACATTTCAAAGATACATTTGAGGCTGGTAATTTTCAAGATCGTATGAAAATTGATGAATGCCAAAGATATTATCAAATACCGTTTTTTCATTATCAAAATATGACATCAGACAATATCAAATGTTTATCATTTCATGGACCTGCAACGAAACTACAACAAATACTACAATTCTCAACTGCAACGTACAATTATTTTTCAGATAATATCTTATTAAAATATTACAAAGACGTCATTTGTAGGACAATTTTATTTCACCATGCTGAAGTAGCATTACATGAAATGTTTGGAAATTCATTATATTGGCAAGCAAGACGTAGTATGAGATTTAATAAAGAATTACGTGATATTGCCCATAAATTTCGTAAAGAATTTCTACATTCCAACGATGAATTGGATAGTACAGTGATACCAGAAGATTGGACAAACGAAAAAGTTAATCTTATTGAAATATATTCGATTTATATTCACTAAAATTAAGCATCATTTGTAGCCAAAAAGGAAAGCAAAAGGCGGACCATATTTAGCTGTACATTTACGTCGGCGTGATTTCTTACATCTTAGACCAAAGGAATTACCAACAATTAAAGAGATAGCACGACAAATTCTAAAACATTTGCAAAAATTAGAATTGAATACAGTATTCATATCAACTGATGCTAGGGAAGCTGGTAATTTCAATTCATTTTAATTAATTTCAACTAATTTCTGTTTAATCTTTTAGAATATGAAGAAATGTTAGAAGAATTGGGTGGCAAACATAAAATTTTTAGATATAAACCGAGCACTAACGTAGAAAATAAATATAAAGATGGTGGTATTGCTATAATCGACCAAATTATCTGCTCGTACTCAAGATTTTTTATTGGAACACAAGAGAGTACGTTCTCGTTTCGTATACAAGAAGAACGTGAAATTTTAGGATTTCCCATACATACGACTTTCAACAGTTTTTGTAAAGATGATAATAATTGTGTCCAACCTTCTGTATGGAAAATTGAATATTAATTAATTAATTATCAAGGAAATTATAATGTAACTTGTGCTACAAAGCTATGATCATCATCAAATGTATCCTGAGAGCCTGGTATTCGTGCTGGATTCTAAAATAATTGAAATTTTGTTCAAAATTAAACCATTTAAATAAATATATATGTAAAAATATTGATTCGTACCAAACTTTTTGCTCTTTCTTCAAGTAAACTGTAGGCAAAATGATTCAAAATAATTGGTTTCGGTAAAGCAACACCTTGGAAACGATAAATCGGACCGCCTGGTATTTCTGTATTTAATTTTATAACATTCGCTATTGTTATCCGTCCTAAATGTCCAGTATTTGTTACCATAGGTCCACGTGATATATCAATATGTTGGCCAGCTTTATATAACGTAATTTTTCCATTATTATGTTGTGCTATATCTGGTATTTGATTTGTTTTATGTGGATTACTTTGGAATAATTCTAAAGCAAATTCACTCGAAACATCCAAACATTGAATCGGATGGTTTTCTTGACAAAATTTGATCATTTCCAGTGATAAAACTTTTAATTCACTTGTAGTAGGTTGCCAATTATCTAATAGTAATTGTACATCATAGATAAAACTACCAGAACGTACATTTGGACTTGGAAAGCTATGCAATTGAACGTTTATATTATCTTTAAATGATGCATTTACAATTGCACCTAATAGAAAACTACAACTTCTCCAAAAAATCTTATTAACAGCAGCTGGTTGTTGGATTTGGTAGTGTAAAAATTGTAATTGACACGAATCAGGTAATGGTTTATGCATATGCCATAATGTATCGTTATTTAATAATGAAACAACTGAACGATTCACTAGAGATTCTCCCAAATCTAAAAACAAACAAACAACAACACATTAATTCATAGTAATTATGAAAATTTAAATATAATTATTAAGAACTGTACGTTTTGCACAATCGAATGGTGTCGATATATCTCTATTCATAACTAATTTAACTTTCTCTGGCGGTCCTTCATATTCAATCTCAATCTTTTCTATGCGTCCAACAGCCTCTTTTTGTCTTTTTTGTTCATCTTCAAACAGTCTGTTTTGTCTAATTATATCCTCAGAAAGGCTACTTATAAATCCTAAAAGAACATTATTTATAGATTCATGGAATTGGTAATTTTTTAAGGAACTTACGTCTCTTAGGAATTTGAGCATTTCGAACTAAATTTGATAACGTTAGTGATTTAAAAATTGATAAATTCATGTTGGAAATAGTTTAAAAAATTGTGGAAAATGAGGTTATGTTGTGATTTTGACACTTGTAAGTATATCAATGACGTAGAGTATATATTTCTACGTCATTGAAGTATATGTTTTGACATAGATCACGCTGCTATTTGCAGCGCTGCACTTATGCCACACATAATACATATCAATTGATACACTCTGCTTTTATATTTGATTGAATGAGAAAATACTCATTCTCACTTTCAAGTGGCATGATAATTGGAATTTATATAGAATAGTGTATTAAACAGCCACTTTGGCTATTTAAATTATTTTTAATTTTGTTTTGAAAGCACTGGTTATTGAGTGACTCTTCCTGGTTAAGTCATTTAATGTCAAAATCAAACGTCAAAATGACCGACAACGTGGTGTCTGGTGTTGAGAAAATTGATTTAAATAGAAACGAAAAGGCATGAAATTTTCTTTATTTTCTTAAAAAATTTCCATTGAATCATTGTTAGAAGCAATGTTAAAAGTTTTGAGTTATCATAGAATATTCGTGCCAGGATTTCGTCAAACCTATGCAACGTTGGTTTGTACAACTTCACTAACCGGTTTTTCCCTACTTTATGATGCAATAATTTGATCTATATCTAAGTTAACTAACTCTTGTTTCATTATTTCAATGATTTTCGAGAGTAATGAGAGATTCCAATAAGGCTTTTATTAAA
Organism: Meloe dianella; assembly: GCA_028455855.1. NCBI lineage: Eukaryota > Metazoa > Arthropoda > Insecta > Coleoptera > Meloidae > Meloe > Meloe dianella. The sequence goes on along the minus strand of JAPTHL010000047.1, from coordinate 8,275,122 downwards.
TATTTCAGGCAAAAATGAAGAAGTCTAAACAACCATCAAATGAGAAATCGTCAATTAGTGAATTGAAGCCTCTGCCGACTTTCATCGAAGACCGTCTGAAATTATGGGATAAATTGAAAGCTGAATATGAAACTGAAATGGCTAATAAACCAACAAAACCCATACAAGTCACTTTGCCTGATGGTAAAGTTGTGGAAGGTGTTGCTTGGAAGACTACAGCTTATGATGTTGCAAAAGGCATTAGGTTGTTACTATTACTATCACCATTTTATACAAATTACTAATTTGCCTAATTTCCAGTCAAGGATTAGCTGACAATGCTGTTATATGCAAAGTTGATGGTGTTTTATGGGATTTAGATCGACCATTAGAATATGATTGTAGTTTAGAATTATTAAAATTTAATGATAATGAAGCTCAATCTGTTTTTTGGCATTCAACTGCACATATTTTAGGTGAAGCATTAGAACGTGTTTATGGTGGGTGTCTTTGTTATGGTCCACCAATAGAGTCCGGTTTCTATTACGATATGTACTTGGAAGATAAAGGGGTAATCGCTATTGAGAAATAGTATCTATATATTTTTTAATTTTATCGTTTTATAAAGATCTCAACTACTGATTTCCCTTGTTTGGAAAATTTAATGAAACACATCGTCAAAGAGAAACAACCATTTGAACGTTTAGAAATGAAGAAGGAAGATTTACTCGAAATGTTTAAATATAATCCATTTAAAGTGCGGATATTAAATGAGAAAGTCAATACACCGACTACAACAGTTTATCGTTGTGGGCCACTTATTGATTTATGTCGTGGTCCCCATGTCCGCCACACTGGTAAAATTAAAGCTCTCAAAGTTACCAAGGTTTTTTTAATAGTTTTATTTTTTTACAAATAATTGTCTAATAATACAACTTTTAAAAACATAGAATTCATCAACATATTGGGAAGGTAAAGCTGATGCTGAAACACTACAACGTGTCTATGGTATCAGTTTCCCAGATTCGAAACAATTAAAAGAATGGGAAACATTCCAAGAAGAAGCAGCGAAACGGGATCACAGAAAAATTGGAAAAGTAATTGTCATTTGTTAAACAACTAATTTTTTGTTTATTTTCATTTTCTTCATTATTAAAGGAACAAGAATTATTCTTCTTCCATGAATTATCACCTGGTTCGTGTTTCTTTCAACCACGTGGCGCTCATATTTACAATACTTTGATCAATTTTATTAAAAACGAGTATAGAAAGCGTGGTTTCCAAGAGGTTGTTTCACCAAATATTTTCAATGCGAAATTATGGCAAACTTCAGGACATTGGCAACATTATGCTGTAAAACATTTGAATTAATGAAAATAATTGCAATAACTTTATATTTTGTAGGATAACATGTTCTCTTTTGATGTAGAGAAAGATAAATTTGCTTTAAAGCCTATGAATTGCCCAGGACATTGGTTGGTTTAGTTGTTCTTATTAGAAAAAAATACATTGTTGTTGATTTTATTTCACAATTTTCAGTTTGATTTTCGATAATCGCAATAGATCTTGGCGTGAATTACCATTACGTTTAGCTGATTTTGGTGTTTTACATCGTAATGAATTAAGTGGTGCATTGACTGGTTTAACACGTGTACGTCGTTTCCAACAAGACGATGCACATATCTTTTGTGCACCAGAACAGATACGGCAAGAGATTAAAGGAGCATTAGAATTTTTAAAACATGTTTACTCAGTTTTTGGTTTTACATTTAATTTAGTTTTATCGACACGTCCAGAAAAATATTTAGGTGATATGAAAATGTGGGATGAAGCTGAGAAATCATTAGAAGATGGTTTAAATGATTCTGGATATGAATGGAAATTGAATCCTGGTGATGGTGCATTTTATGGACCGAAAATTGATATTACAATTACGGACGCATTGAAACGTGCCCATCAATGTGCTACAATACAATTAGATTTTCAATTGCCAATACGATTTAATCTTTCCTATGTTGGGTAACAATCGAATAATACTCACATTTTGTCAATGGAATTACATTTGTTGTTTTTTTTTATAGTGAGAGTGGTGAGAAAAACGCCCAGTAATCATACATCGTGCCATACTTGGTTCAGTTGAACGTATGATTGCTATATTAACTGAATCATATGCTGGTAAATGGCCATTTTGGCTATCACCACGTCAAGTAATGGTAATACCAGTCGGTCCAAATTTCGATGATTATGCAACTGACATACAAAAGAAATTATATGAAACTGGTTTTATGTCAGAAGTTGATACAGATCCAGGGGATACAATGAATAAAAAAATACGCAATGCACAATTATCACAATTTAATTATATTTTAATTGTTGGTGAAAAAGAACGCAATAATCAAACTGTTAATGTACGTACAAGGGATAATGTTGTACATGGTGAATTAACAATTATTGAATTAATTGAGAAATTGAAACATTTAAAAGATACTTATGCATGTGAAGATAATTTTTAAAGGCAAAATGAGTTTTATTCCTTCTCTTTTATTTTCTTCATTCCAATTTTTATTTAACATTTTTTGATTATTATTTATTGAATAATTTATGCAACATGTAGTTTTTTTTTTGTTTCTAAGGCAAATAAATTCGAATTTATAGTTCATATTTTGTAGATAATTTGGTGCTCCTTTAATTTATGTTCTGACAATTTTTGAAAATCTTGTCAATTTTAATCTAGCAGCTGTTAGCGTTTTTGGAGTGGTTTTATGTGAAACTGGTTCATATGAGCCTTAGATGAAGCAATCCGTTTCTCAGGCGCATTTCTGTCAACTATAACGTGGAAGATTTGGGCTCGTAAGCAATGGATTGACACGAATTTGTGGTTTTAACGATAACCTAAGGTGTTAGGGGATGTGGACCAAAATAATATCAAGTGGGAAGGAAGGCTCCTTTTACCACAGCCATTATAAAACACTTTAATGGCTAAAAAGACATTTAATTGGAGCGATAAAATAACTAAATAGACAAATGAATTTTTTAATATACATGTTTATATTGTCGACAAAAATTAACATACCATGGAATGGTTTTTAATAATTTGTTTGTTTTACTTTTCTCTCTCTCTCTCTCTCTCTCTGCCTCTCTTAATTAATTCATTACAATATTAAATTAATTATAATAAAAATTCTTCTAATAATAACAATCTACCTAATTACACCATTAACAATCTTCATCTCTTGGGTTGCATTTATTACTATTATTATTTTCATTACTACTATCTATTAATATTTAGATTTTTAAAGAATTTCACTTGTTCAATTATGACAATTGTTGTTGTTTAAAGCAATTAATAAAATAGATAGTAATAATAATAATAATTTTGGTGGTATCGGTTTGAAAGTCTATTGTATATATTAATTCTTTTTTTTATAGGCTAATTACAAATTAATCACTCAATTATTCATTTTCCGGTACATTAAATATACTTTGTATATACAAGATATCCCAATAAACTCCACCCCAACATATTTATATTTATATCTACTACATACACTCTAAAATTTCTTTGTATATTTATTGATATTATAAATATTACTATCACATTGTAGCTATGTTTAAAGAATCATATTATTTAACTTTCTTTTAAGAAACAAGATAGAAACGGGGCAGAACTTAGTGGTACATCATGTATATTTTGATACATGTTTAAAATGAATTTAAACACGAATAAATCACAAAATATCTTTATATATATATATATATATTTTTTTTAATCAACATTTGTATATTCTGTTATCATTGCTTTTTAATTAATTTTTTCGTTTTTTTTTTAAATTGTCATCTATGAAATAATTTGCAACGAATTAGCATTAAATATATACTTTTTCATTTTATTTATGTATTTATTTAATTATTTGTTTATTTATTTATCATATCAACAACAAAGAACGAACATATTTACATAAAACATAAGACGATTAAGGATGAACGAAACGTTTGCTTATTAATTGATAAATTTCAATAGATTTCAACAAGGTAATAATTATATAGATTCATAATATATTTTATTTTTAATAATTAATAACAATCGAGTATAGTTTGTTTCTAACAATAATGTCTAAATTTCTAGAAGATTTGTGTTTAATTAATTCATTTAATTAATAATAATAATATATGATAATATATTTGTTTTGTTTTGTTTTTATATATAATAATTAATAATAAGAGAGTTAACAATGTTTATAAGCAGAAACTTTTTCAAATACGATATGCCTATACACTACTGGACTATTTGCGTGTTTACAATTAATTTTTTTGTTGTTGTTGTTAAATCGTTTCTATTCGTTAATCTTAACGATTTTATTTTTGTTACAGTTTTCGTTTGGTTTTATAAAACTCTTTCTAAACCACGAATAAAGCTTTTGTTATTTGTTGAATCAACCAAATAAACAAGAGAAAATTTGAGCTGAACTAATGTGCGTCCTAGTCTTCTTTTATTTTAATTTTAATTTTTTTTTTGTCTTTTGATGCTTACACATTTATTAATCGATGTATAAGTATTCTATTTTAGAAATGGTTTTTATTTGAAAACAAAAAAAACCCGGTTATTTTCACAATTTTAAAGCCGACATTTAAAAGTTTCCTTAATAAGTACTCGTATAGGTAGAGAGGTTTAATTTTTTTTTAAATATGTTCTGATAGATTTAAATTGTTTCTAAAATCTAGAAAAGCTAGACTTTTCGGAAATTCTGTTGATTATAGCAAACAATTTCCATTCACCACAATTCTCTAATAGAATGTAATAATGATTTTTTTTTGTTTGTAAAATTGTATAGAATTGCCGCCGTTTATCTACCACCGAAAAATTGCAGGCGCTATTGAATGGTAAAATTGTAACGCAAATGTAGAAAATACTGGGAAATTCTTGATTGATTATTGGGCGACAATTTGTTTAAATGGCACAACTTTAAAATCAAAACAATTCGTTTGTGTGTACTTGCAATTTTTTTTTGGTTTGATATTATTTGTATTTTTTTTAATGAGTTTTTCTGTTTATTTATATCACATCGGGTAAAAGTAAATCAATAATAGGCACTTACAGTAACAGATCTGGTCAAAAAGATCTCAAGTGCCGTAAAACAATTACTATTTACATGCCTTTTGTTTTTTGTTTTTCGTTCTGTCTCATCTACAGAATAACACTAGATATTCTAAAATATATCTACAAATTCTAGATATGTATATTTCACTATTTTATTTATATTTTTGTATATATTTTATAATTATTAACTACTATTAATAGTAGTGCAACATTGGTTTCGGGAAGTTTATTAATATTAATGTTTATATCCCAATACGCAAAATAAAATTGCCCAAAACGGTTCTGTTTGTTGTTCGTCGAAAATAATCAAATTGCAACGCAAAAAAACTTCGTCTTCGTTGTTATTAGAGGTGCTATAATCAATTAAATCAAGTGTTTTTCGGACAATTTCGTTTGAGTTTCCATACAGAGTGTCGAATAATTAGAAACGTTTTCTTGGCACGCCGCGGTTATTCGTTTCCCCAAAAATTCGAACTATTTCCTCAATTTTTTATTCTTTTTTTTGCACACTAATGGTTTAAGTCGTGTTCTAAAAAAAATCGTAGAATTTTGAAAGAAATCTGTCTAGTTTCGCGTTAATCTTTTTAAAAACCTTTTAAACTCTTAAAAAATGTCTACTATATTATATATATATATGTATAATTTCCGGTAAAAAACGTACTGACAAAACCTATTAATTATATTAATTAATTAATAATTGATTAATTATTATTATTGCTATCATGGTCGGGGATAATTTTATCTACCTACTAAAAAAAATTGTTCACGTACTAAATATCATTTGGAAGTCGATATTGTTTTCTTCTTTCTTTGTGTTTAAATTGTTTGTGCAATTTGTTTTGTATTTAAAAATTTCTTTGTTGTTTTTGAACACCAAAATCGCACACGCCTATTAGAGATTATCGGATTTTTGGGTTCTCATGTCGAGCGAAAGTGTCAAATAACAAGTGCAATTTTCTACTTATTACTTTCATTTAATTGGAGTATTTTCTATGGGTTGTTTTTTTTTGTAGTATTGTCGTAAATTCTTTACCTCTTTTCATTTGATATGTTACTGTCGTTCAATTAGTGAGAACCCAGCAGCAGTAGCAGCAGCAATTTTCCTGCTTTCGTTCGTTCGAAAACAAAAAGAAAAAGAATAGAATTCTCATCAATGTGGTCAATAAGTATAACTCTCTCTCTCTCTCTCTCATATATATATATATATATATATATATATATATATATATATCTATTTGTCTATGAATAAATAAATAAAATCATCCTAATCAAGTCTTATCTAGAGATTATCGTGCGTATATCACCGTCACCTATCATTTCTGTTCTTCATTGTTTGATTGTTTGATTTTTTTGGAAACATGGCAATTATTATCAATTATTATTATTATTATTATTATTATTGTTATTTAATCATTAGACGGGACACATTATATATTCATATTCGAACATGAGCGATACAGCTACAAAAACAAAATACAATAAAAACATTGTGAAACCTAGTCCTTTATTCATCTTCCATCGGAAGCAGGCTATTGACATGATGACGAACAATAGCATCATGAAGAGAATTGTGATGGAACATACCATACCGACTGAATTCACCTCAACTGCTTTACCATTGATGATGCCGAACAGTAACCAAGGCACTGGTAACCTGAAATAAATACGAAACACAAAATATCATCCAACATCACTTTAGATAATCTCTCTTTAACGTCTGGATGTGTATCAAAATTGTTTGGGTGGTTACACAACTAAAATTGGGTGACAATAATCGTTTACCTGTGAATTTTATTCCATAACTTAAATTCGGATGACATTGTGGAAAAATGGCTACAAACGAATGCCGCAAGGTAGAGAACGCATTTACAATGAAAATTCCTGGTACAAAGGCTGTCAAAAGTAAAGCATCTCTAAGGCTTACACAATAGAATTTAGCCACACCCTATCATCATCATCATCATCATCATCATATAGATTAAATAAACAGATTACCTTGGAGAAATGCTGATTCCGCATCAGTGTATACAATTTAAAAGAGAATTTGTGAATTTTAATCATTTTAAAATAAAAATAATTAACAACGAACGTTACTGTTCGTTTATGTTATTTGTTATTACTGTTGATTCAGTCATTTTTCAGTTTAAATACTCCGCCTTTGTGGAATTCAACATTCTGTAAAAATGACAAAATTTTTGTCAGATGACCAATGTGACAGTTCCTTCCGTTTTGGGATTTTGCTTTGATTTACTTTTTATTTTATCGCCATCTCTATGTTCGACGTAGTGTAACACGCAACACGCATAGTTAATGCGACTCGTAAATCCGGTGTTTGGTAGTTAAGTTAGAAACGGTAGAAGGAGCAGAAAATGAAGAATATGATAGTAGTAGCAATAGAAAAACAACATTAAGACACGGAGAAGATGTGAAGCAACATTGAGACCACTTCCACTATAAATGCTCTTAAATCGTTTGTTTTTCTGCTTATATGCAAACAAATACATAAAACGTTTACGTTTCATAAAAAACTGTTGTCAGCGGAGTTGTTAGCAAAAAAAAATTGTTGGGAGAGATACAGCAGAAGATTACAAGAAGTGTAGCGGTATCTTATTATTTATTATGCTTCTTTGACTAGAAGGTGGTCTATAATTGATAAAAGCACTAATGACAGTTAGTAAAGTGTGACGTGTTTTTAATTAAAATCCCTCATTTAATGAGCTCTCGCTTTTTGTATGTATATAAGATGGTATGAAAATGGTGGATGCGCCGGGCTAGAATTCTCATCCAAATAATTGATAATCACTTCAAATAATAATATTCTAAACTCGTTTTTGTTGTTTCATCAATTTTTTTTCTCAAAACGTTATATTCTTATTATTGTACGTTCAACACTGTTCTTTCTTGGCTTTTTAAATAAAACATTGAACGTAAAATGTTTGTGAAAACCGTTTTCAGTCGAGCTCTTTTCGTGACTAGTATCGATTAATGGAATCGCACCTTACATTTTCGTGTTGCCCTTTGGCCTAAATTCAACTCTTATAGAATTTATACAACTTTCAATATATTTTGCAATAGGGCTTTGTACTTTTATCAAGATCATTTCAGCTTCGTGTTTTATATGGACAATCAATACATTAAGATATTTGATTTTGACATTTTGCTAATAATAGCGATTTTGAAACGACGATATACTCATAATAATAACATATTTTATCTTTAGAATCGGTTTTGTGTTGGAAAGCTCAAAAAATTTAACAACAGATCAACGATTTCTTACTATTAACTTGACGAAATTATCCATTATTTTCCAAATAAAACGAATGGAAATTACTGGAAATGGTGTATTGCTATTCCGCATTTAGAAATATGATTGCAATATAAATGGAAACGCAAAGCCATTATGGTAATTTCCATTTGAATTATTATAGTTTAAGAAAAATTATGCAAAGGCCAGCAAAACTCGTTCAACTTAAAATAATAATGTTACTTCGTTCTACCGTCAACTACTTATATCAATTTATTAATTGTGCTATATTTTGGATCAATTCGATGGCAATCAATAAAATTTCAACGAGGAAATGTGCTGAAAATCGATTCTAAATTTGCAACATTGTATAGAATCCAACAGCAGCCACTTAAAACGACAGCAACATAAATTACTATTGTGAACTTTGAGTTATTAAGAACCAATTATAAATTGACGATTGCTGAGAAAGAAATAAACAACAATGTAAATAGTTAATGTGCCTGTTAATTGTGTAACAAAACTGACCTGTTAACTAAATTATGAATTAGTACATGAAAATTCATCAATACACAGCTATCTCTAAGACGAAATTCTAGATGAATATTGTTCGTATGTTAGTAGGGTATTGGAATTCGGAATTCTACGGCGACGAGTTGAATCGATACGGATCCGGGGTAAAACGGCAATGAGAGTACTAACGGCAAAATGTCAGGGGAGTCCTAAATGCCTTGGGGTAGGCCTTCAACTTCTAACTCACTTTTCTCTAACACAACTAAGAGAAAAAATTAGACGAAGAAACTTATTATTTCCTAATCATAACTTAATCAAGATTCTATAAATCTGAGCTGGTTCTTTTTTCTAATTGTCGAATACTTACCCAACGGTAACATCGAAGATGTTACTGCCGACTGAGGAGGACACGGCCATATCGCCGAAACCCTTCCTCGCCACAATAACAGAGGTGATCAGATCCGGTATGGAAGTACCTGCTGCTAGAAATGTTAAGCCCATAACTTCAGGTGGTATTCGAACTGTTTCACCAACCATATTCGCCCACCATACCATTAAATATGAATATGCTGCTATCCATACTATACTACCAATGAATGTTATGGGGAAGAATTTTTTACCTATAGAGAAAAAACAGACATTTTTTTTTGTTTGACTTAATATTTGAAATTTGATCTATTGTTTATGGTGAAGATTTGTGACAAATCTCTTTCCCCTTGTCATGTTCCAGTTTATTAAGAAATAAGCCATCTATTGTGCAATTTATTATAACAAGAGAGTGTATGGCTGTATTTCTATCGGTTTTAGTCGTCAATATCAGTAAGTTTGCTTGTCAATCCCTAAACGTTATTTAATGGAAATAATGGATGAGAAACAGGGAGAGTAGGAGTAGAAGAAGAAGATGAAGAGAAGGACCTTGTAGTGCTTGCAATTGATGTTTGTCAAGACGCAGACGCGTTAGAATTGCGTACACAACGTCGCGACGCACTACTAGAAGCTATCTGGATCTTTCATATTATCTAATAGGCGCACATGACGTGACCAAAGATATTTCAATATTTACTAAATATAATTTAAATAATAATTAAAGGATATTTTATCGAGTGGAAGAACCGACAATTAATTAGACTTAAATGTTTAATAAAGACTGGGTTAATAAAGTTAACGAGTAATGTTGTATATAGTAGATGAGGACGATTTATCTTAATTTCAAAAGATAAAGTCTTTATAAAATTTCAAGATTATTTATGATAGATGATTCTTGTTAAAAGGTACAACAATTCCGTTATAAAATGTATAAATTGATGTTAAAATAAATTGTTATACCTCTAGGCGATCGAGTATCTGGCAGAGTTAGCCATAAAGGGAAGACTATGGGTGCTAAGAGTACATAAGTGATCCTCTTTCTGGCACCCGAAGGCCAGCTCATATCCATGGCTTCAGGCGGTTCCTCTTCTTCACCAACCTGTAGACATATCGCTGCTTGTGAAGTCAATGATTTACGAGCACGTACCGACGACATGCGCCGCTATAAAAATAATAATAACACGAATTATAAGGGCACAATCATAGAAAAAAAAATCTTGTGTTATTTTCAAAACATAAAACAAACTACATACAGGAGTTATTAAAGGGGCATAAACCACATAAAAAAAATAATGATCTTTCGATTTCAACAAACAAACATAACAATTATGGTTTTGTTCATATAATTCGAATAAACTTTTTGATTTATTAATAATTGAACAATCCGAAGAATTTTTCGAATAATACCATAATTGTTTATGATGGTAACATGGAACGAATTCTTTTTTGGATACACTTGTACATGTGTATTAGTGTGGTTGGTTTTTGTGAATATGTATGTGTGTGTTTGTGTGTTTGAAAGCTTAATCCCGTTCAAAATAATTAAGGATAACGCAATTCTCGCTTGCAATGAATTATTTGTTATGTTGAAGCACTAATCCATTTACTACCATTAAACGCTCATCAACTACTTGAATTATTTATCAACTCAACACATAAAAATACTTATTTTCTATTAAAAAAAATTATAAACCAATCGATCTATACTGGAAAAACCAATTGTATTGTAAGTCCTAGTTAAATTTCCTTAATTATTACGACGAAAGCATGATGATTCACTATCTATGAAATGGGTGTGGGGTTGAACAACACGTGGACACAATCGTTTTGTTGGCAATTCAATTTGAGCTTAGAACATCATCAAAATCAGAAAGCCCTTTTGTTCTCAATAGTGCTACTTCTAGTAGGCTCCTCAACCACTTTTCACAGGTTCAATCCTTCTATGTTTCAAATGAAGGATTGGAAAGGTAGAAAAGCAAGGGATATTTGCTTGGCTTTTGATTTTTAAATAAACAAATTTGTGTAGTTTATACTCCGTCTATTTGGACATAATCGAATTGACTTTGAGGCAGTTTATTGGTCCCAAGTTAATTTCTGGATGAACATACAAACAATTAAAAGTTTTTGAATGTGTTCATCAAGAAACGGTTTCTCTTGCTTGACAAAGACATCAAATTTGGGGTATTGTTTGGTTTATTTATTGTTTTAAAGTCAAATTGATCAAATTTTGGAAAGAGGAGAATACTTGATGACGATGTTTTGTTTATTCATTAAAGATTTATTTGATCTTTGCTTTGTTTATGTGAAGCACCTATTTATTTTTAGGATCTGAAGCAGCAGCACAAGGATATCGAACGGCTTCCTTATTGTTACCTTAGTAAGCAACAAAGAAATTAGGCTTTATTGTAGTTATGTATATCGCTATTGAATTTCTAAATTGTTTCCAATTAAATTGCCTCAAAGTATCCGGGTATTATCAAAATATTTGTTGAATTGCCAACTGTTAATTGTAACTAATTCATACTAAAGATTCCAAAAAAAAACGTGCGTCTATCAACATAATTGCAAACAACACGAAATAATAGTGAACAATATTGTTATTAGATGAAAACTGAAAGAAAATCAACTCGTTTTTTTTTGATGATCCAAAAACATAATTAACAATTAATGAATATTACCTTAATAATTAGAAAATTGTTGTTGACAGGATTAAGCCCCCGGTCAGTGTGTGGCGATTCAAATAGATGGATAGTATTTACAAAAATTATCAAATCATAATAATACAAAGAAGAAACATTGTGCAATCAACAAAATTCTCCTCATCTTTTTTTTTAGTAGCGTTATGAATTTTCTCAAATAAACGAAAAATTTTGTTGATTCTTTTTAATTGAACAAATGCAACAAATCGAGCACCAATTGTTTTTACATATATGTATAGAAAATTGTAAACAATACGATTACTAAGATCAAAACTGAAAAAGCTTAAGGTAGAGGTGGTGGTGATAATAAAATGCTTTTTTGAAGGGGTGGTGGGCTGAAAAAAAGGACAGCCGAATCTGCCTTGGTGTTGATTTCCTATTTAACTCAATAAATAAATAGAAAATATGGCCGTACAAATCAATTAATTTTCGATATTTATCAAATGATTGTTGTGTGGGTGTTAGTGGCAATCTTCTATTTTATCAGTGAGGAAGGTACATTTTGGTATATAGAGACCGGATGAATATCCGGCCAATTTTCGGTGGTAGCGGAAGGAATTTATCGCCAGATGATAGTGGCATTCTTTTGTATGTTTTTGACAGTCATTTTCGGTAATTCTGATCTCTATAGAGATTTAATATCGGCCGTTATCATTGTTCTTCAAGACTTGTTGTCCTTCTTTTTGATTATTGTTGATTTTACCAATAGATGATAATAGAAGCAAAATGAATGTGGTATCAAAAGAGGCAAAAAAAATAACAACAACAAAAACATAAACAGAACAGAATAAATTAAATTGAAATTCTACATTTATATATTTTAGAGACCATTGTATTTGGGAACAAGTGAAAACAGAACAACATTTGTCAAATAACACCAAAGACAAACAACTCACAATTGTATCGGTTTTCCATGGAAATTGGTATTTATCCCCATAGAAACAAAAAACAGGAAAAATACACACACACACACAAAAAAAGCGCAAAAGAATACGCCAAATATGATTCGAGTTTAATTGTTTTGTATTTGATCTAATCAATAAAAAACAGTTAGAATCGTTGCGTTTCTAACTGTCTCCTTATCAAACTTACTATTATTTCTCGAAAAATATCATTTGATAATTGTTTGTAGATGTGATTGTTTGTAATTTGATCTTGAACAGTAAACTTGGTTGGGATCGAATTCCAGGAAAAGCTCGATATTTCCACTCATGATAAGTCAATCTATGAGAGATTGTCTTTGACAAATTGCTAGTTTCATTCACGTTTTTCTTTCCAAATATCAATTGACACCTTTTAAAATAATGCGACTCTTTGAAATCGTCCCGTAATTTCTCATTCATCGTGGACAATAGACGAAGTCAATCAGAGTGTCGTAAATTATCCCTTAAAAATTCTCGAATTTAAGGGAGAAATATATGAACTTTATCGTGATGGGTAGAGCTCCATTTCTAAAGTTTATCGCTTTTGAACCATCTTGAATGAATTATTTCTGTAGATACTTGACTAAAAATAAACTTTTTTAGATGACGGTGGCCTTTTCCGCTATTTGTATTACGGTTGCGGATTCACAAAATGGTCGCTGTTTTGCCTACAGTCAAATGATGATTAGATGTAAATTCTTTAGATTTGTCCCAATATTCTTTAGGCGACAATTCGATTTTTAAACACACCATTTTCAACATTAATTGTGCATTTATTGTTGTATAGAAGCTCACATATTAGCATGAATCTCTATATAAAATAGAGAGCACATATGTCGATTTACACAATTAATAAATGATGGAGTAGATGTGTAAAAATAATCTTTCGATTGCAAAGAAAAATCAATAAGTTAACAGATGTATGCACGTGCAGATGCACATTTCTGAAAAAATCGTAAAATAGAACTGTCGACAACTTTTGTCATTTATTCAACTGATTTATTAATGAATTTGTGAATAATTTCTCAATTAGTGTTTTAATGGATAAAAATGGAAATTGAAAAGTCTTACACAATAAATTATTTGATCCGTTTTAGTACAGAATTCTAATGACACGAAGATCGATCAAAATCTTTCTTAATCGGCTCGATGGAAAGTTGGCTCAACTTTCCACCCGATTCCTCGCATATAAATGGAACAACTGCAATATTACTTGCCATTTAGATTTTTTGGAATAAGATCCAATTGCACGTAGATATGTGACAGAGATTTAAAACCAAATAGAAACTTTATATAAATTACATTCGGATAAACACAAATCTGATTGTAGACGAAATTGAATTCCACTGTATTCAGATTTTTTATCTATCAATCGACAGTTATCATAAAGAATTGAATTAGCTTTTCTGGAAATTTGTAACAGTGAAAACCTGATGGATTCGATTAATTCCTATGTCAAGAAACTTAACGGCGATTATTCCGCCCTTTTTTTCACAAATACCATCCGTATTTTGTACGTGTAGTGAAAATCCCATCGTTTCATTTCAACTCTCCACTAATGTTCTATTGTTGTTGTTGTTAGATATAAATCGATGTCGTTTCTTCTAGTAAATGATGATATTTCGCAAAGAAATTTACTGTTCTGGTTAAAGTGATCCGTAAAATTGCTCCGACAAATACAAACAATCACACCATCAGTGTACAATGGTTGTACAAAAGAAAAATACCGTGTATATATGTGTATCCTAAATGATTTCAATGAAAATAATTGTTTTATTATTTGTTCAATTATATCTCGTAATGTTATAAATTGTTGATGGACTCACCGCTTCAAGATTGACATCAGTTAGGGCATTGACGATGCCATTAGGCATATCGGCGGCAATATTTGCAGGTGCCAACATTGTCTCCTGTTTGTACGTCGTGTTGACATGATTGGCAGCTGTACTTGTTGCTGCACCATTCTGTGGTTTTGTCGCATCTAAAAGGACCTTCAGTGATGCAATTGCATGCAACTGTGTCGCCTTCTCGTCCACTTTACCTGCACCATTACGAAAACAACCATAAAGCGTTAGAAACAAATTAAAGTATACCTTTGTTAATAGAACAAACAATACAATTTACAAATCGATGATTTATAGGTACATGTAAATGGATCAATAATGGTGGTTTAACTGAATTGTCAGCAGTTTACCATCGCATTGGTGGATTCAGGCGATTAATTAATTTCTACCTGACACAACAAACAATTTCATATTAATCACACTGAGAAAGTGATAGATACAAAAGGAATACACTAAAAGCGGTCCAAACAGAGATCGTTAAATTGAATAATTTTGTAGAGTAGGTCAAGGTATTTTCAAAAAGGATTGCCTTAATTAGTTGCTTTGAACAGTTATTGTCACAATTTCGTTGTTGTCTTATGGGAATCCGTGTTGTACGAGTATCGCATTTTCTAATAAAGAATCTCATCTTGTTTATCTTTTGTACACGTTTTCATCCATTTAAACAGCCTTTAGGCCACATGCAATTCTATTTCAATGTCGGCGATACATCAATTACAACTTTAAAACTAGTGTAAACCCTTGAACGTTTCCAAATGTTAGAAAGGGGATCAGTGGTGAATTACGAGCATTTTTCTAGCTTCTGTTTTTTCTTCTTCATCTCTCTCATTTCCTCTTATAACGTTGGTTAAATGAAATTTTCTGTCAACTCCAGTAACATCTACACGCACGACGAATCGGTAATATTTCCCTTAAAAATGTTTTCGATCAATATTTCTAATTTCAATCTAATTTATAATCGTTTTTAAGTAATAAAACTCTGTTTGTTATCGTCAAAAACGATCACATATCTAAACCGATTCTATAGTTAATGTGTGACTGAGATGTAAAGCTTGGTTTTTATTAGGATGACTCAAGAGATTTATCCGGTTGTAGGGTGAAAATCCAACATCTCATCGATTCCTGTTAGTAACTAATAAAAACGAAAATAGCCGTTAATGTGAAAACTAAACACAAATGATATTATCAGTTTAATAAATAAACGATTAAAAGCTATATTTTCCAATAGAAAATATAAATTCTGATTCTGTTTGATGTTGATAAAGATAACCACACAGATGACACACTGTGGGTTAATTTTAGAGATGCTGTGAACCGAATCATCAATGTTATCAGGAAGACGAGGTGAAATTTTACTCATTTCGGTAGGGTGGTATTGATTTATTCTTTGGAATTTTCATTTTGACTAAATTGCTTGTATCTACATTGGTTTGTTTATTCAGTTACTGTTATTTGTAGCAATATGAAAAAACAATGAGAACTCTTGAAAAAGGTTTACCACAATAGTCCTTAATAAATTCAAATTAAACGCTAACTAACAGTGATCTACCACTCGATAGTTAAGTATTTGTCAAGTTTGATGTGGTTTTATTCTTGTCAACACTTGTCCGTAAGTGAATTGACATCACCAAGAGAATAGTGCCGTTACAAAAAGGCGAGTTTCATAGTTTGAATCGTTTGAAATTTGAATAATTCATATGTAATGATTATTTACATATAAAATAGCAGAGCCAAACTACCGTTATAAAGTATTTCAAGTTTTGTAGCGTTTTCTATAATACACTTATCCATTACCGCAAATTTTCTCCTAAAATGCTGCCATAACATCAGGTGCATTAGTTGCATCTGTTCATCGCCCAATTTCAATATTAATATTTCATTTGAGAAGCCAATTTGTAGATGGGATACCATTACAATAAACGATTGGTATGTTTACTAAAATGTTACAATTCTGTACGATATTAGATATGATGATAAATGTACAATAAATTGTAATTGATAACATCGAATCTACGGTATGTTGTGATAACTAATTCATAATGTTTCGAGTTCGAGCAGTGTTGAATTTGGGTAGTCTTCTAAATTAATTATTCCATAGATAAAATTAGAGATAAGCACTGTTTTATTTAGAAATGACCTGAAATTTTGATGAGACATTTGCTAAAATTCAGAGTTCACAGCAATTTCAATCATATCTAAATTTACAGCACACGTAAAGCATTAATAGCAGATGAAGATTTCGTACTTGAGGTCATCTACTATTGCTGCAATTTTAGCCTTTGATGATTTATCAAGACCGGTCGAGATTCAAAATATTGACAAAAAAAGGCACAATTTTTTTTAATAATTCTATTCTACCTGCATACTGACCATCGTGTAGGGGATCAATGGTGTGTATCATAAGTTGTAAGAGGCCATGACGGAATTTAGCCCCTGTATGGTGGTGTTGACTCGTCGATGGTGGCACCTGTGGTGTTTCAGAGGCTGTACGTGATGTTACACTACCACCTGGTTGTGTACCAACACTGGTTTCGCTCGATGTCGCCACTGTGCCATGCTGCAAATTGA
Source organism: Meloe dianella (assembly GCA_028455855.1). NCBI lineage: Eukaryota > Metazoa > Arthropoda > Insecta > Coleoptera > Meloidae > Meloe > Meloe dianella. The sequence continues at coordinate 8,257,888 of JAPTHL010000047.1, read as the reverse complement.
ACAAAAACACGAAAACAACAAATAATTCAATATTGTTTTTTATATACGACGAAATCAAAAATGATCAACTAATTACGATTTTCTAAAATTCTAATTAAAACATTTTGTAACGTCTACGTTCATAGGTTTTTTCCCCAATTCTAACAATACGTACAATGATGAATTGCGTCTAGAAAATTGGAAGGAAGACAACCAAAAAATAGATGTGGCCAAAGAATGAAGATAATTAATCTTATTTGAAATCTAAAGACCGTAACTAGTGGAAAAATCAATAAATTTGTACGTACAGTGTTGTAAATATATATATATATATATATATATATATATATATATATATATATATATCTTCTTATATATAAAATTCTCGTGTCACAATGTTCGTTCCCGTACTCCTCCGAAACGGCTTGACCGATTCTCATGAAATTTTGTGAACATATTGAGTAGGTCTGAGAATCGGCCAACATCTATTTTTCATACCCCTTAGTGATAAGGGTTGTTCACCCTTAAATTTTTTTTTTAATTTTTAGACATTTTTTCAATTTCTTTATTTTTTTCATTATGTCGCATTAAAAAATACATACAACCCTAAATTTTTACCCTTTTATCACCAACCCCTATTTTTTAATAGCCATTTTAGTAATTTAATCATTTTTCATCCCCGGTCGATAACTGATCAATCGTCATTTAATTAGTTAGCATTTTAAATGGCAAGTTCCGAGGTGAAAATATATTAATACCACGGATTCCTATTATACCTACAGATGTGCCAATTCAATTCAAATGTACTCAGTTTCCGATTAGATTGGCATTTGCAATGACTATCAACAAATCCCAAGGTCAAACGATGTCTATTTGTGGCTTAGATTTGAGAACACCATGTTTTTCACACGGACAATTATACGTGGCATGCTCTCGAGTGGGTAAACCATCCAGTTTATTTGTGTTAGCTAAAGATGGACTAACAAAAAATATTGTTCACGCTATAGCATTAAGAGATTGATATTGTTTGTTAGTGTTACTGTCGTAATTGATTAATCAATGATATATAATTTTAAGGAATAAATTATAATAACTTAAAAATAATGTTTGCCTTTTGTTATTTTTATATTCCGTCATCGTTCACAGCGCTCCATGCATATTTCACGCATATACCACATTCTTACACACTTACAATAAGTAAGCTATTTTTTGTCTACACTAGAAATTACTTAAAAATTATTTATATGACAAAACAACGTTTGCCAGGTCAGCTAGTATATATATATATATATATATATATATATATATATATATATATGTGTGTGTGTGTGTGTGATGGATAGCCACGGTATTTACCTTTCTATTATTAATGAAAATGAAACGATTAAACTGTACAGATGAACGCTTGTGGCGAACAATTGTAATAATTTCCACACAATTACAATAACAATTCATGAAAACAAAAACCAATTAATTAAATTTAGAGAGATTCAACCATTTTTAAATTAGTTTGAATATAATTGAATGCAATAAATGCGTATAATGGCGCCTCCACCATTTTATTCATCTCGTTATTCCCCAATTTCCTTCATTTATTCATAGTCACGTTTCTCTACTATTCTACTTTATAGTAAAATACACATATGCCCACATATACATAAATTAATATTATAATTTATTTCTAACATTGCAGAGATAGAGGACATCTTGATGGAGGTATTGATATGGATTTCATGTGAGCGACACGTCTGTTTTTGTAGGTAAAAATAAGGGCGGATGCTGATGTCACATTACCATTCAATTCAAATAAAATAGACATTGTGTGTGTAGGCGTCAATTTTAAAATTTGATATTTTTCTAAAAAAATTGGTGGATGCGCCGGGTTAATTTCACAATTCAAAATTTATCTGACAAAAATTTGGTGGGTGCGCTGAGTTAATTTTAAACTCTTATATTTTTCTAAAGAAATAATTTGGTGGATGCGCCGGGCTAATTTTAAAAATTCTAATTTTCCTCAGGGAAAAATTTGGTGGATGCGCCGGTCTAAATTTAGAATGTTATATTTTTCTAGGGATTTTTTTTTTGTTAATCACTTTATCAATTAATTAATTAATTAATTTTCTACTTTTTAGTTTGGTTTGCAATTGAAGCGTGCTTTTTATTTTTTTTAAATTATTTGATAGCAATCTAAATGAATCAAAACCAGAAATGTTTGTATAATCATTGTGAATTTTATCGACTGCTGATCAGAATTATTTTCAATCAATAGAATCTCATTAATGTCGGTATTAAATTATTAATTATTTTAATTGTAAGAGACAATTCGTTTTTCTTTCCCTAAAAGCCCAATTAACTTAATACTTAGTTTGAAGCACGTTTCAGACTTGTAGAGAATATAAAGTTTGGTATATAATGTGGTCTCTATTATAACAGTAACTTTCATTATAGTTTTAAGATGAATGATCCGTTAGTTACAATCAGTTTGTGTTTAGTCTAATCTAGTAGACGATTGTTACATAATTCTACACTGTAATAAACTCTCACTTTTATCTCAATTTGCTCAAACAAAACTAAATAGAACAAACCCTTGAATGTAAGCTCAGTGTAATCGATTCTCAACAATAGAGATGAGAGTTTTTTTTAAGTAAGATTGAGTGAATTGCTGTGCCGTCTAAACGGGACATTAATAGATTTTGCGATACTGGAAGACAATGACTGACAGCTAACTTTATTATAAATTACTTCCATAGGCTTATTTCGGATGGCACATCTTGAATATAATAGGAAGTAAAGATTTTGATGACACAACAAATAACGATATTGATGAATTACTTGTAACAGATCAATGAAGCATACAGGAAGCCATCAAGCAATTGAAACTTTGCATAACACGCTATTTTCTAAGAATCCAAGTAAACTAAAGCTCGAATTAAATGTTCATCGACTTTGGTTGGCAAAACGATTCAAATTCCATCTTTGCTCCTAAATCCACATATAAATAACTCCCTTAGAGATACAGAGATTTGTTTAGGGGATATTTATTTAGGAGTAAAACAGATAATAAACGAGGTCAATACTATCGACATATCTTCAGATACACCAACTTATTATGGAACATAAATTTTCGTCTTGATACATACATTTCGCGAATCTGTTCTATAATAAATTAGACGGAAATAAAAATTCTAAATTCAATACGAATTAAAAAACAAACACATCAAGTGTTAATATCAAGTTCCATTTAGTTCTTAATGGTAAAATTAGGGGTTGTTTTGCTTTGTTTTTTTTTGTTGTTGTTAATAAACATAAAATACTGCTAGAAAGTAACTTTTTATGTGTTTATTACCATTATTATTACTATTATTATCATCATTTAAATATCAAGTAGATTTCTAAAAAACAGTATAAACTTTTTGATGTTTAATCAATATTTTATCGGTGAATGGAGTCACGCAATCAAATCATCACAAAAATTCAAAATTCAACTGACAAACAATGCTAATGATATTGAGCAGTGTTCGAATTTTTTTTGGAATTCGAAATGAAATCACAAAAAATTGAGAATTAAAACTTACTTAATTGTCCATTGTTGTCCAGTTTTTGATTGATTGATTGATCCAGAAAATAATAACGATAGAAGAGTGTTTTTTTGTTGTTGTTGTTGTTCATATTGAGTTATGGTTACTTTACGGTTTCTTATAAAGCCAAAAATTTCGATATATTTCTCCTGATAATGCAAGATTGAATCGACAATCAACTCATAGACAGACACTTTTTCCCTCCCCGACATAATATGTTGCTGTTATCTAAATTTCTTTTGGGTGATAATAATAGTATTATAGAACAGATTTTTTTTAAATAAAGGACAATGGTAAATCTTTTGTATTTCGAGGACGACGAATCAGTGTTTCCTTTTAAAATGTCTATAATAGAAGTTTAGACAGTTTCGAATTCTAAAATTGATCTGTTTCTTGCACTGTTTTGTATTTGTTTTGGCTCTTAGTCACGTTACTATTTTCGTACAAATTATTGCATGAAGCATAGTTGAAAGAATATCTTGAACTGCTTAATATCGTCATTGTTCGTTATAAAATTGTCGAAAATTCTACGGTAAATATGATTTATATTACCACTGATATTCAAGATAAGTCGTCTAATAATATTGCTTTGAAAAGAATGTTATAAAGGAACGAAATAAATCCTCAATTGGCAATTGGAGGATATAAAAGAAGAGCGATTCCGTTTATTTTTTGGGTGTGTCTTTAAACTACAACAGGTAACATAACGGTGGATATCGATTTTTGGTTCTCGACGATGAAGTGTTCACCTATGAAATTATTGATATTTTAATTCAATATTTTACATATTGAGAAATTTCGATTTTGAGCCGACGCATCCAGCATTAGTAATAAAAACCACGAAAATTGTCTATTTAATAGTTGAACTACTATAATCCTGACTAAACATATTTTATAAGCTGCGCACCGTATTGTAGAAGATCCACATCGAATTCACAAATAAATTTGGTTTATTCCAAAAAAAAGAAGCAACAACAGCTTGATAACAAATGACTCCCTCTTTGCTATTGCTCTACGATCAAGATTGAGTATTTTTACACAGAGATTTTCAATAAACTTTGATTTGATAAGCTGAATTCTCATTGTATTCGTTCTAATAGATTCGATTGTCCTTGATAAGCTCAAATGGAAAGTAATTTAATTGAATATATACCAATACAGCTAAATTATTTATAAATACATGTGTATAAAAATAGAATAACTACCAAGCGAATATCCTCCAGGTTATTGATAAATAATTAGAATATAAATAGGGAATCGATACCTCTATTCTTATAATTTTTTTTAGATTGAGCTGTCACGAGGTGAGTTGATTTTGGAAAATTCTGTATGAACTGATAAGCCGCTTGACGCAAATTTTCTGGACCTTGGTTAAAGCTTCTAGGCATGGCTTAGTGTATGTGTATGGGTATGTGTGTGTGCGTGTGCGTGTGTGTGTGTGTGTGTGTGTATGTGTGTGTGTGTGTGTGTGTGTGTGTGCAGAGAAGCAAACTATCCAACCCCAATCGATAATTTCAGCAGCTGCTGGTATTTGAGGTTGACCGCTTTACTCTCTACGTGTAAATTTTCCGATTGTGTTGATAACATTGCAAAAGTAAGACAATATTGAATTGAGTACCACCAAAAAAACAATGCACAAACAAAAAATCTTTAAAGGCTGTAGAAATTAAGACACAAAATCACTACCACCAATGACGGTGAAAACAGAAATATGCGTTTTGAAATTTGGAATAATCATTTTAAAACAATTTGTGATCGAGTAGTTGTTGTTGTGTTGAATTAAAAATATCTGACATAAACTGGCATTTAATTAATCAATTTTATTCGGCGAACGTCAACTAATAAAATGCCAGAGGGTTGTGGTACATGGCATACGCCAATCAGTATTCTAAAGCATTATCAACAAACTACAACAAAATTGGAGAATGGTGGATGGGTAATTTTGTTCTTATTTCATTCTTAACAATTCATATCAATTGTAAAATGTTGCGACTATAAGGATGTTTTATTTTGAATTTATATAAAAGCTGTTTGTTTGTGTACCTATGAGTAGCACCTTGTATTTGTTAGTTGTATATTCTAAGGACAGTTGGAATTTCAATGGACGAATAGAGAAGGGGCATGAGTGAATGCCGCATTTACGAACCATTATATATGTTCCATTGATTTAACAGAGAGAATCTGATATCTGCAGTAATTTACAGAGTGTCCCGATAAAAATCAATTAATACCAATTTAGAGTTTATCTATTTAAAATTCACCAATGTATAAGCACCTGTAAATTAGAAATGCGATCTAGATTAATAATAACAGATGTCGAATGATATGTTTGATGAGTTAATTGAAATTACAGATAGGTGTTATTTCACAAAATTAATATGGAAAGTGAACTGAAATTCGATTGCGGATAATTGGAAATTGTTATGACTTTTCAAAGTCTTAGTAAATTAATAAACATAAAGACAAAGAGAAGCAATCAAGATTGGGATAACAATTTCAATAGAAATTGTAATAATTGTCCCGGCGCATCCACCAATTCTGCATCACAATAATATTATTGTCCCGGCGCATCCACCAATTTTACATCACAATAATTTTGATTGTGTATATTTATAGCAATGATGTTTTAAAAACCTTTAAGTTTGTTTTGATTTTCCAGAAACCTGATGATTTAACCGACCGACCACCAATCAAATTCTTCAATACAACAGTGAAAACTGATCACACTCAATACCAAAATGAATTCGATCAATATTTTGCATTTCAAAATACAACACCACCATGGGACCAAAGGAAACCAAAGGATAATACACAATACAGTCGAGATATTCATGAGAATGTGTTTGAACAGGTAATTGAACGTAATTCACAACTAAACAAAACACCACAAAACACACAGGTAGTGTTACGCAGGTTGGAAGACTTTGAATGATTTAATTTCAACTTGTTTCATAGATAATCTACGTTAGAAAAATGATCTATTTGCTACCAATTGCTTTATCGGATCGTAACAAATGATTGGGGTGTAGACTAGATTCAAGTTTTGTAAGTTTGAAATTTTTTGTCAGTTTTTTTTCCTTCTATATATCAGAGATATAGTCGAATTATACTGGCTTTCCTTTCATGCGATATCAGTTTGATTGACAAATCTCTACAGTCAAGTCGTCAAGAGTCTGTCATACATATACCAATGATCGATTGCTTTTCCATATTTTGCTGGTTATAACTTTTGTACTCCAAAAATTTCCATATGTCACACAACTAAAATCTATCTCACTTTGTACTGTTAATTGTCGTCTGCTTGGAATGCCTGTCAAAATTCCCAATGCCAGTGGTATGGACAGCAATAAACTTTCATTTCCTGATCTAATCCGGCTTGAAGATAAATTAGTTGAGTAAGACCTATTGGAAGAATTATAATTTACATCTAGGATGGGATAAAAATAAAATATGCCAATAGAATATTATTGTTTTGAATTATAATTCACGATACCGAAAAACTAATTACTTTGATTAAACAAATGTTTTTAGTGAAGCTCTAAATAATTTTAATTTTTTTAATTAAATTTGCAATCATCAATATGAAGTGAGAATCGACTTTAATCAGGCATTTTTCGTTGGGAAATAACGCAAAATTCTTATGGGTGTTTAGATTAAGGCACGCAGGTCATACGTGCTTAGATTTAAAAGGAATTCCGGGATTAATCTTCCAATTACACAAATAGAAGATCGTTCCTTATAGGTAAGCGTTTCGTCTATCAATTTTGAATAGATCTCCAATAAAAATTGTTATTTACAAATCAAACATTCACACATTATTCTTGATACTTGATGATGTTTAGTTTAATTAACTTGATAAGCAAAGATTCTAATCTAATCGATTGATCCGCAACTAATTCTACAATAAATACACAAAAAAAAACAACAACAACACTCAATCGAATCTTCTTATTGTAAAATAAAAACGAGTAATATTTCAGGAAAAACAAAACCCAGTTCCAGCTATGGTATCATTGGATTATGGCCGACCATGTTATCAATTTTACGATATAAGAGAGTATGGTTATAGACGAGTAAACAACATTAAGGATTTCTATCGGAGACATGGTGAAATTAATCGTCCATTTGTTGAAAAAGAACCACAATCATAAACTGAAATAAAATTTGAAAAATTCTAATGATAGTTTTTCAGTTCTAAATGTGTCCCAGATTGTATCAACACAAAATTAATTAATTCTAGACGAACGATAGATGATACATGATGAGATATATATATATATATATATATATATATATATATATATATATATACATAAATGCATTTTAATTAATTTATTTCGACGAATTAAAAACTAACACATCACATGAAACGACAATGCATTAAACATGCATGAAATCTGAGCATTTAATAGTAATTATCCATTAAAAATACAGGATAGACTCTACAGGGTATGGTCGAAAAACAAGAACCAGTAGAGTATAGAGAGTTGCCTATACTACCAGGAACAATTTAAAATCAACATAAATCATGGAGCATGAAAACATTCACGTTCATGGAAATTGATTGTAAATAACAATAGGATTGAAGTTCAACTATTGATACGGTTGGTATATAGAACAAATAAAAGGTCAAGAATAAGAGGAGAATGAAAATTAATAAAAATAAACAAGAAACAATCACATTAGGTAGGCAACACTGTATACTCTACTGACCTTACTAGAGTCTAAAATCACACTCACTGATGCAGACTGTAAAAGAGAAAAAAAAATTGTGAAAAATTACATAAAATCTCCCAAAAAAACAAACAAACCGTAAATTACATAATTGATACTTTCAATGGGGTTGTATGTTAGATTTATTTCGTTATTTAATTAGTCGATGTCTTGAGAAATGCGTAAAAATTATACATTTGTAAGATTGTTGTTGTTGTGTATTTGAACTTTTATTACTTGCGTGGCATTATTATTGAAGAAAAATCAATAATATTCGAATTATGTCAAGGGCGCAAAATAGAGTGTGTTTTAAGGGGTAGAAATCCATCAAATTTCCCTCTATATTTATTTCAATCAAAATCTATTTTACTATAATATTTAAGTATTTGTCATACACACGTAAAATTCGATGCAAAACTGAATTTGAGCCTACACAAATATCGATTCTTTTGTCAACTACTAAAGGAACATATATAGAGACATGTAACGAAAGCATGCAATTAGGGAAGGGACAAGAAATAATAGAAAAAAAGCGATTTATATCAATATTAATAGAAAATAAAGTATAAGCAGGATCCTTGGTTTTGTATTATTATTATAATGTTGTAGAGAAATGTTACGTTTTTTTTTGAGGACTCACCAGAGCTTGTGCGGCGGCTTGGTGCTGGAAACAATGAAGCAAACATTTAGTACAACACATAGACGGAAAATAATTCCAGAAAATTCAACAAAAAAAAAACAACGAAGGAAAACAGAAATTTTTTGGATAACACAGCAAAATAGAATAATTATTATATAATATATACAGATAAAAACAAAATTGAAAGATAGAAAGAAGAGAGAGAATTAGATGAAATAAAGTGGAAATTAATGAAGAATTTGTAAAGTTCTCTCTCTCTCTCTCCTCTTCTTCTCTATAAATTCGTTATATTAAATTATTTTCCACTGACAAGTGAGGGAAAATCGGAAGCAATAGCAGATGGTTTTTCATATTAAATTCGGTTAAGCATGTTGTTGTTGTTTTTTTATTTTTAGAAACAATTAATTTGTGTTTATCACATAATTGTTTTATGTTTTTGTTTCATTTTTAATTCATAAAATTCGATATTTTTCGAGAGCGTAATTTATTATTCACAGATTACTTATTCGATTATAATGCTAATGGATATCCAATAGATATCATCAATAAAAATTGTAATGAATGGGTGATTGAAACAAATTAAAGTGTTCAACTATAGATTGTGGTAATTTTAGGAAGAAATGATTGTATTGAAATCTATAAATTGCCTGTAAATACTGTTGAAATTGAACAGATTTATAAGTGGAAGAAATTGGAGAGACATTGAAAATAAACTGGAGAATTTCAAGCTTACAGACATGGAGTGTACAGAAAGTATTTAAGACATGGAATTTCTTAAACACTATGAACGTTTGCGTTTCGTCTCTGAGAAATTACACAAGTGATTCCCTTAGGGTTATTCCTCTTCAGGTACCCTTTATTAAATGAAGCGCATAATTACTACCTTTCCAGGAATTATGTTACAATTATTAGATAAATAGATTTTTGTTAATTAAGTTTTTTTTTTAATTACATTTTCATGACTTCGTCGTTTAGTTTTTGTTGGTAACTTTTAAGATATTGTACAATCATTTCCACTTTATGTAACATATATGAAAAGTTTCCCATTTGCTTGTATTGTATACAAGATGAGATGTTTCTCTTTTCACTTTTGAATAGGGAAAGATGAGAGAAAAAAATTGGATGTAATGGTGTTTGTTTTGTGTGTTTCTTTCTACATAATTTTTTTCTCTCGCTCTAATTAATGATTAATGATAAAGTTGTTGTTCTTAGATGATGGTTAATGGTTAACGTACCGTTGGCATGAGTTGATCAGTGCTTCTGACACGAGTCACCTTATTTTTATAAACAATCTTTTTAACAAGCCGTTCCATTTGTGGATTCCATTTCATGAAGCTAACATAAGCTATATAAAAACTGAATAACACTAATGCCTCATACCAATATATTTTATTATCTCTAAAAAAAATGATGAGCGTAATGAGGCTAACTGAATAAAAGAAGCAGTCTCTAAATAATGGCCACCATGTTAATGTCAATACGGTTTTTGAGAATATTGCACACATTCCAATCACGAATAATATATTAAATACAGCTGAACCAACAATAGTACCAATACCAACATCATCGAATGATACAAATACACCTATGACGCTAGTAAATAGTTCTGGTGCTGAGCCACCAGCTGCCATAAATGTAGCACCAGCCACATCATCTTGTATTGCTAATTTCTCAATGATAACATCCAATGCTGGTACAAAGAATTCATCACAAACAATTGCTAATGCCACAAACATATACACAACGCCAATGATATGTAGAATGATGGCACCATTCCTACGTTGTTCCACTGTAAATAAGTCCTTTGGAAATAACGGATCCTCTCTATGATGGAGCAACGTTTCATTATGATATTCAGTTGTTGTTATTGTATCAAAGAATGATACAATTGTTTCCGCATCAGCAGCTGCTGCGGACGGCGTTGTTGTCGCATTCTCCTCTTGGAAATCATCATTATCATCATTTCTATTACGTTCACGATCAGCTTCTGTTGGTTGTATTGTTATTGTTAATAACAATATGATGGTAGGGAATAAGAGGAGCGCGGCGCGACGACAGCAACGGCGGCGACGGCTGGTCATAGCGGCGGCAGAAGGCGGCGGAGATCATCGGTCATTGCCACAGCAAGGCCGGGCGCGGACTGAATTCTGCTGGTTGCTGGTGATGGTGGATCATGATGGTGGTGGTGGTGGTGTTGAGGATATCGCTCGATATCGAGCAGGGTCGCGCAGTCTGCGCTAGTGCACCATCCGGCCTGCGCCTATCTCCATTATCGGTACGCGCACAACCCTTGCGTTGACATCATTTGCCCTGTGCAATACACCCCATTCTAACTCGAAAAGGTACAAAAAAAAAGAACCAGATGACCATGTAGGTACACGTGCAATTCTAATAAATAAACATGATGCACTGCTGATAAGGAGAATATCCAAAATATGTTGTCTGTGGAAGAACACTATAAACAATAGATAACACAGTCAATAAACTCTTGAGAAAACTACATTTACACTTTAACAAAAAAACAATCATAAATAATAATAATGTAATGTAAACTTGATAGACTTCCCTTCGCAAGATTGATTTAAAAAAGAAGCAAATAACAATCACGATTTTATTGTTGTGTTGAATATAAATATTTCAGAATGTAAATAAAATGTCTTTTAGATAAAAAATAATCATCGACAATACTCTCGAATCGATTCTAAAGACGTCCAAATATAACCTGGTTGAGCAGGTGCATGAATTATTGGATATGGTGTCGTTTTCGATTTGTAATAATCAGATGGAGCATGCATAACAAATTGCATACAATCTAAATGTCTTGGCACATCCTCTTCTGGACCAATTACATAAGTGGTAGGATCGAAATCTTCTTCAGGTGGTGGACTCTCTTGTGTTGGTAATAACCATGTAATAACGGCACTTTTTTCGCAATACTGATCGGTTAACAAGCCTTTAATTTGAGCATAATAAATACCGCCATCTTCATCTTTTAATGAAACAATATCACCTATCTGAATATAGCTTCCCTAAAAAATGATCAATAAATGATTAAACAAAATATGAATATTAATATCGTAGTAAAATTGATACTTTGTAAAAGATTGAATCAGATGTAATTGGGGTGGCAACAGAGATTGGTGCTTTAATTGGTGTTTTTTTAAAAATTGCTCTCCGTCCACGTCCTTTCGGTGTACCAGTTTTTGGTAATGCAAATGGATTTAAACGTGTTTTATACGAACGTGTCGTTGTACGTTGTTTACGTTTCATTTGTTTGTTATCATCTGTTTTATCATCATTCTCATCGTCTACTTCCGATTTTAAAACATCTTTTGCTTCATTCATACAATCCAAACATATTGCACCAAGATTTTCAGCATTTGTCCATAATGGTGATTCGTTTGTTTCACATTTTAAACACGTTGGTGTACCTTTTAACGGCATTATTCGAGTATTTTAACGAGTTTCATTCAAAATAATTTCAATAAAATATAAATAAAAACTAAATGTAAATAGCACTATAAAAAATGAGGTTAGAAATAACTTGACAGCTAATTAGATGACATCTATTAGACGTTAGTTGAATCATATGAATACAAGAAATTAAAACTAATTAGAGACTACATTCAAAGATGTCAGACTAATAGCAAGGTTTATTAGTGGCGGTAATTTTCAAATTATCAGTGCAATTGCTGGAATTATTGAATTCTCACGAATTAAGATTAAAAATGTTATCAAAAGATTTTTCTGAAAGGAAAAGGTTATCATGTCATGGACAACTGGAATATTTATCACTTCATAAGAATTGACAATTGGAACATTTATAACTTGTAATTTGTTTTGATTATTCAATAATTTGTAAAAAAAAAACAATTCTGAGAATTTGCAATTATGTAGAAATCAACTATGTACTTACAAATCCATCAAGCTTCTTGAAATTGATTTAAAAACAATCTGAATAAATATATTGTTTGTATAGACTTTGTTTGCACATTCTTTTTAATTTTTTGATGTGTTAAATCAAAGTTGAGCAATTTATTACGCTGCTAAAGATAATTTTGTATTTATTATAAACAATCTGTTTTATCCTATTTTCTTTCAACAAATATAGGACACAAAATATCTAAAGAACTGGTTGAGACAGACAGAGTATTCTTTTCTCTTAAATATCTAACTTTTAAATCATTCCAAAAGCTTCTAATTTGATTGAAATGCTTACGTGTCGGAAAATTTCGTACATAATAACAATTGTGAATAACCACTTTTACCACACCTTATTGTATCTGATCGATTATGAAATAACTTTTTTATGATATTTTTTTGTTCACCTTCACACCAAATAACATGCTGGCTTCTATTCGAAAATAAGAAGACTTTTAAATAAATACAGTACCAAAATCATGAAATGTTGAATATTGATTAACTTCTTCATTCATTTCAGGCTTCAGTATGGTTTTTTTCATACATTCTCATTGAACAGAGGAAGAAGAGCAAAAAAAATTCATTCGTGCCATTTTTTTTCTTTTTAATAAATTATTTAAAGCGTGGGATCTTTGTTGGTTAGTAGGACAATTAACTATAATTATCCCAGATGTATTTCCTGATACAATTTGTTTATGTCCCTGTCAGAGAAGAGACGAAAAAAAAATTAATACGAATTGCGTCATTCGTTTCCATTACAATTATTATTGTTAGTTATTTATTCGGGATAGCTCAGGAGAATCGCCCAATATTCCACATGGTTGGAGGTCAATTTTGTTGTGTAAAAACAACGACGATATTTGAAGGCCACAAATGTAATAAAATATCCGATCATAATAATTATTAATAAAAAAAAATAATTAATTAGGAAATGTTTAATTGTGAAAAAAAAACCTATGAAATTTGATCGTTTGGAATGTTTCTTTTTTGTCGAAAATAATGTTTTAAACAATTTAACTAGCCAGATCCTAGAATAAATACCGCCAATATCAATTACAATTAGCATGGAACGGCGGCATTCCCCCTGAACTTATTCATCGAGATCCGGTGGAACTGCAATTGGTAACGACTTCGACGGCGACATCATCGCCAACAGCCACCGGAGGACGAATAGTAAATAGCAGTAATACTGCTGCCACCAAATATCATCATCATACGAGTCAAGTATAGGACAGAATTAGCAAGAACAACATCAGTTTTCTGCTGACCACTATCGCATTTACAACATCACAAATAATAACAACAACAACAACAACAATAACAACAACAATACATAAATAAATTGTGTTGGATATAAAAGAGCTACATTTCGCGTGCGTACTCACCAAGAGAGTTTAGTGCGCTGTGTGACAACGGTGACAACGACGTCGGTGGCGGCGACGGCGACGGTGACGGTGGTGGCAGTAGTGTTTAATAGGCGACTATTTTTGTGGTGGTCTCAGCTCCATACGGATGCTGTTTACGACATCTGATACCTGTTGAACGGTAAATTCATTTTTATTACTTACATAAAAAAAGATAATTAACAATAATAATTTCCATGAGATTATTTAACAATTGGTTTCGTAATTGTTTTATTGGTAAAATTCGTGTTATTTATTATTGTGTGGGTGTTTTATTGGTAATTTGTTTGAATTAGAAGCGGGAATTTGAATAAATAATTTTAAATTCGTTTGGAATAGTCCAATAGAGATTTATTTTATTTTAACATTGATAGTAGATTGCTGCTTCATTCGAAAATTATTTTCGTAAAAAATACAACCAGTTGTCACGTAATTCATCAAAAAAAAAACAACAAACGGATTTAATATTTAAGTACCTCAATGTTTACACGACTTTCAAGGATTACATTATGATTACTATTGTTTTAATTATTATGTAATAAATTTAGAAAATTCTTGCAATTATTAGTTTCCACTAAAACCGGCCCCCCAATTTATCATCCACATGATAACCCAATTAATTTAACGGTTATTTGTAATTAATCAAATTAGACATAAATATGATTAAATATAGATTGTGAGCGAAAAAAATACATCGTAAAATACGAAAGGAATCAATTTTATCTGAATAAATATTGATTTAATCATCTTTGCAACTGTTATTTAGTTTAAATGAAAAAAAAATCGGATCATTTATAGAAACCAGGTATATTTCAGCTTCAGGTTATCATCATCTGTTTTATCACAGAGTGTCATTCACAAATTATTCAGATTGAAATTCCAATCACAATTTTACCGGAAGATCTCTATCATTGTTGTGTGGGTTGTGTTATATTGCCGAATTGTTTGTTTTGTATATATCCTAATTGTGTTTTGTTGGCATTTTTGTCATGAATAACTAGAGAGGTGCATTTGTAGAACGCTTTAAGTTTAGTTTACCTTAAGGATTGGCTATTTTTAAAATGTCGTATCGAAAATGGCTTGGCAACTCTACAACAATTGCACTATTTCAACAAACGTAATCTCGATCATCATTATGACAACAGGATTCATATTTTTCAATTTCACTAAATTATTTGATTATAAAATTGCAAATAATATTTATAGAAGAAAAGTTGCCTTGTTGCAGATCGTTTCGTGCCTCACTCTTATCAGTTCTGTTTTCATTAATAATTTATTTTTATTAAACACTTCCTTTTGTACTCCTCTCTCATTCCCTTGCACTCTTGCATATGAAATGTTAAAAGTATAAATAGGAATAGGTTTTTTGTTTCTCTGTCATTCAAACATTTAGGTATTAATAAAAATAGAAACAATAAATAAATGTTATTAAATTTCGTAATCTGTTGTTGTTCTTGTTGTTGTTGTAGTAGATTGTGAAATTTCACAAAAATGTTCTCCTATTCTCCACGTCTATAATTATCTGGTTGAATTTTCTGATAATCGTCAAATTTCTCCATCATCTCTAAATATATTCGTATTAAAATGGAAAATGGAACGTGCATATTGTAATTGTAATTTTTAATTTGTGTTCTGACATCTTTAAGCAACTGAAATTGAAAATCGAAAAAGTAGAACGAGAATCGGTTGATCTTGTTTCATGACTACTTATACGAGATATATCGAACGAATTTGATGATGAATGGACGTCTTTAGAGTTAAATAGAATTGTTCGATTGCCAACAAACAGAATTTGTTGGCAAGTACTCACTATAAAAGAGTTTTGTCTCTTTATACGAGCGATTTAGAAACCTAACTGCCAAATACAACAATGTCTTCGGTTCTGTTCCCATAGACTTGCTTTTTAAAAAAATTATATTCGATTCAAATTTTAGCCTTTACCTTCAAATTAAGAAATACTTATCTTGTCTAGACATTAGTTTTTGTGCCAATAAACAATTTCTTCTCAATAAGTTGCGATTGTTTGTTTCATTATCATATGATTGCTAATTTTACGACTTTATTTCGTTTGATTACCTATAAAATGGGATTGGTACTGATGATGGTCCTGGTGCCGAGATCGGTATATCATTAAAGCGTCTCCATAAAATTGGTTTGATTCTGAGCAAATCTGAATTTCAATGTCAGTCACCATCCATTCATTTGTCTTACATCGAATAAAGTGTGATAAATAAAAAAAAACTGATAAATATTCATGGAATCATAATGAGGATAACGATTAAGATTGAGATTTTCTCAGAATCGATCTGTTTCTATAAACAATTCTATGGTAATTCTATTTTATCATTTATTGCGTATTTATTGTCAGTTACTTTATAATTAATCGTATAATTAAAATTAATGCTCAAATAATATGTCAATTTTTTTTCACTGAAAATTACGCAAATGATAAACGTTCTAATTAGACCGATTCGTAGTGGCGCGTTATCCTAGGGGCCAAAAGGGCAATTGCCCGGAACCCTTCCCCCGCCAACAGGGGACCCCCAAAACCAATGTTTTACAAACAGTAAAAATCTTGAAATTTAGATTTTCCTGGGGCCTTATGAGGCTATAACGCCCCACTGCCTATTCGTTTAGGTTTGCTATCTTTTCGAACTAGCCGAAGTTGCAGCCTTCAACAACCGGAGTCTCCAGCTTTTGAAACTTCTCCCGGAGCACCAGACAATTCAATAATAATTTGAATAGATAACGATACTCACGTGTTTTCGGATTTTTCCAATAAACACTGCGAGAATGAGCTAAATATTTATATATAAAACACAAAAAAAAACATGTTTACTCATTTAGGTACAATTCATATTTTGTTAATGAATATTTCAGTAACGTGTTTAATTCCAAGGTTGTATCAAAGATCATTGTTAGGTAATTCTCTTCATTGGAATTTTGTTTTTGTTGTGTATTGATTTTTCTTTGTTTTCAATTGTTTGATGATGTAATGAATCGTTCATTATTTTGGTTTTGTTTAATTGTTTAAAAAAACAGCCATGTGCGTGTTTATGTGTGTGTGAATCAATTAAGTTTTTGACTAATTTTAATTAAGATACCCACAAATGGTTGAAATAGATTGACATACATGAATATTTACATTAAAATGAAATGAGTTGATTAAACCAGTAAGAACCTCATCAAACCGCATTAAATTAATTAAAACAAAATAGAATAGTTGGTAAAAAAACGATTATTATCTATTCATGAATTAACATACAATTATTTATTGCAAAAAATAAATAAATTATAATAACTCTATGATTATTATGCAAATTCGAATTGTTTAGATTAAATCGTAGTTGATATTATTTAAAATTCATTAGAAAACATTCCAATTATACAATTATGAATTATTCAAATCGCCAACAACACGAAAAGCCTTAAATTCGTAAAATTTGATCAAACTGTTTTTCTTGTTTACTCCATCAACTTTGCCATCTCTATTTAAAGTCAAGTCGGTCAGATCGGACCAAGACAACTTTAGCCAATTATGAAAAATTCGAGATATTCGAATGATGGTTGCAAATGGAATTAAAATTGCCAATAATTTGAAAGTGTGATAATGTTACTATTATTAAAATGTATTTAACATAGAAAAATACGCAGGTTTGATTTATTACGTGTAAACTCAAGTTTACATAAATATTTGTAAATGAGAACTATTTGTATTCTGTGTATGATTGTGTAGCCTTAAGCCTTAAGGTGTGTACACAACTAAAACTAGTTTCGCATATCAAGAGTATCTTTGATATTTGTTCTTAACAAGTTCACATAGAAATTCAGATTCGTTTCCGATTTCCCAAACTATTTACGTAGTGTTAATGGTCGATAATAGAACAATATTTACACTTACACTACTTACTTATTAGTGTGAACACACCTTTCTCGGTGCACGGACAGATGATAAACAAACACTGAACAGTAGTCTCTATCAAAAAATAAATATCAGAAGCTTTCTTATGCGAGATTTCATTTAAATTAAAGAAACACTGTTGTTTTGTTATCTTTCTATTGCGAAATTCATTATTTTATTTTATTTTTTTGGCACAATTTTCATACTATGTTAATGTTAATTTTCATCGTGCTTAAATCGAGCATGGATAATTTAGATGTATTAAATTTCATAGAATTTTTCGTAAATTGTTGCCAATTTTACTTGTTGATAACTCTATGGTTCGTTAATTTGAATCGCCCGATGTATCTTGTTATAAAGTCTGTCTTTATTATCAGCAATTGAAAGAGATTCGAATGAAATTGGCGTTGTAGGAATGTTTATCATTGTTCTTGAAAAATTTAATATCGGCACAACAAAATTTGTTAACATTCAGAATGTCGAAATTGCAACAACGGTGGCTACTACAGAATGTTAATTACGTACATTTGAGCTTTGAGTTTCCACTAAAGTATAGATAAATATCAGACAGATGGGTTGAAAATTCACATTTGTATTTATCAAAGAAATCAAAAAAAAATCCTCTTCTGTATTCCTTTAAACAAAAATCAACAGTTCTTCTTTTTGGAATATCACTTATATAGTGTTGTTCGTATTTTTGTTTTAAAATATTATCTAATTCAACGAAAATTTGTTTATTTTCATTTTTTACGATATACGTATTGCATCTAGCATTTTATTAATATAACGGATGTTAGTATACATTTAACAAGTTTCTAATTTATATTTCGATCTTTATAAAACAGTATAAACATTATAGAATCTTTTATTTATACTAAAGTTAATAAATCAGTAATATTCTTTGCAAGTCTTGATCTCGATCGCTATCGCAAATTTATTATCCCTAGGAGCTCCGTTTTCATTGGTGTTGTTTTGTAGGCACGTGTGGCAAAAGACATTACCAACCTAAGCCGCCAAAATGTTTTGTTAGTCTCAATATAAAAATTTCATTAATTCATTGATTAAATATTGATCCTTCGACTTTGCTGGCTAAATTGAATTTATCCAAAATAAAGACGAAATACGTGAGGGAAAGTTTCAGGAACACAACGATATTATTCTGTTCGTAGAAGTCCTTGAACTTATTATTGAAGAATCCTGAATGTCTTAAATCTTCCTTTATAAAATTATATCATTTGAAGACGTTGAAAAAAAATCAAAATATCCCAAACACCCATCAATTACATGAGACAATAATGTTTTTCTGATAGAAAGTCGAACATTCGTGAATTAATTAGAGGCAAAAAACGCAAATTTTCGAGGTACAGAAAACGCTTTTAAGTCGGAAATCCATTTAAGACTCCATTAATAGGCTAATTGAAAACCAAAGGAGTTGCTTTTATCGAATTTCGTTCTTTTAACGTTTACTCTGCAGCTCATAAATTTAAATCATCTTTTCATTCCACCTTTGTGTGGAAATGATTCAAATTTTTGATCTCGCTGATACTTCAGATGAAAATAAAAAAACGGAACGTTAACAGATCTATTTTCGAATTTGAATATGTGTTTTGTGTAAAACAAATTAAAAGTTGAACTTCTCAATAAAATACGAAAGGAGCGCTTTAACCATTATGTTGTTTGCTCCGTTTTTAGCTTTACTTTCACTTTAGCTTTAGCGTCATCTTTGCTGTAAGTTTGCCAAATCAATTCAAACTGAAAATATTTGAGAAAACTCTCACCATTTGCTCATTTCAAATGCGATATTTAATTTCTCTATTGTTGTTGCAGGAAATTTGAAAAGCATTGAATTTTAGGAAAAATTATAATATTAATAATAATACAGAACAATGGCAGGTGGAGTGAGTTCGTTCGTCCGTAGGAATTTGTTGACGATTTTGACAATAGTTGGTGTATTGGGCGGTACAGCTGTTGGTTGTTTAATACGTTCATTGTCCCAAGAGAAATGGACACCCAGAGAATCAATGTATTTAGCATTTCCTGGTGACGTATTTTTACGTATGCTAAAATCATTGATTATACCATTATTGACAACATCTGTTATATCGGCCGTTGGTTCATTGGATTTAAGTTTATCGAGAAAAATTGCAATCAGATCAATTGCATATTATTCAGCAACAACAATATGTGCTGTTATACTTGGTGTTATATTAGTTATAACAATACGACCTGGTGTTGGGGCGCAAGCATTGGAAAGGAGTGCTGAAGATAGTGAGGAAGGATTACAACGTAAAGTACTTACACAGGATACTCTACTCGATTTAATCAGGTAAGACTTACAAATTTCTATCTCTAATCATATAACATAAACATTCAACACAAACAACATCAACATTTAAACGATTTGGCGAATATTCAGGATTCTTTCGGGTGTGTCTACCAAAATTTTTTGGAAATAGTCCAAAATAGATAGCAGCATTTATCAAAATAACAGATTTAATAAATTAATTTATTTTGAAATGAGAGATTGTAAACGTCACAAAAATAAAGGTAATATTGTCAAAATTTGTACAGAAACAAATCTGCAACACGACATAACAATAGAAAATTAAGTTTACAACAAACAAAGTCAAACGATCCTAGCAAATTGTTGATAAATATGAAAGAAAGATGAACAATATTAGCCGATCCTTAGTTATTGGTCCTGGTTCATATTGCCTCTCTAAATCTCGACGTAAGCTCGTCTTGAATCATCTTTATGTTCAGGGAACATGAGTTGGGCTTAAATAGCTCGGGCTTTATTAAATATAAAAATTGCCAAAGATCACAATGAAGACCGAAATCCAGATTTCCTCTCAACTGAAGCAGCTCTAAAATTGATTAATCTAGTTGTGAATAAAGTGGTATTCCATTGTTATTTATGAAAATAATTGGAACGATCTTCATTAATTTGCGTTAGAACAAATATTTTAAATGGGAAAAGTAAATAGAAACCTGTTAGTTGAAGTTGAATGGAACGTAACGAAGCTAGGAAAATTCAGTTGAAAAACCTTGACCGAACAGATATTTATGTGTATAAATACAAAAAAAAAATCGCAATAAAACTTAAGCAGCACTGGGATAAAATTGGAGAAGCACCTAAATATTTGCTAAAAATATGAAACGAATTCCTCGATAAAATACCAGAAATTTCTATTATAACAACATTATATTTGACACTAGCAGGACATGGTTGATTGTTGCTGCTGCTGCAGCAGGAAATTTACTATGTTGGATGCTAATGATCTCATATCATAACCGTATCCGGGCTATATGTTTTCATATTCATTTAATGTCTATGAACAAAATGGGAAATTAGATCATTTTTTGTTTATTGAAAATTTCATATTCGTTCTCTCTCGATCTTTTACAGGAACCTCTTTCCACCGAATATCATTCAAGCGTGTACGCATCAGGTGAGTTCACCCTATTCAATATATAAATAAACATTCATTATGTTTGCTAACGTGCAATTTTCATTATTCATCGATTACTAGAATTATGTTTAGTTAATTGTGGCAAAATGTCGTTTTTCTTACAAAAAAAAAACAATTAGAAAGAATGACGGTAAGGACACGAAAGATCGAACAATTGCCATGACAACGTGTCTCTCTACATTTTCTCTGATTTAATACGTTTACATGGCATGTGGAATCAACATTAAAATTGTCGATTTTCTATCATTTACAGGCGCAAACATTCCTAGAGCCACCTAAGAATTTTTCCGGTAACATGTCCGGTAATTTTGGGTTCAAATCTTAACAAAGAGATCTCGATTAACATGATTGTGAATTGTTTTAGAGGATGTTCCCGCTTCCGAATTATTATTATGGAAATTCCGTGAGAAATATGATCCAACAACAAATGTTCTTGGTTTAGTTACATTTAGTATCGTTTTTGGTGTTAGTTTAAGTATGATGGGCCAGAAAGGTAAAGGGTTATTACAATTCTTTGAAGCAATCAGTGAAGCAATGATGTTGATTACTGGCTGGGTAATTTGGTGAGTTTGTAATATTCAACAAAAACTGATACTGATAAACAAATAATAAATTCCAGGTTGTCACCATTGGGTGTTTTCTTCTTAGTAACAGCCAAAATGGTAGCAACACGTAGTTTTGCTGATTTAGTTGGACGTTTAGGTCTCTATTTTGGTACTGTTATGCTTGGTTTAGCTATACACGGTTTTGGTACCTTATCAATTATTTATTTTATTGCCGTACGTCGGTTGCCGTTTCGTGTTATTGGTAAACTTAGTCAAGTGCTTGCTACAGCTTTCGGAACAGCTTCTAGGTAAATCCTAATCGGTTTCCAACAGTAGTCTTTTTTAATACTTATACTTTTCTTCGTTTTTACTAGTTCTGCCACAATGCCAATCACAATTCAAACACTGGATAAAATGGGCTTAGATCCAAGAATCACAAGATTTGTTATACCGATTGGTGCTAATGTTAATATGGATGGTACAGCTCTATATGAAGCTGTAGCCGCTATTTTCATTGCTCAATTGAATAATATCGATTTAACTTTCGGCAAAACGGTTGCAGTGTGGTGAGTTATTGGGAAATAACGGTTATATTTAGAAATGTCATTCTATTATAAATCAATTGATTTAGCCTGACAGCAACGGCGGCGAGCATAGGGGCGGCCGGTATACCCCAAGCTGGTCTTGTTACCATGGTAATGGTACTAGATACTGTCGGATTGCCAGCTGATGAAGTCATCAATATATTAGCAGTTGATTGGTTGCTGTAATTAACAAAAATTCTGTGGAATATTTGGAATATTTTTATGATTTTTTTCCTTTTTTGTATTTCCAGTGATCGATTCCGTACAACGATCAATGTAATGTGCGATTGTTTGGGTGCACGTTTAATTGATATATTAAGTGTTGGTGAATTAGATAGAGTAGCAGAAGTTGATCGAATCAATGCTGATCCACATGAATTAGTTGAAATTACAAAAGATACTCAAAATTGAATAAAACACAATCATAATAAATAAATAAATAAATAAATAAATAAATAAATAAATAAACAAACAAATAAATAAATAAATAAAGAAGAAAACAACAAACATTAGAAGAACTTGTTGGAAATTTGTCGTTTATTTGTGTACCCCAAAAAGAAGTGTTCATTCATTCAATTATTTTACTTATATCTTCTTTCAATTTAGCTTTTACAAGAGAAAAACAAATCGCGAAATCATTAAGCTCAATTCTTGATTGTTTAATTTATTAAGTGTAATAATCGATGACAATAATATTTGTACAGTGTTATATTTATATATTTCCCATTAGCTGAATTTTACTGTAATAAATGTTCAGTGTACATATCATATCGTATAGAAACAAAAAAAACAAAGAATTGCTGACGAACTTCCCCATGCTTTCCATGAAAATGTTTTCTCTACAGAAAACAGATTATATGCAAATGTTAGATGTTTTATAGATTTAATAATTAAATATGGAATATGGCTATAAGATACGTAAATTCTCAAATGTTTAAGAGTTAATAAAATTCCAGTTTTCTATAGTACATATATAACAAACAATTCCACAATTTACTTACTTTTTGTAGCCTGAATTCCATAGCAACATTGAATTATTAATAAGAAAGAATGAAGAAAAATAACGAACTTTATATTGTTATATTAGGGACCAAATTTGATTACCAATAGTTTAGTATTTCCTCTGTTGTGGTATCATGATGGAATGACAAATAGATAGCTTTTCGTTTTAGACAGATTTTTATGTTCAATTTATATTTGCTAAAGACATTTGCGTGGTTGCTTTAATTTTTGTTAGTTTGTTCTTGTATCAAGCCGCTTGATAAAAATGATTTAGAAATAAATATTTTACTGGTCTTCAAGACAATAAACTGCCGTTATTATTGTAATTTTTATTAAATTAGTTGTGTTTTCTGAATGAGAATGAATGATGCCATATTTAATTAATATTTTTAGAGATTTATTTGATTAGTATTTTATCTTGGACCGAATATATCTTTATTTGTTATTATTAAAAAGGAATATTTGATAATTAGGATGGTGGATGGAGCCTAATTTTATAATTTATAAAAAATTTGTTTTGATAAATATATATATATACATATATATATATATATATATATATATATATATATATATATATATGTGTAGAATAACTGATGAATTGTGTATAATTTCCCGTAGTACATTGAGAAAAAGTGCAAAAAAAGTACAATATTAGCAAGACTATGCGCAATATTCGCTCGTATGCAGTAGCGTAACTTCAAATTTGATGCCCGGAGGCAGAAGCTCAACAATTTTAAAAAGCTTGAATCAACCGTCATATATTTCTATTACCATCCATCATGTGGAAAATGATCATTTTCGAAGCATGTACTTCGAAATGAAGATTTTAGCCAATAAGAGACGTGTTTTACCATGTTAAATATTTATTTGTGGTTGCTTAGCAACACTTACATCCCACTGTAATCGGGCACTTTTGAATGCACCACACACAAAGGAAAGTCGGAAGTTTCCGTTTCCGTTCTATCATACATAAGAACCGTTTTCATTGGCTCAATGGTAAAGGAGTTGGATTTACAAACCCCGACAGGATTTGAAAATGAAAAATGATTTTCAGGAATTTTCTTTTTCGGCTTCTCTTAAGTTAGCAAATAAATCATGTCTCTCCCCCTCCCCCTTACAGGTCCACCATCGTCGAAAAAGCGTATGGATTTGGTGAAATGAGCAGTAACCATCCATTCGAAATGGCATAAGCGCCAGGGGGTTTGGTGAAATGAGCAGTAACCACCCTTTTTTTCCTAGACGACGTAAACATAAAGAAACATAGCGAAGTAGATATTTAATTTTTTTAGTCCTTATTTAGAAAACCACTAGCTTGGGCACCTGTTCTCGTGCCTCATGATAGTTACGCCACTGCTCGTATGCTTTATTTAGATAAACATAGGCAACTGAGGCAACTGCGTTGTGTGATTTAAAAGTTGCTTTAGTTGCCTGTGCTTATTTAAAGAAAACGATAATATTTCAAGGCTGGGCCAATAAGAAGAAATGCTATGATATTACGACTTGATCTTGTGTTTTACCACACCCTAGATGATATTTAAGATATGCTAAATACTCAAATGTGTAGTTGAGGAATGGACATTACATTACACTCCTGCTACTGTAACGATTTCTACTCAACATATCAAGTACTTAAGAAATTCGACAAGGTTGTCCTGTTTCGCCTACGCTTGTCTACTTGTATATTCATGATATGCTTAACAAATAAACAGAAAATGAAAGTACTGAAGCGAATCTGTTTAACACAGAACACCTCTGTATAATGATAATAATTTGAGCAAATAATAGGACAAATCCAATTAAAGGATATTAAATCAACCACACTCACTCTAAAGCAATAACTTAATTTTTTCTATTTAACAAAATACTATTTCCTGCATCAATTTGTAGAAAATTGAACAGAACATTGTTGAACATAAAGAAAGAAACCAGGTTTTGTGACTAAACTATTTTGGAGTAGGTCAGTTGCTTAGTTCCTGTGGGATGTCAAGGTGATGGTCAATTGGGATTAGAACATGCAAATTGTCTGTAACCACACGATATGTAACATAGACGTTATTCAAGTTCTAAATGACAAAGGAAAATATCAATTCCAGGAAGCACGATTATTAGCTGATTAATAAATTATTAAACTTAAACTATTTACAAGATTGAGGAAAAATCAGAAATTATAATAAATTGTTCTCCTTTTCATCTACAATTATTCTGTAATTATCTTTAGGGATTCTATTCGATTTAGACTTTCAAATTGATCTCAGCATGATTTATTTACAATCATTATTCGCAATAGATGACATCAATAAATCAAACATTGATTCATCATTTGGCATTTTTCGTCAGTAAATGGCGCCTCTATGCTGCAAATGGTGCATTGTGTAAGGAGTAGCAAAAGTGGACGAGTCTGCAAATGGATTTTTATTTCGATAAAATATTACGAAGTGTTTAGTGAAGGTATTCGTCGACTATGTAAAGTCTTTTTTAGAAGGACTTTCCTCCAAATATTGGCTCTTGTCGCAGAACTGCCCTTAGACCGCACTCAAATCGGAGATAATTACAAAATCATCTAATTTCATCACGTTTTGTTTGAATTATGGAGAGATTTGTAAAATTGTCGCTGGCTTGCTTAAAAATGGTTAAATGGTTAAAAATATTGCACAATTTCAGTGGAAAAGCTTTCGAAAATATCCCAATTTCTATTAATTTTCTAAACATGAAAACTGAAAACATAGCACTATTTAAATATCAACTGAAATAACGGTAGATTAACAAATCTCTGATTTCTATATACCTACGTACATAATAAATTATCATTGTTGAATTTAATACGATTTGATAGCCTGTAGAACCTTGGCGCCTCTACACAATCGCTTAGATTTATGTAAAACCGTCCCTGAATAATAATAATAAATAACAACAAGACGAATAAATAGAGAGACAAACAATAATGTTACAAAAAGGATAATAACATGCATGGCAGATGGATTTAATAATTATTTATAATAAAACCGTGGGTGTATATATTTTTTTAATATTAATTTAATGACGTCTGTTATATTACCCAATCCATGCCTAAAGTGGAATAGAAAACGGATTATAAGAAGATGAAAAAATCACGTATTTCTTTCTATACATAGGAAATAGAAATTTTGGACATCTAAAATGCTAATTTCGTTTTGTTTGTCATCAAAAATTAGCGTGGGAAATTATTTGTGGAGAAAATCAACGAAAAATATATGACACACACAATTGCAATAACTGAAATCAGAGAAGGAAACATCTAGGATTAGGATGGACTTAATTAGTTTTTCCTCATTATAATCGTTGCAATTGAGCATTATAGGTGCGATTAAGAAAAACACACCAAGCTGACGCGATGATGATCTAATAAAAAATTAGAGTAGAATCAAATGTTTTTGAAATGAACGAATTAGCCGCTAAACAAATAAGGAATGCATCATACAAGATGACGAAATCCCCATATAAACAACAACACACACATATGTTTAAAAGAGAACTCGGTCCAAGTAAGTCGCGAGCTTGAAAAGAATTTCGTGTCCAGTTGTAACGTTGCCGTTTAACAGTTTATAAGTACATACGAGTTTGTTTTTGTTCTATTATTATCATTTACGTACCGGAAGCACAGTGTCAACAGTTTCGAGATGCTTGGGTCGGTACAGCCCTGTGGGCTGTTATCTGTTTGACAGCTCTAGTGGACACCGTTTCATTAAATTCTAGTAAGAATCATATTTTCCATCATTTTTTTCAAGTTGCTAAAGAGTAGTTTGAATGGAAATCGTTTATGAATGAGGTGGTAGTACAGCATTTGGCCCCGAGTTTGCCATGTTTGTAGATAATGATAGTCTTTTGTCAATTACGTGTAGGTTGATACTTCAATGAAGTAATTTGTTACAAACTTTGTTAAAAAACTGATTAATCCAAAACAGACTATTTTTAAGTAGGTCGAATTTTATGTATATTTATGGATGTCACCTTAACAATTATCACCATATTTGTATATAAAATATAGAACTTGTATTTCTTACAGTTATCACAAAAGAAATTGAACACGTTATTAAGAAAGACGACTTCGTATTGTCATTAAAACATATAAAACCGAGACGACGGCCAAAAGACATTATCGAGACATTATTTTCGGTTGATTTCACTGGTACCGATCAGAAATTTACATTGAAACTGGATCGTAGAACAAAACGAGGTCTGTGTGATAAAAACATGCGTATTTGATAAAAGAAAGAACGTTTTTTGTTCATTAAACAATTGAAATTTCTAGTTATTGTGGAAACGTTTGAGAATAATCGTCATCGTATGCAACATTTCACTGTTGATAGATTAGATGAGAATACGATAATCCGTTCATTAATCTTATCAGTTAATCAAACACAACCCGGAGCCCATGCTACACTGTATTTAGATTGTGTCTCTTATGGTATGGTAGCTACACCGAAATCCATGCGTGACATGTATAATTCAATCGAATCACCACATGTTGAAGTGGTAAGCGAATTGGCCTATTTGATTCGAAACTAGTTTTTTTTTGTGTTTATTTAGTTCCACGAGAAAAAGTATCCAATGGAAGTTGATGGCCAGAAGGATGTACGTATGGTTTTAAGTAAACATGAATGTCCATTACCGATAAGCGATAGTCGTGATAATCAGAAATATGGTAATGGTAGTATTTTCGATGGAGAAGATTTCGAATTACAACGGGATGAGGCGTACAGCAGTTTATTGCGTGTACCGGATCGCGGTGACATTCCCATCATTTCAGCAATTGATGACAGTAAGTTCTCTTCGTCAATTTTCAACCATAATTTGACTTGGCTATAACACAATACCACCACTGAATGGATCATTGTTGATAGCTGAAAACGCTCATTTTCTGGTTGTTTAGGTAATCAGGTCAAACGAATCAACTTTGACAAATTTAAGTTCTGATAAAGCATTTTTTTTCTTGTTTCTGTTTATTCAACCAGCTGTTGTGTGAATTGGTAAATTTGACTTGAAAATGAACTTGAAACAAACAAATTACCGGATTGATTGATGTTGATAGATATTTTCCGCTGATCAATTGTAGCTGATCCATGAAGAGAATACTATTAGACACGATTAACATAATAATTAAATAATTATTTCTTTTCAGTTTAAATTTTTTTATATAGAAAGTGAACCATTAAATTCTTATTCAATGAAATCATTATGTTTAAATGTCAGGATGTAACATCTGGAATTAAAAAAAAACACACACATACTTCACATCACCCATAAATTACTGTCAATTACTTTTTTCTCTCATTTTTTTGTGTGTTACAGACACAATAATCGACGCCCTAAATAAGCTCATCCTAGCTGTCAACAATCTCAATCATAAAGTGACTGAACATACGGTAATTATTGATCGTTTACGGCAAATAATTGAGGAATGCGAATTATGCAAACAACCCCGACCGCCGTCAGTGCCGCAATGTCATACGTATAATCCGTGTGCACAAAATGTACGTTGCATGGACACACCGGAAGGGCCACGTTGTGGTAGTTGTCCACAAGGATATATTGGTAATGGTTATGAGTGTCGTCCAGGACGTTCGTGCCGTGAACAACCATGTTTCGCTGGTGTTGAATGTCGTGATACTGAACAAGGTTACCGTTGTGGCCGTTGTCCATCTGGTTATGAAGGTAATGGTGAAGATTGCCGCCGCCGACAGCCTAGCTGTCGTGATCAACCCTGTTATGCTGGTGTTGAATGTACTGATACTGAACAAGGTTATCGGTGTGGACGTTGTCCATCTGGTTATGAAGGTAATGGACAGGAATGTCGACGTAGACCAAACGGATGTGAATATAATCCGTGTGCACCAGGTATGTCGCCATACAACTGAACAACCTCAAAACATTCTTTTCTGCAACAATTCAATTGGTTAGTTCTAGTCTTTGATTAATAATAGAGAAAACAAAATTAACTTTTGTAATGTCCAGTAATATCCTCATCAACCAATTGAATTGTTTACCAACATTCATTTCCTTTTGTTTTTATTATTATACAGCTACCATATAACGTAGACCGATTCTCTACCTAGATGTTAAAACTAATTTGATAATTGAATAGAATTCTACCTTGAGACGTAGTTTTATATTATTCAAATGTATCTAAATTATTATTTTTTTATTTCATGTAATATTTCTATTGATTTGCACTTAATCTTAGTGATTCTTGTAAAAGTTGCTATTGATTTATCTTTCGACAAATATAGAGTTGATCTAAAACTAAAATCTTGTTTTATTTTTGTTTGTTTATAACAGGATGTGTGCCATATTGGCGCCACCCAATACAGACGACACCAGCAACACCCAGGATACCGTATTATCATTAAATGAATTTATATTTACACAAAACACGCATTTATTCTAGTTTAACAGGGATGAATTGGTTGGAATCTAACTTTAAGCGCACATAGTACAATATTGCACGAAACTTTAGAGCTTTAATTAGAACAGAGACACAGTGTTCATATTGTTCAAAAAAATTATAAATCTATCATAATTTTCTGTGTTTTCAATAAAATTTAGTAGCCTTTAGTAGCGTTTTTATCGATTTTCGGCGATTATTTTTGATAATTAAAACAATAAAATGGAAATTAATAAAAAGGTAGAAGAATTTCGAAATTTTCTATTATTCTCTATTGAAAGGTCTAAAACAGTTTCTATTTGAATAAATGTTGGACATTTTATCTTTTGTAGGCACATCATGCACACCACTCACTGAGCCGCCCTACTATCGTTGCCAAGGCTGTCCAGCTGGATTTACTGGAAATGGCACAAGTTGTCATGATTTAGATGAGGTGATCTATCATTGTTGGAATGTATGATTTTTATATAAATTTAAATTGTTGTTTAGTGCGATTTAGCCCAACCGTGCGCTGATGGTGTCCAATGTACAAATCTCCATCCAGGCTACCGTTGCGGCCCATGTCCAGCTGGATATACCGGCAGTCATGGTACGCAAGGTGTTGGTCTGGAAGAAGCCTACCGCAGTAAACAGCGTTGTGATGATATTGATGAATGTCAAAATGAACACGCCTGCACACCGAATTCGTACTGTATTAATACATTAGGTTCATTTCAATGTGGTGATTGTTATCCGGGTTTTGTTGGTGATCAATCACGTGGTTGCCATCACAATGAAGGTTATTGTATAACAACACAATGTGATCCAAATGCTAAATGTCTGCAACAAGATCGAAGACGATCAACATGTGAATGTTTGACTGGTTGGGCAGGTCCAGGCACAATCTGTGGACCAGATAATGATTTAGATGGATGGCCGGACATTCAATTACCATGTCAAGAAGAACGTTGTCGAAAAGTTGAAATTATTATCTTATCTAAACAAAAAAACAATACAATTTCACATTGATAAAATTTCAGGATAATTGTGTTGAAATTCCCAATTCTGGACAAGAGGATTCCGATCGTGATGGTGTCGGGGATGCTTGTGATAATGATGCTGATAAGGATCGTATTGTTAATATTGAAGTGAGATTATCATATCAAAAATTAAAAATAGATTGAATACGATTTAATATTTCAGGATAATTGTCCTTATATTTCGAATACTGATCAAAGTGATCATGATTTAGATGGTGTTGGCAATGCTTGTGATAATTGTCCAGAGATATTCAATCCAGATCAAATTGATACAGACCATGATGGTCATGGGAATGCTTGTGATGATGATATTGATAATGATGGTATATTAAATCCGTACGATAATTGTCCTTTGATACCAAACAGAGATCAACAAGATTATGATAAAGATGGTATTGGTGATGTTTGTGATAATTGTCGAACTATTTACAATCCAACACAAGCGGATAATGACCGAGATAATATTGGTGATGCATGTGATACAGGCGGTGATAGAGATGGCGACAATGTTAATGATCATTTAGACAATTGCCCAACAGTTCCTAATCCAAATCAGTTAGATACTGATCGTGATGGCAAAGGTGATGCCTGTGATAATGATATTGATGGTGATGGTATTGAGAATCGTCGCGACAATTGTGTCTATGTTATTAATCCTGATCAACTCGATAGTGATGGTATTGTTGTTTTCAATAAATTTGATTGTAAGAAAATTAATGATTAATTACTAAACTGTTTTCCAGGTGATGGTAAAGGTGATGCCTGCCAAAATGATACAGACAAAGATAAAGTCAATGATATTCACGACAACTGTCCGGAAAATTCATTAGTTTCACGTACAGATTTTAGTAAATATCAAACAGTTGTGTTGGATCCTGAAGGCGAATCTCAAGAAGATCCTAACTGGGAAGTGTTCAATGATGGTGCAGAAATAGTCCAAACGAAAAACAGTGATCCCGGTTTAGCGGTTGGTGATGATCAGTTTGAAGGTGTCGATTTCGAAGGCACATTCTACGTCGGCACTAATATCGATGATGATTATGTCGGCTTTATCTTCAGGTATTCCGATTAATTATTAAATGACAACTTCTTCATATTCTTCTTCTAAATAATCAAATTTGTCATGATTCAGTTATCAAAGTAATCAGCGATTCTATGTTGTGATGTGGAAGAAACGTTCACAAACGTATTGGCAACAATCACCATTCCGTGCAGTTGCTGAGCCTGGTATACAAATCAAATTAGTTGATTCCGAAACGGGTCCTGGTAAATTGTTGAGAAACGCATTATGGCACACTGGTGACACTGAAAATCAAGTGAAATTATTATGGAAAGATCCACGCAATGAAGGTTGGAAAGAGAAAACATCATATCGTTGGTATTTAATACATCGCCCGAAAATTGGTTTGATACGTTTACAAATTTATGAGAAAGATCAAAAAGTCGCCGATTCTGGTAATATCTTCAATACAGAACTGAAAGGTGGTCGATTGGGTGTTTTCTGTTTCTCACAAGAAATGATCGTCTGGTCGGATTTAGCATATCGTTGTAATGGTATGTACATATATTTTAATTGATAAATCATTAGTTATTCTATAAATTTTCTTTTAAATAGAACGTCTTCCTGAAGCAATGTGGACTGAATTGTCACGAGAACAACAAAAGAAAATTGGTAAAGACATAAACAGAGCACGTCGAATACAATTATCTTGAGATTAAAGTTGTCATAGTGTTCGCGTTTAAGTAGGTAGATAGTTTGTTTTTTTTGGCTAAATAATTAACTAATTGTTAATATTTTTATTCCTCCATTTTACCTCCGAAATTGTACTTACCATTTATTTTAATATTAGTAACAAATATTGTTTTGTTGTATGTATACTTTAAAGGAAAAATAAATGTATTTTATAACTAGATACAAGAATTGTCTGTCTATATTCGTTTCCAAATGCATGCTTCGAAAATGGTCATTTTCCACAGGACTGATGGTAATAGAAAAATATGACAATAAGAATCTATACGCTACGGTCGTTCACATTTATTTATCTCATAGGTCATAATTCATCTATAAAAGAAAATAAACAAACACACGTTGAGTACAAAATTCATCGTTTTCTAAATAGTAGGAATTTCACATAATGTACAAAAGAAATATAAAGCGTTTCTTCAAATAATGAATCAACATGAATTAAATGATAGAAATACCCATGCAAGTTGTTGTAATCTAGATAGTGAGATAAATGACCAAATATATCTCATAATTTGTTTCATTAGTAATGGTCGAAAAAAATCTGGTATCACAATAGGTCAACAATGTTGTGCATATAATTTTATTTTCGTTTCTTGATATGAACTGTTGATAGTCAGTGCATGCAGATTAATGGTTTTCAAAATAATTGAATCAGTTTTTAATGCAATTAGCTTAATAACTCTCCCTTAATTAACGATACTTTGACTATCTACATACGCAATTTCTACTATCACTCAATTAATTACATGGTGCATTCACTGATATGAAAGACTATTTTCTTTAGATGAAATGTTTAAAACTGAGGAATAGGTAATGGAAACTCTTGTTGTGCCAAAAATAACAACAAAATGTTATCAAGAGACGCCACGTGCAAGGTACACAACCGTTTATCAAATTATGACCGCTGTTGTTGTTGTTGTTGTTGTTGTAATACAATCGAAAGTTAATTAAGGCCTGAAAACACATTTAATCTTTAATTAACGAAAAAACATTCAACTTTAACACAACACAAACAATAAACCGCCATACTACATACATATATAGCAAATACCCAATTTTAATCGGACAGTAATTTAATTTTGTATTGATAAGTAATACAAACACATTTGTCTGTTGAAAACATTTAGTTCGAGAACAGTGTTTAAATTCGTCTAATTCAAGATATTAATATTGATTATTAAAAAAATGCGCAAACAGCTTTTAACAAAAATATGGTATTGTTGTTAATTTAGTTTGTCAGCTGTCGCATTTGTTGGATAACTCAATTGGTTTATTATCATACAGGATAATTAAAGACCAAGCTCTCTTCAAGGCGCACCTCTATAAATTTGAAGTACTATCACAATAGGACAACATTTGAAGATATGTCGACAAGTAATTCGACACTCACTGGCCGCGAAATTGTGCCAAATTCACACGTCTTACCAATAAGTACAACAATTTTTCAAAAATTGAAAAATCTGGAACAAGACAAATTCGAAATCGTAAGTATTTATTATGAATTAATTATTTTAATCGATATGAATCAATTGATTACCAATAAAATAGATTGAAGCACGCAGTAGGACGATTCTGAAACAAGAAGGTGTTTTTAATCAAATCGTACAATTTTCAATTAATTTACGCAGAATTGGTATCGAAAAAGGTGATTTGGTTGCAATAATTTCAGAAAATTGTTCTAAATGCATTTTTGCACCAATTAGTGTCTTATTATTGGGTGCTAGATTTCAACCATTAAATCCGGATTAT
This sequence comes from Meloe dianella, assembly GCA_028455855.1. NCBI lineage: Eukaryota > Metazoa > Arthropoda > Insecta > Coleoptera > Meloidae > Meloe > Meloe dianella. The sequence continues at coordinate 8,223,210 of JAPTHL010000047.1, read as the reverse complement.
ACAATCAGTAAGGGGATGATATATATTTTTAGATTAATATTTGTTTAGAGAACCAACAAATTTCCAGATGAAGTGCGGCATTTTTTCAAAATTACCACACCGAGATTGGTGTGTTGTTCACTGAAATCATTGAAAATTGTTGAAACGTTAAGGGAAGATTTCGATTATTCTATTATGTGTTTCGATCATTGTTTGTTGGATGTGAATAAAAACGAGATTGACCATTTCCGTCCAGTAGATGTAGGAATGGAAGAAGTAGCGGTATTGTTCGCATCATCCGGTACTACAGGTTTACCGAAAGTTGTTGAACTCACTCATTCCAGTCTAGGCACCGAAATGTTAAGTTGGTAGTACGTATATTTCAACTTTACTATAAACAATTAAATACCAACACATTATTGATTGTTGTAGTGATCCAAACTTAGCTGGTATAAACTCTAATGATTCACTACTCCTATATTTACCATTTTTCCATGTACTTGGATACCTCATCTCACTGGCCTCATTTTCAGCCGGCTCTAAAATTACAATAATGGATAAGTTTCATCCAGAAGAGTTCTTTAGATTGATTGAAACTTACCGTCCGAATAAATTGTTCAGTGTACCACCTACCCTATTGTTTCTAGGAAAAACACCACTTGTCAAAAAGTATGATGTTTCTTCTATTAAAGATATCTTCTGCGGTGGTGCACCGTTAAAGAAAGAAATCGAAGCAATCGTGACAAATACGTAAATGATACATAATTACATGTGCATCATCATCATCACCAAAAAATGCTCTGACAACTTTACCAAACAAAAATATAAACAATCAGCTAAGTTGTCAAACAATACTTCTGGTGTTGATGATGATCCAATAATTCTATTTGTAAAATATCTTATTGAATTCTTTGAAGATTAAATATACCAGAAGTGCGGCAGATATATGGTTTAACTGAATTATGCGGCATTGTTACAGCTACACCAAAACATTGCCCGAAAAATGGTACCGTTGGTAAAGTTGTACCTAGATTTCAATTTAAAATTTGTAATATAGAAAGTAATGAAATTCTTGGTCCAAATGAAATTGGTGAATTACGAGTTCAAGGTGATGGCTGCATGAACGGTTATTATAATAATATTGAGGAAACGAAGGCGGCATTTGACGATAATGGTTGGTTGAAAACTGGCGATCTTTGTTATTATGATGAAGATGAATTTATTTACATTGTTGATCGTGCAAAAGAAATGATCAAATATAAAGGCTTCCAAGTAGCACCGGCTGAATTAGAAGATCTTTTATTGAGTCATCCAGCCGTTAAAGATGTTGGTGTTGTTGGAATACCTGATGAACGGGCCATTGAAGTGCCTTTAGCGTTTATTGTAAAACAACCAGACCATTATGTTGATAGTAACGAACTTATCCAATATGTTGCTGGTAAATTATTATTGTATATTGTTTGGTAAACGAATTGTTTCTTTTTCTAAATTTATTCTAGAGAATTTATCAATTCAGAAACGTTTATATGGAGGCGTCAGATTTGTTGATAATATTCCAAGAACGGCCAGTGGAAAACTTTTGCGTAGAAAATTGAAGGAACTGTTATAAAGTGTATTGATTTGTTTGTTATTAAAATAATAAGTGATAAACAAGCGTCTAACTGATAAATGCACAATGTACATTGGACTCATCTGAATACTAATGTTATCACCATTTTTCACAAATAAAAATAAAGTGAAATTATATCATTTTTTTAAATTTTTGAATAATTATATTCAACAATTACTAATCCTAAACAATCAGACATTGATGAAGATCACAAAGGTGATGGTATAGCTCCGAATATATTAAAGGTGATGGTAAACGTGATATTATCAAATGTGGGATAACGAAGGAAGGTTTTTATTTAATATCAATATAGTGGCATACGTTAATCTTTATGCCAACTACAATTTCTTCAGTACCTGAAAGTTTCAATACGATCACAAATTCGTATAAGAATAGATAGTTTTGGATAAATTCACAAATTTTTTGATATCTACGTTAAAACATGGATGATTTTGGGTTTTCCAAAAAATCTTCGATTTCTCAAACGGTTCTGATGTAATTTTCGTTTTGGAATTGATGAACACACTGCTTTCCAATGACCTAAAATTAAAATACTTGCAAATGATATTTTAGTTGTTGTTGTAATAAGACTTAGTCATAACGCAGTCCAATGTAAAATTCAAATCATTACCCCATGTAGCTAAAATGAAATTTATTGTAAATATTGTCCAATGATCAAATTTGGTAAATTCATTATGTTGGCGAGAACTTGGCAAAAGTAATGAAGTAAGACACCTGTGTTTTGTTTTTATCCCTGAAATTTAAAAGATTTGTGTAAACCACTGAAAACGTCTCTCCTTTAGAGATTAACAACTAACATTCTGTTGACTTGATCACATTGGAACTAATGGATTATTAATTAAATTACGTTTTAAAATATGCATTACGATGACAAATCAATTAGTTGACGTGCCTTAATTCGAGAATTCCATATCTTCATGCGCCTATTCAATGATCCAGCTGCTAACATCTATCAGACATCAATAGCTCAGTAAACCTGAGCGTGACCGATTCAGTTTTCCACAAAATACATCAAAACATCTGAAATTTTGGAGATGTAGAATTCTCAATTGTGGGAAATACAAAAATTGAAAATCATATTTTTTTATTAAATAACTTCTTTGTTTTTGTTTTTTTTTGTTTTTGTAATTCACAAGTGTCCGAGGCACATCAGAACAAACATAATAAATTAAAATCGTTAATACAAATATAAATAATAAATCTACAATTTCTTTGGGAAAGATAAATTAATTTGCTTAAACGCTATACAACAATAATTTTTTTTCTTAATACTATTTTTTCGAAAATATAATCAATCACGTTTTTCTTTCCAGTTATTATTTTTTTTTCGTCCATTCAAATGATGATTTTCGTAAGAATCCATCAATACATAGAAATTAAGTACACGTTTTTATCGATTAGAGAACAACGTAATTCTGCAACTGTAATTGACTTTTTAAACATTACAATTATGTGAGTGTAATTGTTCCATACTTCAGATTTATTATTGGAAAAAGTACTAGAAATGGATGGAATATTTGAACGGTAGAAAATCCATTTTAGATCAACAATCACGCCCAGAAACGTCTCGTAATTTCTTTTAATACACTCTAATAATAATTATAATGGTAGTAATAACAACAACAACAACAACATTAAACAAACAAATAAACAAAACAATTCTCTTCCGAAAACAATTAGGATTTAATAAAATTGTTGACCTAAAATAAGATAGAAAACATCAAATAGTTGTTTTATAATATCAAAAATTCTTAATAAATACATTTTTTATTTTTATTACAATAACATCTGCAATTCGAGAATAATTTCCACCCAAAACAAAAAGGGCAATTCCGTATTGTTATTATTAGGTGTTTTTTTAATAAAATTTTTTAGTTGAACACATTTCCGGCAAAATATCCGAAATACAAAAAATGTGTACACCTAAAATGGACCCTTATTTATTTGAATTGTTGTTCTCTTTAATTATAGTTATACAAATCAACATTATACAAAATTTGTGAGAATAGTAACAACAGAAATGGATTGTCTTTTACAAGATCAACAAGCCCACAACAGCAGATTATTGTTCTACAAATTAAAAAGGTAAGATTCGCAATAAAACCGATAACAAAATGAAGATTAGTAGAAAAAAAATGATGGTACGTGTAGATTTGTGCGAATAATTCCAAAACAAATAAATAATCGAGCAATTAATCAAAAATATCACAAATTATTTAAGAACAATTAAAAAAACAATAAAAGGAACTTCTTACCTTGATTTGATTCAACAATAAACAGGGCAGAACAAAACATTTAAAATATTTTTCCAACAATTGTTTTATTAAACAAAAATAAACAAAAATTTAAACTGATTTTCCGTTTGATGGCATTGACGGTAATTTATTCACCCTTCAATCAAATCAATTGATTTTTAAAATAGCAAAACAAACAAACAACACAACGTAACAAGCAATCTTACTTAGATTTTCGATTTCTATAATTTCGACTTTCGAAATGTTGTTGTTGTTGTTGTTGTCTTGTAAATGTTGGTTGTCGATAAGCATTAGGCTGACCACGACCTGGTATTATTCTGTTGTCGTATGCTACAATTTTCAAAAATAGAAAAAAACATACAAAAAATATCGTTTTAATTGATTCAATCTCACATTGTATGACATAAGGCATTCCATGATAGATTGTGGGTGGTGGTGGTGCGGCTAAAGGTATTCTTTGCTTATCAAAATGTTGAATATCACTGGCAGGTGTTGGCGATCTACTACTTCTATTTGTGCCAGGTGTATTAGCTCGTACATTGCTCATCTATTTATGATTATTTTTTAAAAGAAGCATTTTAATATGAATAAATCAAAGATTGAGACAAACCTGTCTAAAGAGCATTGGTGGAATTTGATAATTAGCTCCGTAACCAAATTGTGTTGGTGGTGTATCTGGTGGTGTTCTATAAATATTTTGTTGTGGACAATAACCGGCTAGAACTGTTGTAGCTGGTGAATTTGTTCCAGTACTACTACTTTGACTAGAATTCATTACAAATTTTGTTGTTGAATTATTAAATTTCCCATTATTTTTTGATATATTAACTTTTTGTCGAACATCATATGGTGATGGCACAATTTTATTAAAATTCGGATTGTTTGTTCCTATATTATTACTTATTTGTTGATGTGATATTAGATTCATTTGTGCCAAATTCTGTGTTACTTGCATAACATTTGTTTGTTGTTGTTGTTGTTCAGATATTTGCCCTGCAATAAATGATGATGTACAACTATTGGGCGTTGGAGTATTTTGTGGATATTGTTGTGGTGGATATATTGCTGTTGGATAAATAGGATTTTGTGTATAGATGACATTTGGTTGATTTGGATAAATTATCGCATTTGATGGATTTTGTTGTTGTAGTTGTGGTTGTTGTTGTAGTGTTGGTGGCACTACTACAGATGGTGGTGGTTGTGGCGCCGGCGGTTGTGCCGAATAAACAACCTGCATTTGTTGTGATGAATATACTGGACCTAAATCCGTACTTTGTGGTTGTGGTGGTGGTTGATTTGTTTGTGGAAGATAATTCTGTGGAAATGTTGATACATAACCTAAAATCAATCATTTTAAAATAGAATTTTCACAATTTTTTCTCCTCCCCAACAAAACCTGTTTGCCCTTGTGGATGAATTGGAACAGAGAATCTTGCTGGATTTGTTTGTGGATTTTGGTAATAATTTATCGGTTGTTGATTCCAATATGTTGATGGTTGTTGATATGTTGTCGTATTTTCCGGAATACTCATATAATATGTTGTACCCATATCTGGTGGTATTGATGGTTCCTAATAATAAAGAAATATTGGTAAGAAATTTACAAAAAAAATTAAAAACCAATCGAGAGTATTACCATTCGTCCATCGAAATGTGGTGAAACTGGTACACCATAAGGTGTTGTATAGACAATACATGGTTGTTGATATACTGTCAGAGCAGCACCACCACAATTATCAGGAATCGATCCTGACTGAATTGTTGGACTATAAATTGGATATTGCGGTGGTACATTTTCTACATATTGGAAATTACGTTGTTGTTGTTGTTGTTGATGTTGATGTGCAACAGGTGTTGGTGGTGAATAAGGCAAACTTGGACTTGTGGAACTATTTGTTACATGAGATTTACAATTTGGGGAATATTTCGAAGATCGCTTCTTACTATTATTATTGTTATTATTATTACTATTATTAGGCGATTGAGATCGTTCATTATTACCATTACTATTACTATTACTATTAGTTCGTTGGGGAGAATTTGGCTTCTTTTTAGGCGAAGGTGGTGGTTTTAAAGCTGTTGTTATAATACCTGGTGGTGGATTATTTGGATCATAATGATATAAACTGCCATCATCATTTTTAATTGGTTCACCATTTTGTGGATTAATAATAATGCTGCCTTTTGGTACACTTTGTATATCTGTAACAGCCCATACAATTGATTCTTGCCCATTTTTATTATTATTATCTTCACTAATTGCTGAATCTTGTCTAGATGATTCACCAATTGGATGTGGTGTAGATGTTGGTGATGGTGTTACAGATTCAGACATTTGTGATTGTGATTTATAACCACTACTTGATGGACTTAAACGCCACGACACACTACTAGCTCCTGAATCTAAAAAAGTTTCTATTAATTTTAAATTAAACATTGTTTTTATAAATCTAACAACCTTGTTTTGTTAATAATCGTGGACCAGCACTATGTGTTGACACAACACTATCATTACGATTTAAACCTGCACCATAACCACCAAAACTATAACTTTTCGCTACATATGGTCGAAGTGTTTCACCAGTCTCCTCCGATAAAACTTTTATTAATTTACCAGCATGTCGACGATGTTGTTCTGGTAATTGTAAACGAAATCTTGATGGATCATTATCATTACTATTAGACCATGCTATTTCAGCCCATTCGAAATCATCATTTGAATGTGTACCATCATGCATTTGTCGTAACATCTTTAAAAGATTTATTGAAATTTTCTACATACAACAAAGAAAATTATAAAATTATACCTCACGATTGAAAATTCGTCTACGAACTTTTTCATATTCTTCTTCGCGTTCTTCAAAGCTTTTACTACGACGGTTTTCTAAATTATTACAATTAAATTGTCTATCAGGCGATTTAAATGTATAATCTTCTATGCTATTAGAGTCGCGCTTCAAAATTGATCGTCTAGGTGGTTCATCATTGAATACAATATCATCTTGTATATGTTCTTTAAATTCTTTTTCCGGCACACGTGTATTTTTTGTTTTATTAACAACAACACATTTACCAGATGATTCGATATTATGTTCCATACCGAAATATGCAGCACAACGGTGCACTAACATACGTTGATAACTCGACATCGGTGGAAATTTAAAATGAGTCTTACTAAAACAAGCAAACAACAATATTTACAAACATTTTCTATAAAATAATTAATTATAAAATAGTTTACACTTTATCTTTGGCAAGACTGACTAGTTCCTGTTCAATTCTTAACATAAATGCTCGATCCTTTGTATTTCTATTCAATGTTTCCGGTATAAATTGCTCAAGATTTGTACCAGATGTATCGGTGTATTGTTGTTGTTGTTGTTGTTCACAACTACTATCTAGTTTATAAATTTCAATTAATAATTAGATACAATCAATATAATTAGAACAAACCTCTAGATAAACATGGAGAATTTGATGAACTACCTTCAAAACTACTTTGTTGCGAATTGGATTGTTGTTTCATTCTTTTATTACTGATCCTAGAAACTGTTAATGTATTTGAGCTTCCAACATTATTATTATTATTGATATTTGTTGAATTATTATTCATATTCCTCATACATTTTATACAACTCTCATTCGAACAATCACAATTAATGTTTTTCTTATTAATATTATTATTTATATGACTAGTATTATCTTTTTTATTACTATTATTATTATTATTACTATTACTATTTAACGACTCTTTTTCCATATGTTTATTATCGTTATTATTAATAATACGGCTGAGGTATTTCGGATCTGTTTCATCAACTGTTGTATCTTCAATATTATCAGCATTATCACCATCATCATAATCATCATCATCATCATCATCATCGCTATCATTTAAATTAAAGATTGGGGAAGAACAACACGGATTCTGTTGTTGTTGTTGTTGTTGGGATGAACTTCTTGATAGATCCGGTGATGATGGTACTAATGTAGAAGTAGGTGATATACAGACTGGTGAATTTCTAGATGGACTTAATACAACAATCGGTGATGATGGTAATGGTGGCGGCGATGTTGTTGATGAAGATATAATTTCGGTTGTCGCTATCACTTGAATTGAAGGCGGTGATAGTTCACGTGGTGGTGATGTTTCTTCACGCATCGCATGACTTCGTACCAGAAATTTCAATTTCGAATTATGCTACAATTTTATTTTTAATTATACTAAATTATCAAAATATAAATCAAATTGAATAAACTTACTCGTCCCCTCATTGACGATGGTGTACTGACTTTGTTGCCTTCATTATCACTTTCCATTGTCGTGTTTGGAACTCTTTGTTGCATGTTGTGTTAACTGTGCCACCTGAGAAAAAAAATTCGTTCTTTTCAAATTAAAATAATTTTGGAATTTTTTTTATAAATTACCTGAATATATTTTTCATAATGATAACGATGATAAGAGACGAGAATTTACACAACTGAAATTTAAATTAAAAAAAAATGATTTGATTAAAGTGAATACACTGCAGCTGATGCTTTAAAACATCCTATCGATCTTACATATTGCCCTATATTCCCTCTAGATATCCTAGTCCTCTACCCTTTCTATTTCCCTTCATTACAATCGCAATATTAAAAGTGTTTTATTAGTGTTTTTTTTTTAAGATATAAATTCAATAAAATACCGGTAAGTAAAATCTGAACTGTTTCACGCTAAACAGTTCCAATCGTTCTGTGGAACACCTACTGAACTTGACTTTATTTCAGCTGTTGTTATAGCATAAGCATGCGAAGAATAGTTTCATCGATTACAATAGCACCCCAACCTTAATTATCGTGTTTATCGATTTATAGTTCAAACGAACGAATTTTCTGTAGAAAACTTGAACATTTCCTGGAAAGTAAACACGATTAAATCTTTTTTTTTTAAGAAAAAGTAAAAATATCTACTGCATATAATATTGAGCAATATGTGGAAAATTCTAATGTTATTATTTTACTTAAGTTGAATTTAAAAGAAGAATCATTAAATGAAAATCCATATAATGTAAAGACACAGTAATCACATTGGAATGTAGTGTTCGACAAGTTCATGGTAACAGCAATCAATATTTCAACAAAATTAACAATCTGTCTCTTTTTTACATTAATAACAACCGATTAAATTACGTTCATACATTACACACAAAAATACACATGTACTAACAATTTATTCTGTCAAAAAAAATAGCTACACGTGTTATGTAGAAATGTTTTTAAAAATTAAATACATCGATTAGATAGACAAATAGATGGAAAAATCGTACATCTTTGTCACATTCTTTTATGATTGTTTGTAAATCTAAATAAGTTAGATAAAGACTAGATAATATTCCATTGAAATGTTATTAAAAATCCATCAGATTAATTCCCAATTAAAAGTAATTTAATCTTTATTTCCAACGAAAAAAGTTTTAATTCTAACGGATTTCTATTTGAGATAGTGTTAAATTGTACCATCACCACCACCAGTGATGAGGAAATGGTTTTGTCCTTGAATAAATCGCTATTCTACTATCATCATTATCAGCAAATAGCCTTGACGTCATGATGGTTGTCCTTGTTCCAAAACTACTACATATATACCAAGATTATTCACAATTAAACTTGATTTATTAATGCCATTTTTTCGACCTTACACATTTCACAACTGTTCACACCCTTTGAATCGTCGCCCTTTCTATCCCTATATCAATTGTTATCAAATGAATTAACAGTGGTTTATTCTGAATCATCATCAATGACCTTCTTTAGATACCCATTGTTAACTGTATGTATACCGTGACGTTTGATTTGTTCGTATCACGACAACTTTCTTTCATATAAGTCAAGGTTAATTTTTATTTTGTGTCTTTATATGTAAAAAACGATACCAAAAATCATTATTTTGCAATTATGCAGTGAAATCTTTTATATAGAAAAATTGGTGGATGCGCCGGGCGTATTCTTATCAATCCCCCCTCAATACTCTAATTCAATGATGAAAATTATTATGTTATCATATCAGAATCATGATTACCGTTAATAATAACAATAATAACTATTATTATTATTATTATTATTATAGGAATTTAACGAAAACTGGGTCGATACAGTTCTTAGAATTTCTCATTGAAGCATTTGATTCTTCATCAATAACTTTGTTTCAATGGATGAAATAATGATTTTCGCTGAATATGTGGGTAATATTTTCCTTTGACCTTTCTGTTGATACATTCAACAAGACACCCTCTAATTTTCGTTACCATTTCACATCGATAAATAACTATAATAAAACGTCCACAAAGAAAAAAAATCGTCAGCCAATGAAGGCGTGAGTCATTGTCTTAATAACAATCTAAAAACATTATAGTGACAATTAGATATCAACTTATCCATTCATAAAAATTATATCAAATCACATAACAACAACAACAAAAATAAAAACAAAAAGAGAATCTTAGTGTAGAAAGCGAAAATTTATTATCAAATTACATGAAGTGTGACTACTTTATCAATTGATAAAGTCAAGGTAAGTTTACGTAATGGCCTTGATTAAATTTATTGTTCTATGCGAATACAGATTAAATTTCAGGATTTAATGTTGTATATTTCAACAACGAAGTGTCGTTATAACCGAATATATTAACATTAGAATCAAATCACACCAATTTGTCATTATTCAAAGTAAATTTCGAAAATTCAATAAAATTCAATGTGAAATAAAGGCTCTAATCTATATTTTATAATGTTAGTTAGTTAGCATTTCCTGTTTCACCGGAAACATATTTAAAATTCATAAAGAATTTTTCTAAGCTTATTGATACTCAAAACATGTTACACGTTATCATCGATTTTCATTTGTTGTTTTCGGAAAAGCCTATTTTGCAATCAAAGTGTTGGCCATAGATTGTGAATTTCCATGATAACCAACAATTGTTTGCACACAATGATTAAAACAATAATTGTTTCTCAGGTAGCATGACTTGTGGAAAATACAAATTATATTTGTAAGAAGAATGCCACATAATTCGATTATTTTAATTAATAAATTCGAGACTCACCCTATGTATGTTGAATGGAAATTGGAAATTCTCAATAATCATTTCTAGTGTTAATAATAAAACGCTATGGCATTTATAATTCATAAATTATCAAATATTCAATTATAACTTTATCAGTTAATCGAATTGCAATAAAAATTTCTATTATAAGTCGTATCGAAATAATAATAATTATTATTATTATTGTTGTTGTTGTCCTATTTTGATTTATTCACCGAAAAATTCGTCCCGAAAAAAATGAAAATTTAGAATTAGAACGTATATCGAAAAAGGTAACTGACCTGATGCCTGACCTAATTCCCTCGATTTTCATCCCTTACTCTCCGGCTACTGAACATCTCTACCAACTTTCGATATTTATCCCGAATTTATTAAATTGAAAATTCTCAATAAACGAGAGACAAAGCACCATAAAATACTAATGAATTCCTCTATCAGAATTAAAAATCAACAACAACAAAATAAATAGGTCAGAACTCACATTTGATTTCCTTATTAATTAATACCAATCTAAACAATTAATTAATTATAAATACTAGGATCTATTGATAGATAATAAGATGATTATTCTGCATATCTGTGTATTTTGCGATAGGTCAGTCAACCCTCTACACTAACAAAACACAAAACTGTAATACCTGAAGAAGTGTTGCCTGGCAACCAGTTGGATCAGCAGCAGCACGCGCATTACAGGACAAAATGAATATTTAGAAAAATGCATTTCTCAAATACAATAATAATAATAATAACAATGTAATAATAGTAATACTAATAATTTCAATGTAGGTGGTAGTACAATTAGAATCAATATTTTCATTTTAATATATTTTTGGTAGTTATTTTAATTTTATATTTACATTACATTTGAAATCAATTAACTGATAAAGTGGTTGTTTTTTGTTTGTCTGTTTAAATACTTTAACGTATTGGGAATATATCGTTAAAATTCGCCCACCACCAGCCTTGATTTAGCCTTATTATATCTTGTGATTTTTTTAATAGAAATTGAAGAAGCAATAGCTAAAAAGCCGATCAAAACCAATAGAAAATGTTCCTCTCTTTGATAGTGCTTATTTCAAAACGACTACGTCCGCTAATCAAACAACACACACACACACACACACGCATAAAAAAGATATTTGTTAAAGTTAATTAAATGCCAAACTTTGACATTTTGCAGGTATAAAGATATACCAAAAAGCGTAAAAAAAATCGAGACAATAATAATAGACCTAACGATAAATCTAAATAAATCATTCATTCAAGTAAATAGACGGTTTATTTATAAAATTTCAACACTAATTAACGTATAATTCATCTACTTTAATCGACTTGACTTGCATGGCTTGAGATGATGCCATCCACTTGTAAATGAGTCGATGAAGAATTAGAAATATAGGCAACAAACTCTAGGCCGATACAGCAACCCTTTCATTTTTTTACCGTAGCTAATTTGAAAGTGGGGTAAAAGAACTATTCGATAACTGCCCAAAATACCCAAATATTCTATTTAAAAGAAATTTATTTTGGATTTGGCACTGTGATTACGAACAAGAAAAATGAACTTAGAGAAAATGTAAGGCAACATGATTTATTAAAAATTAACATTTCTTACGATCGTTTTGTCAAAAAGATGTTGTTTTCTCCCCCATTTAACAAATAATCGACTAAATTTAACTGACAAAGATGTTTCAAGGTAAAATATTAAAAATAAATCTTTCTGAATGAGTGGAGTATTTAAAACGAGACGAATTTGATCATTAACGTAATAATAATAATAATGATGATTGGTAAAACGTATGATGATGCACTTCTCTATATCTATCACCACCTTATCTAACCATCCCCCAATTGCGGCCTCCTTTTGATTAACATTTAGTAGAATTGTAGCAAAAAAATCTCCACCAACAATGTCGAATAATAATCTGTTTAAAATTATAACGCAGATCAATAAATTCAACAACAGATGTCAGTCAATTTTGATTTATATAAAGTAAATAAAGGCTAATAAAATTTTAAAATAAACATCCTTCACAAATATCATCCAATAATACTAATAATAATAACAACAAAATATCAAGCTTAACATAACCTTTCCAATAATTTGCAACAAAAGCAAAAAAAAATGTTGAGCAGTGGAGGGACACAACAACAATAATAACAACAATATAAACAACGGTTGCTAAACTTTGAATAAAAAAAAACTGTATCTTAACTAAATTTCTATGAAAATTTTCACAAATCGTGTTAATCACCGAAAAGAAAAACGGAACCGTAAATCGAAATAGTTGCCTCGAAGAGATTTTTGCACTTTTCTAACAGAGTCAAGCAATAAAAATTGCACCGACATGATTATGGGAATTATTGACAGGGGTTTAATTGAAATTTTTATGATTATTTTAATTGATAAATAGTAATTATATTAGAAATACTTACAGAATTGAAAAAAAAACACCTGTAATATAATCTCTGCAACACACGACAATATCTCCAATAACACAATTTTTTTCCGCTTGCTTCCACTGATTTTAGTGGAATTTGAGTGAACGCATTTCATGTGGACAGCCTGCTCGAACTGTCAATTGCAGCGCTATCTATTCCACAGAAGACGCAGTTCACTCCGTTACATGAAAGAAAACTGTAACTTAGGTAATTATCCTAATAAATTCAGATAATAATTTAAAACATTGTTAACTATTTTAGAAAATACGACAATTATGTCGCTAATTGCTCGTTTAATGGTAAATTGAGCGAATTTGGTCGTATAAAACGAGTACAATCAATAGATGACGCTTTCGAATTGCAGGGCGCCAATGACAATTTCTCATGAAATATCCCCAAACTATAGCCATCCTGTTCATTTAATTTGACAATTGATAATTAATTAGTTGTAAATTGAAGACTTTTTTTAATTAAAAAGAAAAAAAGAAAAATCTAGTCAGTCGAAGAATTACCAAAATTTCAAAGTAGTTTGATTGAAATCGCATCATATTTTCATATAAATTAATACAGATTTTGTTTAGAAAAACTATGGAAAACCCAGAAAATACTCAACAAGAGACGAATACTAACAATAAACAAGAAAATTTAAAACGTACACCAACAAATCAAACAAAACCAAGTACATCGAATGATGAGAAAGCACCAGATAGTTCAGATAATAATAATACACAACAGAAAACGAAAACATCAAAAGCTAAAAAACGTAAAAAACCAAAAGATAGCACAGCACCACGTCATCCTTTAACCGGTTTGTTTTATCTATTATTTGGTTTATTTGTTGAAATTTGAATTACCCGTGTGTTATTTAGGATATGTACGGTATTTAAATGATCGCCGTGAAACTGTACGCAGTGCAAATCCAAATTTATCATTTGCTGATATAACAAAAATGCTAGCAAGCGAATGGACGAATTTGCCAGTTGATAAGAAACAACAATATTTAGATGCTGCTGAACAAGATCGTGAACGTTATACTAGAGAATATAATGCATATAAACAAACAGAAGCTTATAAATTATTCACACAACAACAGAATGAGAAAAAAATTAAAGAAAATAAAGACGAACCAAGAACAACAACAACAACTGTTGTTATTATTATTATTATTATCATAGATTTATTAGCTAATTCGTAATTATATGCGTGATTCTTTTTAGAATACATCTCAGTCACAATCGGTTGTTGTAAAAGATCAACAACAAGATGTTGATTTTGGTAATTTTGATATACCAATATTTACAGAAGAATTTTTAGATCATAATAAAATGCGTGATTCTGAATTGCGACAATTAAGAAAATCAAATACAGATTATGAACAACAGAATTCTATATTACAAAAACATATTGAAAATATGAAAGATGCTATAACAAAATTAGAAAATGAAATACAACAACAAGAGAAGAACAATCAATCATTACAGAAACATTTAGATCATTTAAGGGTTACGTTAACGAATGGATTTTCCAATGTCAAATTACCAGGTTCATACTATTAATTCGTTGCTTCCAATTTTCGTTTAATTGAATCTTTGTAGGGATAAAAGAAGTAGCGACACAACAAAATATTGATTCGTATATGACGAATTTACATTCAGTTTTATTAGAAAATAGTAATCACGATACGAATTTATTACAGACTGTACGTAATATTGTTGGACGATTAGAATTTAATGGATGACATTCACATCGTCGAGGAGGCAAAACAAAAATCACGTAAATCACGCCTATTCTCATTCATTTCAATCATTTTATTTCATTTGAGGATTTTTCTTCTAATTTTTACAAGAACATTGTTTTATTAAGAATCTGTGATTATTTATACAGATTTATGTTAGAAATACATTCTTAATTAAAATAAATATCCTAATTTATACAATTGTGTGTTGATTGCGAAAATTCCTAAAAAGCCAATAATTGAACAGTTGATAAAAGTCGTTGTTGTGTATAAAGATTACAAACTGTGATAAATTTAATGGAATACATTTTTTTTTGTTATTTAAAAAATGTTTCTGTAATTGTCGATTGCGCCATTTCAAAGGATTAAAAGAATAATTTCCGAAATTTTATTGGAAAAAAACACAATTTAGTTTGCGTCATTAGATACCAATAAAAGTGTAAAGGTAAATTATATCATTTACAATGATAATAATCATTGTCGTGTTGTTCTTTTTATTAAAAACAGAGATAACTTTTTACAACTTGTAAATATGAAAAATCAATTTGTTATCAATGTGTGTAATAATAATTTACTAATTATTGATGATGGGCCAATCAAATTTATTGGTATTGTACTTGAATATTTATCAATTAGTTGTTTAAAAGTCGATGTGTTTCTAAGACATTTTCAGTATCGATTTGGCTGAGTATTGAGAAAGACCAAAAATATGCTACGATTATTATTCATTTTGGGACTCTCCAAAGCAGTTTTAAGTCAACGTAAGTCGTTCATTATCTCATTGATTATATTGCTTTAACAAAAATTTTTTTATATATAAAAAAAGAAATAGCCCCTTCAGCACAATGCCCATCTGTTGATAGTTATGAAACTATTTACATACCAGCTGAGGTTTGTAGTAAATTCTATATTTGTTCAAATGGTGTTGCCTATCTGTATGATTGTCCAGCTGGATTATATTTCAATCCGTTATTGAATGTTTGTGATTGGCCAGAGAATGTTGCCTGTAACAATTCTACCCCAGTTACTACAAATCAACCATCAACAACGACAACAACAACATCTCCACCACCAACGATTATAACACAAACAACGACAACAGGAAGACGAACAACATCACAGCCAATAACTTACACAATAATAGCAACAACAACTTCCGGAGATGATAATGGAAGTGATAGTGGTTCTACTGATTCAAACGAATCAAACAATTCAGATGATTCTAATGGATCCAATGATGACGATTCCAATGAATCAAAAGGAAACAGCTCAAATGAATCCAATTCTAATGAGGATTCACATGATGGCAACGATGATAATAGTACAAATGAGTCAAACGTCACAATAATAACAACAACAGCATCAACCATTACAACAACAACACCAACAAGATTAACAACAGAACCAATAACTTACACAACAAGAGTAACAACAACATCCGGAGACGATGATGGAAATCATAGTGGCTCTACTGACAGTAACAATGATTCAAACGAATCAAACAATTCAGATGATTCTAATGGATCCAATGAATCAAAAGGAAGCAACTCAAATGAATCCAACTCAAATGAATCCAATTCAAATGAGGATTCACATGATGATAATAGTACAAATGAATCAAATGTCACAACAATAACAACAACAGCATCAACCATTACAACGGCAATACCTGCAAGATTAACAACAGAACCAATAACTTACACAACAAGAGTAACAACAACATCCGGAGACGATGATGGAAATCATAGTGGCGCTACTGACAGTAACAATGATTCAAACGAATCAAACAATTCAGATGATTCTAATGGATCCAATGAATCAAAAGGAAACAGCTCAAATGAATCCAATTCAAATGAGGATTCACATGATGATAACGATGATAATAGTACAAATGAGTCAAATGTCACAACTATAACAACAACAGCATCAACCATTACAACAACAACACCAACAAGATTAACAACAGAACCAATAACTTACACAACAAGAGTAGCAACAACATCCGGAGACGATGATGGAAATCATAGTGGCGCTACTGACAGTAACAATGATTCAAACGAATCAAACAATTCAGATGATTCTAATGGATCCAATGAATCAAAAGGAAACAGCTCAAATGAATCCAATTCAAATGAGGATTCACATGATGATAACGATGATAATAGTACAAATGATTCAAATGTCACAAGAATAACAACAACAGCATCAACCATTACAACAACAACACCAACAAGATTAACAACAGAACCAATAACTTACACAACAAGAGTAACAACAACATCCGGAGACGATGATGGAAATCATAGTGGCGCTACTGACAGTAACAATGATTCAAACGAATCAAACAATTCAGATGATTCTAATGGATCCAATGAATCAAAAGGAAACAGCTCAAATGAATCCAATTCAAATGAGGATTCACATGATGATAACGATGATAATAGTACAAATGAGTCAAATGTCACAACTATAACAACAACAGCATCAACCATTACAACAACAACACCAACAAGATTAACAACAGAACCAATAACTTACACAACAAGAGTAACAACAACATCCGGAGACGATGATGGAAATCATAGTGGCTCTACTGACAGTAACAATGATTCAAACGAATCAAACAATTCAGATGATTCTAATGGATCCAATGAATCAAAAGGAAGCAACTCAAATGAATCCAACTCAAATGAATCCAATTCAAATGAGGATTCACATGATGATAACGATGATAATAATACAAATGAGTCAAATGATTCACATGATCATCATCACCACCATCATAATTCAGATGAATCCAGTGAATCCAATGAAGACAATTCGAATGGATCAAAAGGAAGCAACTCAAATGAATCCAATTCAAATGACGATAACGATGATGGTAATACAAATGAATCAAATGATTCACATAATCATCATCATCATCATCACCACAATCATGATTCAGATGATTCCAGTGAATCGAAAGAACACGATTCGAATGGATCAAAAGGAAGCAACTCAAATGAATCCAATTCAAATGACGATAACGATGATGGTAATACAAATGAATCAAATGATTCACATAATCATCATCATCATCATCATCATCATCATCACCACAATCATGATTCAGATGATTCCAGTGAATCGAAAGAACACGATTCGAATGGATCAAAAGGAAGCAACTCAAATGAATCCAATTCAAATGACGATAACGATGATGGTAATACAAATGAATCAAATGATTCACATAATCATCATCAT
Source organism: Meloe dianella (assembly GCA_028455855.1). Lineage (NCBI taxonomy): Eukaryota > Metazoa > Arthropoda > Insecta > Coleoptera > Meloidae > Meloe > Meloe dianella. The sequence goes on along the minus strand of JAPTHL010000047.1, from coordinate 8,204,838 downwards.
CATCATCATCACCACAATCATGATTCAGATGAATCCAGTAAATCGAAAGAACACGATTCGAATGGATCAAAAGGAAGCAACTCAAATGAATCCAATTCAAATGACGATAACGATGATAATAATACAAAGCACCATAAAGATCAGAAAAATTAAGACAGCACATCCAAAATACTTGAAACTATTTCAAAAAAAAATTATATATTTCAAAGCAATAATAAATTAATTGATTATAGAAAATGAATAATGAAGTTTCTAATATCTACCTTCATGTAAAAAAAAACGTTTATCTTTGTTGTCATAACACAAATTTTATCAATTATTGTGTATAACTACTGTCAATAGTCATCATTTTCTGAAAATCTACATCTCTTCAACTTATCAAAATAATAACAATCATAAAAAAATTGAAATAAAGATCACGATCAAGGTTGAGATTTGAGTAGGTTTTTTTTTATATCACAAACGTTATTTAATCAATGATAATTGAAATATTGATAAACAACAATAATCGAATTATCTTAATCGCATTTAATTAGTAATAAATATGTCAAAATTACGTATTAATAACGTATAATAGAATGCCACAAAGACTTCGCTTCAATTTTGATATGATAACAGAAAACTCGAATAATCTACCATATGGTAAGATTACTGGCAATTGATAATAGTGACAAAAACAATAATAATAATGATGATAATTATATCAATAAATTTAGACAATTTTCAAAGAAGAATCGTATAATAATCACTGAGATATTCAACATGTTTCGTTTAACTACCCTTAATTCGAATTGAACACAAGTGGTTTATTTAATCGCTTAGGTTCCAATTGGACTTCCATTCTACGAACAAGACATTACTGCGTTATACAGTGCAAAGGATTCTCATTGAATTCACTTAAATGTTTTTGCAATCGCCAAACATAACATGGAATAAATAGATTAGATATGAATATCATTGACAATTTATTTCCGTCTATTAACCAATATTTCAATTACAATCATTATTATTATTATTAATTACCTGTCACAAAAATACAATAAAATCATTAATTCTTCTTTAAACATCCACAATCCAACCATATCGGCTTATGCATTATTAATGTTAATCAGTAACAATCATGGGGGTGTTGCGTTTTTGTTCTTGGTGGGGCAGAATCGTACGCAAAATCACCGTTACATACAACCTACTCACAGTTAACGTGAACAAGACACGTTTATATATAAAGAGGCAGTTATAGAGTACAATAGAATCATTCTATTGGTTGTATTCGAAGGGGTAAACGTTCAGATTTTCTTTCAAATAAGTAAACAATTCAACATTAGCGATTTCAACGGTGGTACGTTTCGCAAGTTTTAAGATAATTAAAAGAAGAATCCAGCGGAACTTTTGATTGTGCTCGACCGATTCATCCACAAATGGTAAGAGTTATTCGGTTTTCTTTCATAATATTGAAAAGTATTGATAATAATTGTAATAATAATAATGGATTTTAAAACAATTCGCCCGGCGCATCCACCAAAATTAACGCGATTTATTTGAATTTTATTTTATTATCAAGTTCTTGTACCAACTATCATAATGACTTGTTAAAGTCACCCACGCGCTTTAAACTGACGGAAAAAGTGGATACTTTGAGGGATTCAAAAAAAATTAATCATTTTCAGTAATTTTGTGTACTTGAGAATTCTTCTACAGATTCATGAAAGTTGAGAGGCAACTTGAACAGATACTAGCCACTTAAAGTTTTGTTTTTGAAGTTGACAATGAATGAAATTAACGAATTATCAGATAAAACAGCTTCATAAGTGAGAAATTTGTTCGTCTAACGCTTGGTACAGGTGCGGCCACTTGAGGTCCACCCTGGCGCCGTTACAGTTAGAGGCGGTTCGAAAATTTGTTTGTATCGGCCGATTTGGCGAAAAATGCGACATCCATCCAGCAAATAATCACCAAGTTATTGGATGGAATCTAATAAGAACTTGTTAGAGTCACTCATATATTTCCAATTAACGGGAAAAGAGTTGCAATGTTGACGGGTTTCTTTTGACGAAAACATTGAAATTTGTAAAAATAGTACAGATTAGAGAAATATTTTGGTGGGTGCGCCGCCCGACCCGCCCGGCGCATCCGCCTAAATTCAGCTCCTTTTCTTTTAAACAAATCTAAATGTTGTTAATTAATCATTATTTTGTAGGTATTTGACCAAATTATTTTGAATTCATATTTTCAAATAATTCAGTTGTTTTCTCCATTTTGAAGATTTACAAACGATTTTTGGATGTTTTTGTTCGTTTAATTCAACGAAAGAAATCGTACAAATGTTGCCAGTAACAACCGCAAATCTTGTATCTAATTAGACCGTCTGATTATAAAGAATCTTTTTTTTTCTCTGTGAGAGTTGGAAAAACAAAACTTTTTCCTTTATCTTACTACCAGATTTATGCTTAATTAACAATTCTTTCCACATAATGAATCAAGAGAAGCCAAAGAAACTTTTGATAATAAATTTAACAAAGGATGCATTATCGTCATTTACATTTCTCCTTTAGATTTTATTCCAATTTGTAAAAATGAGAGAGTAACAAACAAAATACTCCACTAATAAAATAATATTACAACATATTAGTTTTTGAAACGAATAAGCAAATTAATTTGTTTTAATCATAATTAGTGAAAAACCATCGAATTGTTTGATTCAAGTGCTATTGAAATATCTTAGTGGAATATTATACATTTTATACAGATAGATTATTAATGATACTACAAAGATGTGTACTTTAGATTGATCAAATCCTAATTGTACTATTAATTACAATTTTGATAACGACAAACAATTATTATTTGTAAATAATAGAAGGAAATCCGTTAATTTTTTATCGATCATCAACAATAAAACAATGATAATCTGATCTATAAAGATAATTGAATATTTATCACCAATATTACCGCAACTAGTTTCTTTTTGTTCACTGAAAGTTCTGCCTTAAAGCCACCACATCCAATCCATTTGATTACAGTTTACATTATTGATTCTGTAGAAATTGTACTTAAACTGGATTTCAATCAACCGTTTATTTTTTAAATAAACACAACACCAAGAATAAATAAAACAAAAAATTGGATAATTGAAACTGATTAGTAGGAAACAACAACGACTTAGCAGATTAAAAGGGATTATATTCAATTTATATATATTTTTAGAAAAGAAAGTTATTTATCGTGCAATTCTAAAAAAATTTCCCCAACTTTTTTGTTTAATGAATTAAAATTAAAATTCACGCGATGCTTCAATATAATTTATTATCATTTAAATTTCATTAGGATTTTCCACCCGTTCGCGTACAATTTCAGCTTCATCACTGATGGAATAACTAGAAGAAATATGTGATTACTAATACGATGATGCATACACGAGATGCATTTCAACAACTTTGTAATAAAATTAACGGCTATTATTTAGAGAATTTCTTTAATTCTAATTACAGGCTATAATGTCGCATTGTAAACTGTTCTTCATCTGCATTATAACATTAACAATTGTCGTATTTGTGGAGAGTCAAGCTAAAGACTTGTGTCAGCGGCCAAAGAATAGTTTCGAGAATCTCAATCATCTGTACGATTACGTTGAATGTCTTAAATCACAATCATCAACAAGGTAAATTGTGATGATAATGATTTGTTTTGTTTGATAACTGATCGATTTCCAGGTATGGTAAAAGATCATATCCACCGATATTTGGGAAGATTCGTCCGAATTTCGTGAATGATTACGACAGTTTATTGCAATTATACGATCTACTTTATCACCACAACAATGATGAATGATTCATCTACTAAAAGAAAAAAAAAACACAAAATTACTTTAAAACTACACACTCAATCCAATTATTCAATATTTGGAATTCTTTATAGATGTTTGTAACTTCTTATATAACATTTCTCTTTAAAAATACAGTGTGAGCAATTTGTCTTTGTTTTCGTTTAATTGAAAATCCTCCACTAATCCGTCTGGTTTTACATGATAATTTAGAGCTCAATAATTGGGCTAATTAAAAAAAAATCATCCATCTGTGAAGTGGCCGGTACTTTTCCATTTCTAGTTACAATTCATACAAGTACGTGGGCAATTATGATAACAATAAGATTAACTTTAATGATAACAATGAGTACTGTTTGTTTAAAAGTGACAAATTTTCATTTCCAGAATTAATTGTAAATTATTCGATTTTTTTTTAATTCTAAATTTCCAATAATCACCCCGTATTATTAATGCATTGTTTCTAGGAAAATCTCTTCAATGTGATTCATCTATGACTGTTAATAATAAATAAATCGTAATCTGTTTATCATCAGATCCATTTCCTTGAATTACGTGACAAAATCTACTTGATAAGAATTGTTAACTGTATTCGTTATATTGTGCAGATTGACTTTTAATTGAAACAATGCGAATTTTCATTGCTTTATTGGCAATTGCCTCTGTATTGGGGGATTGTAAGTAATTCTTTTATTGATCAACAAACCGCTTCAATACGATTATTATAGCTCCTAATGATGCATGTCCACCTGTTGATGGAGGTGATCCAGTTTATCTACCACATGAAGATTGTGGCAAATTCTACGAATGCTCTGATGGTACCGCCTTTCTTTTGGAATGTCCAAGCGGTTTACATTTTGACACACAACTAAATGTTTGTAATTGGCCTGAAAATGTTGATTGTTCTAATAAAACGACAATAACGATCGAGGGAACCAATGGAGAATCAGCTGAACAGTGGATCGATGAATCAACATATCAATCAGCTGAAGAAGCACCATCAAAAGAATCTAATGGCGATACCAAATCTTCAAAAGATACAAGTGATGAGGTATCAGCTGACGACAGAATAGAATCAGACATCTGTCGTCGGAATCCAGATGAATTTTTCCTAAGACCACATCCAACAGATTGCATTAAATATATTTCTTGTAATCATGGTCGAGCATATGTGATGCCATGCCCAAAAAATTTACATTTCAGTCCTGTATTACGTGTGTGTTTACCATCTGAACAAGCTGAATGTCAACAATAATACAGTAGTTTTATTATATTGCAGTCAAATTACATTACAATAAAAATTGATAAAAGTAAATGCAGGTGTGTTTTTTTTATCTTTCAACAAAATCACTTTTTTTATATATAAGTAAATATTTCGTCTATAGTTCCATAAATCAATCAAGGTGACATCTTAATCTACGTTAATCAACGCAGAAGCACCATATAAAAACAGATATTTGGGGAACAGTCGTATCAGTTTTTTAATAGCACTCAAGTTGTCCAAATTAATTTTTGTAAAGAAGTCACTGACCCAACTAGAGATGAATTTAGTGATTAGTTTTGTTGTTTTAATTAATTTTATTTTTGTACAAGCTACCAGTAAGTCGAAGCAATATTGTGTAGGTTTTCTTTTATTTTTCTAAAAACAAAAATAAATTATGTTTAGCTCCATCAGATTTATGTCCAAAGATTGATAGATTTCCGGTTTATCTACCACATGAAGACTGTGGGAAATTCTATGAATGTTCTAATGGTGTAGCGTATGTCGTTGATTGTCCTGCTAATTTACATTTTAATGTTCGATTGAATGTTTGTGATTGGCCACAAAATGCCGGTTGTCAAGATAGAAACACTACAACTTCAACAACATCGCCGAATGTTACATCTACAACATCAGCACCAACTAATGGAACAACATTATCACCGAATGTTACCTCTTCAACTGCAGAAGATTTATGTCCAAAGATTGATAGATCGCCGATTTATCTACCACATGAAGACTGTGGTAAATTCTATCAATGTTCTAATGGTGTAGCATATGTCGTTAATTGTCGTGCTGGTTTACATTTCAATGCTCTATTGAATGTTTGTGATTGGCCACAAAATGCCGGTTGTGAAGATTGGAACACTGTAACTTCAACAACAGCGCCGTATGTTACGTCTACAACAACTGAAGCCAATACTACATCAGCATCAACTAATGAAACAACATCATCACCGAATGTTACCTCTTCAACTACAGAAGATTTATGTCCGAAGACTGATAGATTTCCGGTTTATCTACCACATGAAGACTGTGGCAAATTCTATCAATGTTCTAATGGTGTAGCGTATGTCTTAGATTGTCCTGCTGGTTTACATTTTAATGTTCGATTGAATATTTGTGATTGGCCACAAAATGCCGGTTGTCAAGATAGAAACACTACAACTTCAACAACATCGCCGAATGTTACGTCTACAACACCTGAAGCGAATAGTACAACATCTGCACCAACTAATGTAACAACATCATCGACAGTATCACCGAATGTTACCTCTTCAACTACAGACGCCAATAATAGTACAACATCTGCACCAACTAATGGAACAACATTATCACCGAATGTTACCTCTTCAACTACAGACGCCAATAATAGTACAACATCTGCACCAACTACTGGAACCACATTGTCACCGAATGTTACCTCTTCAAATACAGACGCAGATACAGTAACAACACCTGCACCAACTAATGGAGCAGTTACATCTGCAACAACTGAAACAACAGCAGCACCTACAAGTGAATTACCAGATGAAGTAACGACTGCAGCAACAGTACCAACTACAACAGAATTAAAAGACGTTTGTAATGAACACCCTACTGAAACATATTTGGCACCACATCCTACTGATTGCGCTAAATATTTGTATTGTAATTCCGGTAAAGTACAAATAATGAGTTGTCCAAGTGGTAGACATTTTAATCCAGTTATGTTAATTTGTACATTATCAAGTCAGGCTGGATGTAATGCTTAATCATGAATAAAGCAAATTGAGATAATTAAAAAAAAAACATTAGTTCTCGAATCATTAACTAATCATCCATTACCTCATTTACTGATAATAGACATCCGACTATGGATTAATTGATAAAATTGAAGGATTACGATATTCCTTGTAAATTGAAATCATTTTATCAGCTTCAAGTGGTTTCTTATTGAGATACAGTTCGGTAGAAAAATGCATCATCACTGACATCACTCTTCTACCAGATTAATTTAACTAAAACAAAATATTTAGAACGCAGCAAATTGATTTTATTTTTTTCCCAATTATTTCTCATTTAAATTATTACAATTATTTATGTTTTGTTGATTTATTAATTCACTTTTTAATTTTTCTAAATACTGTAAACGTATTCTTGTCACTTGTAATCGATTAGCTAAATCTTCATATAATGGTTTTGCCAAATTTGCAACAATATTAACTAATTCTGCTGTTTTTATCGCATCATTATGCAATGTCGCTAAGAAATCATCAATACCATTATCTTCTTCTTCATGGCTATGCATCTGTTCTTGTGCTAAAATCCCTGGAAGTTTTACTACACCTATAAGAATTCTTGTTTTTTTATTTTTTTACAGCATAGTATAAAGATAATAATAATGGATATATGGAACCTTCTAAATTATATCCACGTAGTGGAGATTTTTCGATAACAATCTCAATTTCACGTCGGTCATATTCTGTGCCATTTTTATAAGCTTGAAAACATGTCAATTGTACATTATTACTATTTGAACCTTGATTTGTTTGATATACAGAAAAGATTAATCCAACAAATAACGAGTCCATCATTTGGTAACTAGCTTGTGTCCGTAGATCTGATAAAATTTGTTATGAAAATCTATGAATAAATAAAATTGTTTATAAAAACATACCAACATGACTGGGCCATACTGTAATATGTGGATGTGAATGGTACCATCCTAAAACACGCATTGTCCGTCCCAATTTCGTTGTTAATTCTTCAGCATATTCAGCAGCTTTGAATAATTGTTCCGGTGATATTTCAACACGATCCGGTTGTTTATCACTACGGTGCAATACTAATGAAGCAAATATATATACGGTTGATGCTTCTTCGTCTACCTAAAATTGAAAACAATCAATTGAATGGTAATAGGGAAAGGGATTGTAACAATGAAAAGAGGGTTACTTCTCCGATTAGAAGGCCCATGACTTCTTCTTTTTCAGTAATAAGAGCATGTTGGAGGCACACCACATACACATCAGATGATAAAACGACTTTTTTTAACTGATTTCTAGTCTCCATTGTGTCCATACCAAAATTGCTAGATAGCTTTTTATCTTTAAAATTTCTGGAGAATTTTCAAACAAATAATTAAGGTTAAGATAATTGTCGAATTGTTGCCAACATTTAACAAAGAACCATATACTTAATATACGGATAATAGACCATGCTAACGCGTACCGAAGGAAACCTATATCTTCCTACTTTTTTTAGGAGCGAGCTCGATGTTTCTGCGCAGGCTTGAACATCTCATAATATATATACTACATGTCCTCACAGTTTAAGGGAAAGAATTAATTTTTATTTTTACATCAAAAATGTATGAAAATCGTTATCTTTACAATTAAATCGAAAAATTTTAAATTGAGGATTTGTTCTCTGATTTTCCTAGATGTGTACAGCACTTATAAATGATTATTCTTTACTAATAAAATTAAAAAATAAAGGAAACTATTTGATTCCATCGAATGACGTTTGCAAAATTTGTTTAGTTTGTGAGCAAATTTTTCGAAGTTATGAAAATGATATTTTAAAAAAATCAAACTTTTTTATATTTCTACAAACTACAATATTTTTATCGTTGTTTCACATATATAACAGATTATTCAATTGTACTGAAATGAAGGAGCATTTATTTTTTCTGGATATTAAGTCTAATATCGATGATCATAAATCAACATTAATAAAGTCGATTATCGACGTCTTCATCCGAGTTAGATTGTTTCATAAAACAAAACATTTCAATGAAAAAGATTCTTATGTAAGGCATAAATTAACAAAATTAATTCTGTTCCATAATCAGTAGCACTTATAGTGTTTTTCATTAGTATTTTTATTTTTTCAATTTATTGTTTTGTATTTCATAAGAATAAATAAATTTAAAGTCGACCAATCTTCTTTCCGTGAATATGCATATCAATTTATGGCTTTTCAATAGACTCATTATTGTGCTGATACGTTATATATGTCTCACCTCTGAAACTAACGCATGTGCATTAGAGCTGTTCTCGCTACTAGTCGATAGAAAGAGACACAGGATCATGCTTTCCTTCGCTACGCTTCCTCACATTTGTTTGGAATGATTACTATCCCCCACTGCAAATAACACAAATTCTCTATTGTTTTCCTTCTATTACGCAGCATTTGTATTTCACATTTCATTCTAATAAAAACCACGACTACAGCTGTCATCTATACAGTTTTAATAAAAACGAAACGTACAGTGTCGTTAAGATAGAAATCTAACTTATTATTATGTTAGTACGCATGTGTGAAATTTGAAAATTCGTTTTTCAACTGTCACCGCTTGCAATCAATTTGTATCAATGTGAACAATTATTAAAACAAACGAAATTAATTAATTCGACTAAAATAATGTTAACATTAGACGAATTCACGTTATGGCTGCAACAGATGGGTTACTACAAAGATTTACCTACAAATTTAAGACAGTTGAGTAGATTTCTTGGTTTGTTGTTTGTTATAGGTTATATGTTTTGTTGTTATATACGAAAATATTAATTCGATGCATTTTATTCGATTAGAATATGGAATAGACAAACATCACATATTTTTAAACAAATTGTAACAAATACCCGACCGAGAAATGATATCGATATGGCTAGAAAGAATATAATTATAGAACGAATGAAACGTAAAGCATCAGTATTAAAACACGATTTATACCCTAATGAACGTATTGAAATCTATGAAGAAAATCGAATGTTAGAGAAACAGATCAATGTTCTCAAATATTGTAATAGAGAAATTGATAATAAAGTAGAACATATTGTGAAAAATAACAATACAGAATGTAGTACAATTCTAACAGATTTGTCGATTTTTAAACTATTAATAATTGATTTTTAGATATAAAATTAGTGGCATTAAAGCAAGAAATCAACGATAATAAAGATAAATTATTTGTTTTATATAGAAAATATAAAACAATCCAACAACAAATCGACCAAGTTGAAAAAATGATCGTTTCAATTACGAAACAAACCATTGAAAATAATCAATTTAATTCGAATGAAATTAATGTGAGTTATATTGTGTGTTATTAGATGAAATCAATCTAAAATAAGCAATTCTTTTTGTAGTTAACATTAAAAGACTGTGTAGGAAAATTGAAGAGAATCAATGAAAAACATAAAAATATTCCAAATTTAGATAAAACATTATTAAATTCAACAATTACAAAGAAATCATTTTTCAATTCAACATCATGCTTCTTATCAACACCATCAACTAATAAAAAAACACCAATTATCACACCAATCAATAATCGACGAGAATCATTAGGCTTATTGCCCCATTCTTGTTTAGATCAATTAGATGATGTTTTCTTAGAACAACCATCATCATTATCAACAATGGCACGTTGTTTATTCCCAGATAATTCAACGAATTATATATCATCATCAATAACAAATTCGATATATTCAGAGACAAATAATTCGTATTATTTTGACAATTTTCTATTGGAGAAATTATCACAAAATCGTGAGATTAATGATATTTTAACTAAATTATTAGACAACAATAATAATTCGTTAATATTTAAATTATGGGAAGATCAATATAATGATTTATTAACAGAATTGAATAGTAATTATTTGGAATTTAATAAGATTTTAGAAAGTAATTATTGTGATTCACGTAAAGATAATGAAATTGAATTGAATTTCAATCATGTTCAAGTTGAGATTGCAAATATAAAAGAAATGAAACGAATCAAAGAATTACAAGATTTGATTGATCGTAATAAAGATCAAATTGTTGATATTCAATTAAATGTTGTTGATTATGAATTGGATAAACAAATTAAATATTTACAAGAGAAGAAAGACTTGTTACAAAAACAACAATTATCATCATCATTATTATTATCATCGAATTCGTATAATTTACAAAAGATTCATCATCAAATTCGTATAAATAATGAACAAATATTAATAAAAAAGAGTATGATTGATGAGAGTAATTTATCGATAAATCGATTAATTGATTTAATTAAGAAGAATTGTAGTGAAATTAATTTTAATATAGAAAAATTCAATAATTTTATATTCGATCAAAATTGGTTTCTAACATTAATTAATAATTATACATTAACAGAAATTGAGAATTTAATTGGATTTCCATTGGAATTTTACAAAATAAATTCATCAAAGTATGTTCGTTAACTTAATTCTAATTTAATTGGATTTAATTTGTTGTTGTTGTTATTGTTGCTGTTTCAGTACTCACATGTTTTATTTGAATGATGAAAAGTCGAAATTGAATCAACTGTTATCAACATTGGGATATCATTTCAATGATGAGACGATAATTTGTGATCAAATTAGATCAAAATTCCGATTGAATTTGTTGAAATCATTGCTAAATAGAGATAGTGATGATGGAATGGCTTGTAACAATCAAAATAGTATGCTTCTCTTGTTTTGATTGTTATTATTGCTTGATTTATAATGAATTCTTGTAGAATTGATAGTGGAACATTGTTTTATCGATTACATAAATGAGATGGAAGCAATTGAACGTCAATTGGGTAAACGATTCGATTTGTTAATTACAACAGTTAGAAGAAATGTTGAGTTATGGTCAGAATTACCATTCGGTGATTACCTGTCCGTAGATAGGCAAATCAATGGAAATTCCTATAAATATTATAAGAAACTATTGGAAATTCGTCAGGAACGTATGTAAACTTCTTTTTTCACTTATTTTTAATTACTCTGTCTTAGAAAAAAATGAATCAAATTGCAATACATTTATATATTTTAGAAATAAAATTTAATAATTTTTTTTTTTTGTAATTTTCTAATTTTATTTACAACCATTTCAGTCAGCTGAAGCAAGCAAGATTACAGTTGAATTTCCATATAAACAATAGAATTTATTTATTATCGCCTCTTTCTTTTCTTTTTTTTTGAAAAAATATTAACACTTTATACAAATTTGAATTTTTGTTGTTCTTGTTGTTGTTGTTATTGTTGACAAAATTATATTTTTTTGTTGCTTATTAAATTGCTAAATATTAAAATAATTATTCTTTGGTCATTTTACATATAATATTCTCCAATTTTATTATAATTCTAATTTAGCTGATCTCTTAACAATTAATTAATCACATGCTGTTTTTTTATTTGTTGAATCTTTATGAAGAAGGGTGATCGATTTGGAAAAAGTAGCGTTCAAACGGCGTTTCTGCGGCATGCCCGATAGATGGCGCTATCACTATAACCGAAGAGCCATTTGAATGTTTCTTTTTCGTATTCAATAATTTTATAATTGCATAATAATTTAACTGATGTACTCTACCCTACTGGAAAATATATCTATATCGATTTTGTTTTTTTTTCAACAAATATAATTAGGTAGATATCTATATTTTAAATTAGAATAAAATAAAACAAATTCAACACAAACAACTAGAGATAGAGGATTGAATTGTGTAAAGTTACATTTTCATTCGATTTTCATGAGCTTTCTTAACAATTGCCAATTTAGAATGTGGATCTAAGACTGATAATTCGGTATATGGTGGTTCTTTTGTACCATGCAACATCAACGTCCATTCTTTTACATAGCCAGTTTGTGGTGTGTCTGAATTGAAGTGCGCCTAAAACGGTTTGTTAGTAGGTTTTTTGTTTTATACAAAAATCAATCAATAAAATTTGATTACTTCAAGTGTCCAAGTGCCTTGCGGATATTCGCCCCATGTGTGTGTTGTCATAAAAGGCCACTTCGTAAATCCATCACGACTATCATCATCATTCAATCGGCGACTTAATATCATTGATCTGGTACCCATTGGTGATGTTAGGAACAATTCTAAATCACCACGTCTAGTTGCATTTACTGTCAATACAGCTTGTACATGTTCTAAATAACGTACTTCTGTATTCTCATTTTGGCATGCTGCTGTTGTTATTTTCAAAATCAACGGCCCGCCAGATGGAATTTTCCTGGAAATATTCATTGAGTTACAATTGGTTTTATTAGACGAAATCAACGAAGATGAAGAAGAAGAAGATTACTGTGCTTGTGTTACTGAACCAGCTTCACAATGGAAACGTGGCGGTACTGTTTTCCATTGTTTCGCCAATGCAACCATTGCACCAGCATCTAATACACCGAAACCGAACAGATGATTGAATTCTAAACCAACACCATTCATTGTCCAATGGAAACGATTTTTCGCATCGAACAGTGAATTCCTTTTCGATGTTAGAACTGTTAGGTGTTGCGTATCGCGCCATGTTAAATTATTACTAAAAATTCCGTTAAGAATTATTAAGAATTATTATAGAAAAATCAATTCACTTTGCTTCCAGTGCTAATGCAAAGACTCCAGCAGCTTCGGGGGCTGCTGCTGATGTGCCTGAATGTGTTGTTGTACATTTACCATACAAGTCTGTAGTTGCCTAAAATGGGATTATCGACAAATGTTGTATTATTAGTTTATTGATTTTGTTGAAGAGAATTTTGATACTCCATCGATTGAGCAACTCACCACGCCTGTATTTGGGTCTTTGGCACCATTACTGAACGTTGAGGCCAATGTTGATGAACAACTCTCATCATAATGTGCATTTTGTCCATCATTAATGGCACTATTTATGCTAACTGTCCACATACTGGCCGCATATCCATCACAATTACAATCATCATCTTCGCCACCATCCCCACTAGCCCATACGTAAATGTTCCCTAAACCATTTCGACCTTCGTTTACACCACGTACAATGGCGCGCATCGTTGCATTCCGCGGCCCATCAACAGTTTTACCATCATCAGTTGGTCCCCATGAAGCACTGTAAATGTCGATTAAATTCGGCTCGTGTCCCATTGAATTTGCTTCTATCAAATCAGTCATATACGGTTGATCCAGCATCCGTATACCTGTGCGAATTTTATTTGTTTTCACCCAATTAAAATGTATTTTTGGACAATTTCTATGTAAATGCGTATAGTTTTACCTGCAATTTTCGAGTCGTACGCTACACCTACGCCACAGATTCCATTGTCACGGGCGGCTGCCACTTCTCCCGCACACCTTGTACCGTGACTGAATAAATGTGTAATTAACAGAAATGTTGAAGAAAAACTATAGCAAATGGTTGTTTACCTGTTAAACCAGTCGTCTGTATATCGTGGATACGGATATGGATCGTTACTGCTGAAATCGTAGCTTGCTTTTGCGTTCTACATTAGGACAGAGGGAAATGAAGTTGTTTTTTTCCGCTTTATTCAAACAGGATGCTACTTACGTAGTTGAATTTCAAATCTGGATGCATATAATCAACACCTGTGGAAATAAAATAAAATGACTATTTCGAAAATTCGAATCGATTTCGTAGAAAAATTGTTGGAAAATTCAAGAAAATTACAGGCCAGACGAGCGAAATCGGATAATTGGTCTTTTAGCTAATCAGCCAATTTAGCAATTTTCTCAATTTAATCACACAAGCCGGATAGAGTTACACCATTTTAATCATTCGAACGGTGTGCTGCTGCTTTTTTTTATTAAACTCTCAGGTGTTACTTTAATCAGGATCTTGTATAAATAACGCGTATTTTCCTTTTGTGTACATTAAACGACTGGAGTTCTTAAATTTCCGTCATTAATTATCCCTTAATATTTACTTAACACAAAAAAAAATAATTTAGCTGGACAATAGAGTTTCGAGTTTTTTTTGTGGGCAACAAATGTGAAAGAAAAAGCATACCATCATCCATAATAGCGGTGGTTATGTTTTTGCCTGTAACACCTTGGGCCCAGGCTGCTTCTACATTCAAATCTAATTTGGCTTTGCCACCATTTTGGCCCGTATTCTTCAAATACCATTGGAATGGGAAATATGGATCAGTTGGGTCACGATGCGGTTGGATATTCTTGACGAGATTCTCAACTTTCAACGGTTTATAGCCGCGTTTCACACGAACAAATCCTGGTTGCTGTACAGCACTATGTACCTGTTGTGAAAATAGATGAATAAAACGGAATTTTTTTCATGTAAACGTCCATTATAGAATCAATGAGATGTTATACAAACAAAAGTGGTGTGTAGGTTGTTTACAAGGGGAATTTGCCAGAGAACAGGATCAGAATTTGTTGGAAGTATCAAGTTGTTTGCTATTCGGAACAAATCTTGATCTTTGTCAATTTGATAGATTTATTCAATCTGGTTTGTGTTAGATTCTTGATTTGCGATAATGATCAAGATTGCTATTTATTTAGAATATCACCTGGCCACCCGGCGCATCCACCATTTTTCGATGTAAAAGTTACTGCTTTATTATAAAATTGATTATAAAATAAAGCTCTTATCACAAGCTTTAAAAAATACAGCAAACATTCGGTTGTTTCGTACTGAAAGCATTCTTAGATGTTACAACGAAAATTGAATACAAATCCGCTTTTAATGAATGTTGACAGAAGCTTAAACATCACCTACCACCTACATTTGTTGTTGTTGTTCGGCCGTTTCATTCATCACTTACCAATGGGTCAATTTTTAGTCTTCTCATGTGGGGAATACTGCGTTTAGTTCGTGCAATCGGTATAGCATGATTAACGAAATGATATTCCGTCTTTGAGTCCAAAATCTGTAAAGAAAAAAATCAAAACACTTGTGTGAATCCCATTGAAATTTTGCGTTGGCGTTACACATGTCAATAAGTGTTTATTAAGATGGCAAAAATATGATCCAAAGATTACATTTCGTGGACGTAATAGGAATCGATCGCATCATTGGGAATTTTTAATGGGAATTCATAATAATCACCAGTTGATATCTCATCTGTAATGCGACATGATTAAGTGTTGCTATCAATATTGAGAATGGTGAAGTTGTTGGTGCGTGCTCTATAAAATTGTATCTGTTTACAATAATCTATTTATATAACAATTATTAGTCTTTCTGAAGCACATTAACGCTCTATTGTGCTTTGGAATGACGTCAAAGTGATTGAAAACTCGACAAAATTCATGTCAAACACAAAAAACAAATAACAACTCGATTAAGAAGTTTGTCGCTTTAATTGGGGAAACTTCTTCTTCCACCATCGACTATGGTCAATAAAAACGTTCTCAATTGAAATTTTAAATTGTTTTTATTTCGGAGACGAGCAGGCTAAATTTAACAATAATAAGGTCTATTTGCTTTGATATGTTGACATAATATGTTTAAACAACAAACAAACAAAAAAATTCTCTTATCTCAATGAGATTTTCAAATACATATGGAAAATTTATTGTAACAATACGAAATAGCTTGTTCCAAAATTAAATTTCTCTTATCGTAAAAGCAGCCGTGTTGCCCTTTTGATCGAGTTTCTATTACAGAAGTTGGTCAGAATATCTGACTAGCACATGACAAGAGCAACATTGTTGAGATGAACAACAAGCTATCCATTCTGACATCTTGCAAGGTTGATGTTCTTTGAAATAGCAGTTGTTGTGAAGTCTCGTATTGTTAATATTGAATTTTCCAACTGATTAAAATTCCAATCAAAATCATTTGATTCTGTGGTTAATTGTTTATTTTTGGCTGATTTGAAATGAATGTTTGTTATTTTAGCTTTGCCGACGCTATTAGAGTTTCTAATTAATCCCCCCTAGATACTACAATCAGTAGTGTGCAATTAATTTCTGACAGTTGGTTGATTAGTAATTTGGAATTACCTAAATTTCATATAGATTCAATTAATCGATTTTCAAACATCTGTTATCGAATCGGGTGGAAAAAAATTGGAAAAACAGAATGTAAGCTTACCGGTCCCATATTAATGAAACCATTCCGGCTTGCCACATTCTTCGCTTCTTCAATATCAACGTCACGTCGGAAACGTACCAAGAAATGATTTGTAAACAGATCGGTGCAGGTGATTAGATTACAGATTGTCGTCGTCGTTAATAATACCAATAGGAAATGCCTCAAATATAGGGGCATCGTCCACACAACAGATGCTAACTGTTAACTAAATGGTTGGATGACGACGACAACGACGGCAATAGCGACGGCGACGACGCTACCATCATCATTGCCACGCGCAACTCTATCTCTGACGTCATGTCCATCGATTTCCAGGAGAATTATTACACCCCCCTGATGCTAAAATCATAAATTCGTTACGATAATATTCCGTATCAAATAATAATGACAGTAATAATAAAACTGTTCAAAACAACATGTCCACTACAGATGCACCAACACGAATATGTCTGATAATCATGACAATCATAATAAAAATTGATAAGACGATGATAAATAGGAGAAAATCAATGAGGAAAAAGTATGAATGACGCAGAATGAATGGTAGCGATCAATTCAAATTAAGTTCATGGTTACATATCGCTGAATTGGTGTTTTTTTCAGAATGAAGAAAAACTCATCAGTGCGAATGTTGCCGATTTGATCACTTCGATAATGTGATGTTGGCGACTTGTTGATAACAATTTTCTCAATCTCAAAATATTTGATTGGAGAAGAAGACGTCCTCTTTCAGCATTAAAAAACGTCTCTGGACGGCTTAGAGCCACAGCAGATAATTGACCTGAACCAATAGAGCGTCAGATCAGAATTTTACAAAGTTTTCTCCGCTTCAACTCTATGAACACAATCATCATTCTATTTCTATAGAAAGTGGGATTATTTGATAAAATTTGACAGAAAAATGTGTTCCTACGTACGGGAAGCTTCTCTAAATGCACAAAAAAAATATAAGTTTCCAATTTTTATTTTTGCTGACTACATAGAAATATTTAAGATAACAATAAAAACAATTGTTTCTATTAGATTAGTGAATAGAAACGACTAATTAATGTGGAATCAAAGAGATTTACAAATGACGTTCCACAATACTAAAGTAAACAATTCCAAAAAAATTAAAAAGGCCAACACATCATGTAGAATATTCATTGGTACGCTTATTGTTTTGCGAGTAGGTAGATAATTGCTTAATTTCGTGTGACAATTTTAAAATAGTTATGGCGTACAAGAATTTCTTCGCTTTCCTTGCCGTAATTTGCGCCACGTTTGGCGTTGTAGCAGCTGCCACAGGTGAGAATCAATCAATGAAGCCGACAAAATAACCATGATTTTTTCTATTTTAAAATATACGAATAGATAAAGTGGTCTGTTATCATGGTACATGGTCGACTTACCGAAACGGTAATGGTAAATTCACCGTTGAAAACATCGACACATCGCTTTGTACACACGTAATTTATACATTCGTTGGTATCAATGCTGATGGTAGCATTAAATTACTAGATGAATATTTAGATATAACAACGGGCAATTTTCGGCGTTTCAATAATTTGAAATCGTCAAATCCAAAATTGAAAACTTTAATCGCTATCGGTGGTTGGAATGAAGGTTCAGTAACATTCTCATCGGTTGCTGCAGATGCCCAAAAACGTTCCAATCTAATTGATAGTGCTGTGAAACTATTGCAAACGCATAATTTCGATGGATTCGATTTAGATTGGGAATATCCAGGCCAAAGGGGTGGTGCTGCAGTTGATAAAGAGAATTTCGCTAAGCTCATACAAGAGTTCCGTCAAGTTTTCGATAAATATGGTTATCTCTTGACAGCGGCCGTGTCCGCTACCGGCAGTAGTGTTGATCTGTCTTACAATGTGCCAGCATTGTCGAAATATTTAGATTTAATTAATGTAATGGCGTACGATTTACACGCTTCTTGGGATGGTGTTACTGGACAAAATGCACCATTATACCCATCAAGTATCGATCAAACTGCCAACCAAAAACTATTGACTGTTGTAAGTATCTAATAATAGAAAATTATTTGGTAGTTATTTCCGGTGGTGATTTAAGGACGCAGCAATACGTGGATGGATCTCCCGAGGTGCTGATCCACAAAAATTAGCACTTGGTTTGGGTGTTTATGGGCGTTCGTTCACATTGCGGGACGCCAACAATCATGGTGTTGGTGCATCGACATCGGGAGCAGGCCAAAGCGGCCCTTATACACAAGAAGCCGGCATGTTGGGCTACAATGAGGTATGGCAAATTTATTCTATTGCCCAACAACTTCATTATGTTTTGATGATTTCCAGATTTGCGAGGCACAATTGAATGGTGGATGGACAGTGGTCTGGGATGATGAACAAAAAACACCGTACATGTACAAAAATAACCAATGGGTTGGTTACGATAATCCCCGATCGATTTCAATTAAAGTTGAATATGCTAAACAATTGAATTTAGGTGGTGTTATGATATGGTCGATAGAAACTGAAGACTTTTTAGGCAAATGCGGTAGTAAATATCCATTGTTGAATGCAATTCGAACAACTTTAGGGGTGGGTTCTTTTTTTTTGAAAATCCCCTAGAATCTTATCTAATAATAATGTTGTTATCAGGGAACTGCTGATGAGAGCCAATCAGGAGATAATAATAATAATAATAATAATAATAATAATAACGATCAAAATTCTAATGATAATGATGGTAATGACAATCCAAAACCTCCAGCGGCAACAACAACAACAACGAAAAAACCAGCCAGTGCAGCAGATCCTTCAGCATTGTGTACAAAAGCTGAATATATTCGTGATCCATTAGATTGTTCAGCTTTCTATTATTGTTTACCATATGCTGGTGGCTTCATGCCATTGCGGCAACAATGTAATCTTGACTTAGTCTTTGATCCAAAAACAAGTACTTGTAATTATCGTTCATTGGTTCAATGCTAATTGAATTACATACAATTCTAATAAAGCATGATTCATCTTATTTTTTTGTCGTTGATTCTTATCAATACAAAAACACCTAAAAATTCCATTAAATATCTTATCAATAGTTGTTGGAAATCTCATCACTCATCACCGTATTATCAGTTGTTCGCCGGCTATTTAAAGAGATCTTTGTGGAATTTCCCTGTTAGTAATTCATTGAAATGAAGATGATTTTTGCAACTGTTGCTTTGATTTCGATTGCATCTCTATCAATTGCATCCCCAGGTTTACTCTACTGATAATTATTAATTGATTGATTATTTTAATAAATCGTTATTCGTAGCAATTGTTTGTTATTACGCAAGTTGGACGGTCTATCGTAATGGTAATGGCCAGTTTGATGCTACCCATGTGGACCCATCATTATGTACCCATATCAATTACGGTTTTGTTGGTTTAGATGAAGTAAATAGTACAGTTCAAATTTTGGACCCTTGGGAATCTTTCGATTTACGTAAATTTTTTGATTATAATTAAATCTAATTGAATTCAACAATGTTTGATTAATTAATTTGATAGATGCTATACGAAATTTGACTGCATTGAAACAACAAAACGAGCATTTGAAAATACTGTTAAGTATGGGTGGTTGGAATGAAGGTTCAGAGAAATATTCGAAATTGGTAGGTGATCCAGTCAAGCGACAGATTTTAATTGAATCAGTTTTGGAATTTCTCAACACACATGATTTTGATGGTTTCGATATTGATTGGGAATATCCAGGCCAACGTGGTGGTGATGCAGACCATGATAAAGTATCATAAATTCATTATTTTTCGCTATTATTATTATTATTATTATTAAGAATGTTTTAGGAGAATTTCATTGTGTTTCTGAGTGAAATGAGAACAGCATTACATGCTAACAATAAAATTCTAACAGCTGCTGTCTCTGGTGGTATCACTTCAATTGATATCTCCTACGATGTTAAAGCTGTTTCAGAGTAAGTCTTGGAATATTTTCTAATCAATGCTGGATGATGGACCTGGAGCATGTGCTCCTCGATTTAATCCGGCATTGTTTCCAACATTAATTAACAGAATTAATTAGTAATTTAGATATGATTAATGTGATGGCATACGATTATCATGGTGCTTTTGAGATATATGTCGGCCATACAGCTCCATTAACACCATCATCGCTTGATAAAACTGAAGAACAACGCCAGTTGAATGTTGTATGTATTCATCCACAATAATTTCGATATTCGTTAAAATTGTGTCGATTTTAAGGAAGCTGGAATCCAACATTGGTTGGATTTAGGTGCTGATCCAGCCAAAATCAATCTTGGTATTGGTACATACGGTCGTGGATTCACATTAGCCGACCCATCAAATAATCAGCTGTATGCAGCAGCTTATAGTGGCAATCGACCAGGCCCATATACAGGCCAAGATGGTATGGTTGGTTATAACGAAATCTGCGAACTTTACAGTAATTGGGAATATCTGTGGGATGATGAACAACAAGTACCACATATATTATCCGATAATCAATGGATTGGTTTCGACGATAAACGATCGATTGCTCTCAAAGTAAATTGATTAAAAATCCCCCCCGGACAAAAAAAAAACAATCGATAAACTCTCTCGTTTTTATAGGTGGATTTTGCAAGAAGCAAAGGACTGGGCGGCGTAATGATATGGTCCTTAGATACTGACGATTTCCGTGGAATCTGCGGTGAAACTTACCCACTTTTACGTGTAATTAACGATAAACTAAACAATTGAACAATGTAAACAAACGAAATAATAAATAAATAAACAACTGCGATTATTGCTTATCTCACATTTATATTTTTATCATCATGGTTATTATCAATACAAGAAAAAAATGCACACAATTTGTTTTATTAGATAAAAACACAACAATTTTCCTATTTAACAATTCCGAATGCTTCAATTATTGATATATTCGCTCATGATGGTGAGAAGTGGATAGCGTTTTCCACAAATACCATTGAAATCATCTGTATCCATTGACCACATCATAACACCTCCAAGATTCTTCGATTTAGCAAAATCCACCTGAAATCCACCAAAAATTAAAATTTATTTAAGATGTCGTCTGATAACATCTGTACTTTAGCTTTAATTGAACGTTCATCATCATAACCAAACCATTGATTACCATTGATTATGTGTGGTACTTGTTGTTCAGCATCCCATACGTATTGCCAATTAGAGTATAATTCGCAGACTTTGTTGTAGCCGATCATGCCCATCTGACGTGTATGTGGACCAGCTTCGCCACCACCATAAGTCTGTGCGTATAATGACGTGTTTGATGGATCGGCTAATGTGAATGTACGACCGTATGTAGCTAGACGAGATTGATTTTTGATGGATCAGCACCTGCATCCAACCAATGTTGAATTCCAGCAGCCTCAAAAGTGTTTTACGTTCCATTACAGAATTAATTGATTAAAGTTCACTTACAACATTCAATTGGCGTTGTGCGGCAGTTTCGTCAAGAGATGATGGATATAAGGGAGCACAATGACCGACGAATGGTTCAAAAGCACCGTGGAAATCGTATGTCATTACATTAATCATATCGAGATTCCTTCAATTGGAAGATGATAATTATGTAATTAATCTAAATAAAAATTGGAAAGACTCACTGTGCAACAGCTGCGACATTATAGGAAGTATCGATTGATTGTACACCACCAGCTACAGCTGCTGTTAGAATGTAATTTCTAGCATTAAGAGCTGATTTGAATTCACCAAGCCAAATCACATAGTTTTCCTATTGTTCTAATTACGATTAGACACCAAAAAATCCCAACAAAATCGACTTACTTTATCTTCTGGATTACCACCACGTTGCACTGGATATTCCCAATCTAAATCGAAACCATCAAAACCGTACTGTTGGAGAAATTGTAAGACGCTTCGTATATTATTTGCACGTAATTCTGGATTAGCTGCCACAACTGAATATTTATAAGAGCCCTCATTCCAACCACCCATACTAAGCAAGACTTTTAATTTGGTATTTTGGGATTTTAATGACATTAAATGGGTAAGTTCCTCTGAAATTTTGTTTCAAATAGAAAAACTTTATAATTGGTATTAAAATATAAATGAAAACCAACTTAAGCCAGTCCATTCCCAATCATCTAAATTATTGACAGTACCATCATCTTTTAAACCGACAAACGCATATAATATGTGCGTACATAAATTCGCATCAATATCTGTAGCTGTAAATTTCCCATTACCTGGCCGGTAAATTGTCCAACTGGTGAAATAACAAACAACATTTCCTGCGGATTCGGTTATTCACGTAGATAGAATTAAAAAAAACCCAAACAAACAACTTAATTTACATACCTGCAGAAACACTAATAGTTGCGAAAGCAGACAACAAGATTAATGTCAATATTTGTTTCATTTTTGTTGTTTTGCAACTCTATTGTCGTTGTTGTGGATGTCAACCAGTTGTCTTGATGTGATTTGAATGAAAAACAGTGGTGTTTTTATATTTGTAACGATTATATCAACAATTTGGTTTATCTCTTATTCGCTAGTGGTGGTGGGATTTAAAGATGAGCATAAGTGATTGTTAAAAACATTCAAATGTTAAATACTTTGATCTGATGATAAGATTCTCCAATGATTAATCAGACAATAGGGGAAAATAAAGTGCAATTGAATTATTAAAGCGGAAAAGAGAGACTGAGAGAAACAGGAATTGGGTCAAGTAGGCTTAATTATTTCACGAAAATTCGAAGGAGAAGCGAATTACAGAACAATAACGGCAAAGGTATTAGAAAAGATATTCTCCTAATGCTTGAAAGTAAGCAAATTTGCTTTTTTTTGGAGTGTTATTTTTCCAAATTATCAGAATATCTTAATTTTTGTACTTTTTTATCTTTAATTGTGTAATGAATAATGGACGATTGTGGAGTATGTGCCATGTTTAATTTACAAGTGGTTGATGTCGCATCATTTGAGGAAGAAGATACTCCACAATTTTCAGGAAAACAAATATTGAAAGAATAGATTAGTAAATAAATAAGAGGGAATATTCAAAAGATTCTTTATATGACGACCGCTTTTGCAATTCTTAATCAAAATCCAAACTTTCCGCCACTTTTCAACCAATCAAATAATAGATTTATTCAATTTAAAATTGGTCCGATGATATGATTGGTTAGATTATAGCGCGAATTTTAAACGAAATTGAGTGTATTTATAGGTTGATCGGTTGCTTTTGGGAAATATAACGAATTCGGGCCTGGTGCATCCACCATTTTCATTAATGATAGCGGTGTGTGACAAGAGGCGTTTTTAAATTGAGAAGTACACTTCTTATTCATTTATTTTGTATCTTTTGAAACATTTTTCTATTTATGATTATTCTAAAGTATCACGAACGGCAGTCAAAAGCGGATTAGCTGGTCCACAAGCACCATGTGCATCATCTTGATCAATTGACCATATCATAACACCTCCTAATTGTTGTTCT
Organism: Meloe dianella; assembly: GCA_028455855.1. Lineage (NCBI taxonomy): Eukaryota > Metazoa > Arthropoda > Insecta > Coleoptera > Meloidae > Meloe > Meloe dianella. The sequence goes on along the minus strand of JAPTHL010000047.1, from coordinate 8,180,472 downwards.
TTGATAAAATCAACTTTCTCACGTATTGACCGAGGATTATCTGATCCCAACCATTGTTTACCATTCACACAAATTGGATTCTTCTGTTCATCATCCCAATGGCACGTCCATTTCGATAAACAAATCTATTTTAGAATTGCAAAATTATAGAAATTCATTAACAATCGAATGATAGTTACATCGAGATAAGACATTTCTCCTTTAAGATGCAATACAGGTCCAGGCTTGCCACCATCACTGAACGGTGCATGTAAACCATTCTCTTTTGGATCAGTTAATGTGAATGTGCGTCCGTAAAATGCTAAACCGACACATAATTTCTTTGGATCAACGCCCTTCTTCAACCAATTCTTAACTAAATCAGCTAAATTCAGATTTTGCCGTTCCCAATCATCTTCAACTGATCCAATAATCTATAAATTAAATTAAATTTTAATTAAATTAAACAAGCATTAAAACGTAGCAATCACTTTGACATCTGCGGAATATCGTAACCTTTACTGGGTGTTGCACTAACGGCAGCACTGACAATCCAACCATTTCGATCGAAATCCTTGCGGAATTCTTGCAATAACGCAACGAAATTCTCCTAATTATAATCAATTCAATCAACAAAATTAATTCGAAATAATCAATGAAACAAGATTGAGTTCCACCGTTGGGTTTTGAGCCCGATTCTACTAAATATCACTGTTTCCAATGAGATGATTTAGGAGAAGAAGGTTCGAGTTCCGGTGGTGGAGTTCAAATTTTTTTTTCTTACTTTATCTTGTTCTTTCGGCACTTCCCAATCGATGTCAATACCATCAAAATTGTGTTTTTCGACAAATTTTCTAGCACTTTTAATTAGAGTGGCACGTTTATCCGGGTCTTGGGCGACTTTTCGATAATTCGAATTCGGACCGATACTCAAGATGACTTTCAATTTGGGATTTTTCTTTTTCAATGCTGTTGTCCGAGAATAGCCATCTTGTTCGGTGTCGGCGTAATGGTCTTGTGTCTTCAGATTTCCATCTGCTTTTAAATCAGCAAATGCATAATTGATGTGTGTACAGGTGTGATAATCTAAATCTTCCGGTTGGACATCATAACCATCTTCGTTGTAAATCGCCCACGAACCATAATAACAAACAACTTTTATTGTAAATGTTGCTTCAATACAAACCAACAAAACCAGTAGCAGATGGTAAATTTTCATTTTGATAATTAATACTTTTACGAAAAATTGAAGAGCTTTTATACACCTATGTTTTTGTTTTTGTTTATCATACAATAACCTCAAGATATTAATTGTTGTTTGCTTATTTCTTCTAGAATACTCGGAAACACTTGACTCGTTATTTTTAGGACAAAACAAACATAAGATAAGCGCAATTTTCGATTATAAAGATCCTACGTCAATTCCGCAAAATTACAGATTTCAATGATGATTCGATCGCTAATTTTGCTTGGAATTTTTGTATTAATCCAACAAAACGATGCCGCAACCGGTAATTTTCCAATTAAGAAAGAAATTTCATTACCAATAAACTGGTTTATATTTCAGATAAAATCGTTTGTTATTTTGCCAGTTGGGCAATAGACCGTCCTGGTAATGGTCAATTCGTGCCCGAAGACATCGATCCGAACCATTGCACGCACATCAACTATGCCTTTGTTGGCTTGAACCACGATGGTACCGTGAAGATCTTGGATGATAATGTCGATATCCAACAGAAAGGTTTGAAGAGATTGAGCGATCTAAAATTGAGAAATCCCGAATTGAAAGTGTTGTTGAGCATTGGTGGTGCTGCCGCTGATACCAGTACCTTCGCAGATGTTGCCTCTGATTTGGCCAAAGCTCAAATCATGACGAAGAGTGCTATTGAACTTTTACAAACATATAATTATGATGGTATTGATGTTGATTGGGAATACCCATATGGTGGTGACCAAGACAAATTCATTAATTTATTAACGATTATCAAACAAGCTTTCGAACCGCACGGCTATCTTCTAACAGTTGCTGTAAACTCGATACCGGGTGAAGTCGGTGGTTATAACATCCCAGCAATGTCAAAGTAGCATGTTTTTGAAACAAATCCTTCACGTGAATTTGCATTAAGTTGTTAATTTGTAGAGTTTTGGATATTATTAACGTGATGACGTACGATTTCCATGCAATTTGGGGTGGGCAAGCCTTAGAAAACGCACCCCTCTACGGTGGCAACAAAGAAAGCCAATGGCAACGTGAGAATCGCAATTGTAATGCATCAATAATGTATTGGATAAACAGTGGTGGTAATCCACAGAAATTAACAATCGGTGTACCATTCTATGGGCATAGTTTCATGTTAGCAGATCGATCAAATCATGATTTAGGTGCACCAACTTCTGGTCCTGGTCCAAATGGTCCTTACACGGACAATTTAGGCAGTTTAGGCTACAATGAGATCTGTGAATTCCATCGTAATGGTACTGTTGTGTTTTTAGATGATATGAAAGTACCATATTTGTATGATGGTCAACTATGGGTTGGTTTTGATAATGAAAAATCTGCCGCATTAAAAGCTGAATATGCTAAACAACACAATTTAGCCGGTGTGATGATTTGGTCGATTGAAACTGATGATAAACATGGTTTCTGTGGTGAACCATATGGTCTTTTAAAATCTATAAATAATGTAATTAAACATTAATAGGTACAAATAAAATTTGTAGAAATCTTATTACTCTTATCAAAAGTCAACAGTTTTAAATAAAAATCGATAAGTGTATTCGATTAAAAATACAACAATTACTGATCTCTCTAAAAAATCATTTATTTTATCAATTAAACGACAACTTGAAAGTGTAAGTCCGAGTCCCAAACAAATTAAAACAGACCAATTTTAAATTTCCCGCACTGAGTGCATAATAAATTTTAGTTTCATACCATAAAATTACAGTAAACTACTAGTTTTAGCGTCCTCTAAGCAAAATCAACTAAAGATGGAAAGCATCAATGCCACATCTATCAATTTTCCACAATCAACTCTTCTGTTACAGATATGCAACGGGCAACAGGCATCTGGATCCATAATCGAATCGAGATTTATGCATAATCAATGAATTATATAAGACAAGTCAATGATCAATAATTCGTGTCGCATTTCTTTTGAAGCAACCCACTATTAAGTGTAAATACAAATCGGCAAATGTGCCGAAAATCACGTAGATCTAGCAACGTCACGGCATAACCTCTACAACCTGTGATTAGAGCTGAAAATTTACTCAAAGAAAAACAAAACAAACAATGAGAATTATCTACAAAAACATCTTAAATTTCTCAAATTCCGTTAGAATTCTCACAAATCCACCGATTAGAAACTGTGTTAAATTATTACGAAACGAACATGTAACAAATTTGAATGAAGAAACACTCACCGGCCGCATATTGAATTATTTAAATATTGATAAAGAAAATCATCTAAATCAATCGCAGACTCAACAAGAAGAAAGTATCCGATCAAATTTCAATAAGAATCTTTTAGTAAAATCTACAATTGATGGGTTAATTCAACGGATAAATCTATTAAAAAATGTTCCAAATCTACACGAATCTTCCAACATGATTCAGCAATTCGACACAGAATGTTCATTGAAATTGGCTAATTTGGATAATGAGAGTATTTTTAAATTATTAAGTGCCTTCATGCAGATTCTACCAAATCGAATAACTAGATTGAAATTCTACCAAATTGCTATTAAAGAATTATCAAATTCAATTGATCAATTGAACAAAAACGATTTATTACAACTGATTTTCTATGTTGGTCTAAGGAAGAAAACACAAGAATCCAGGAATTTGCTACGTAAATGTATAGGAAATTTCGATAAAGACTTTATCAACAATTTGACAATCGAAGAATTATGCATCATATGCAATTCAAGTTTCAAAACAAGCACACGAATCGACAATCAGTTCTTTTTGAATAAAGTACGCAATTACTTGAATGATCATTTATCGTTATTGAAAGATCCACAATTATTTCTAACATTAATCAAAACAATACGACATAATCGTTATCAAGATGAGAATTTATTAAGTACGATCGTTTGTGGTGTTTTCTTCAATAAAACATTAGAACTTTATAATTTCTCAGCTATATGCCATATATTAGCATTATTTTCGGATTATAATTATTATGATGGGGATATTTTGAAATGTTTCACGATGAAATGCTTGGATCAATTGAAACATTCGAGTTTTACATCGAAATTTGCACATCCAACACAACAATTACGTGGTAAAGATATAAAACGTTTCTTATGGTGTTTAAGTAATTTCTCTTATTATAAATTACTTGGACATGATGATTTCAAACACGTTATCATACCAAAGATTATTGAACGCATTGAAATGGGCGAATTCGATGATGATGTTGGTTCTTTGATAGATATCGCTTTCTATTTATGGATGTTGCATTACCGTCCATACGAATTAGTGCCTTGTGTATTGACTGAGAAGAATTTACAAATTTTACACGGTACATGTATAGATTTAGATGTTATTAATTATTTAATGATTTAATTTGATTTAGGAAAGAAAACGAAAAGTAAAGAAAGACTGAATTTACTCCTACATTGTATATTTATTGAAGATCGCAAGTTATTTAATAAATTAAATTTAAAGCCGCTTATACCACAAAGTTTATTACCAATCGAACATCATTTGAATCGTCGACCATTATTGAAACGCGTTATGGATAATTTGAAATTGTTATCGAAACAATGCGATTTAAATCGTTTTGAATTCACATATGAAATACCGCACATTAATATTGTTGGTATAACTGGTTATAAAAAGAAAATCTATAAAACTGTATTTATTGAAATTCTCGATGAGATAACATGTTTGAAAAATTTGAATGATGATGATCATATACCGATTGGTTTAATGGATTTAAAATTGCGATTATTAGATCAATCAGATGAAGCTGTAATTGTGGTAAGAATTCAATTTTATCTACATATTGTTATTTTTTTCGTTCAATTATGTTACTTTATAAATTATGCTTCTTATTGCAGTTTTCGTTATAAAAATTTCCGACATGTGACGAGGTAAAATTGCCTAATATCGATTTCGAAATTAATCATTTCATTATTTTGTGCTATTAATTTTCCGTAATTTTACGTCTAACTCACGGTTGTTGCTTAGTTGAATCCATTTTCCAATTAAACAATCGATAAAACTACATTGAAGTAGTCGTTTGATGATTGGAAAGCTGGGCTCAAATCGCATTGATTTAGATCATAAATGATTTGATTTTACTATAATTACAGCTATGTCGTGATGAGATTGAATCAATGACTGAATGCCAATTGAAGGAATTGTTATCCGATGAAATTAAATTAGTTTGTGATATTTGAGATATGTCTGTGAAATTCTTATCAATTATCCATCAGTATTCTATTGGAATGTTTAAATTAAAGAATAAAAAACAACACCATTATAATGATAGTATACTTTAAATATAAAGTGACCCATCAGCTGGTCCTAAATAATGCAACGAAATCAAAACAACATCGATGATTGTCCAAACACCTAAACCACCAAAACTAAACAATTTGCCAATACCTTCCTGCCAATGGCCTAAATAAAAACGGTCAGCACCGAAACCACCTAATGTTATACTCAATGTTAATGCAGTGGTCCAACGATAACCACCGGTCCAATTGCACACAACGTTTTTACTAAAAGTTCGATGACCTAAAACACGAAATATCTATAACGCACTGATTGCATTTGAAAAAGAAATCAAACCGAGACATAGAAGATCATCTTTAACTGTACAGTTCGTCGCATAGTATGCTCTAGGTGATGCGATTGAATTACAATTGGCTTTTAAATCGCATTTATGTTCCCAAACATCAGTCTGATAACAATATCGACAAATCAGATCTTTTGTAAATTGTCGGACACCCTATAAAGAAACTATCAATTTAGTATAGAATTCTTTTGAATCTGTTTACTTTGCAATCAATCATTGGTTTTGGTTTGCATGTTGTCGTCATTGATTTACCATAAATACAATCAGAATTAAAATCACATTCTATACATGGTGCTGGTAAATTGGAACAATTTGAATCTGTTGGACAATACAGAATTAAATCGGGTGCTGGTAATTTCGGCGAGAATATATCTTCATTATTCGATTGGTCTTTTTCACGTTCTTTATTTGGATGATCCATTTCGTTATCAGCTAAAAAAAAACAACAGAATTGGACAACATTAACAGCAAAGAATAAAAAGCGAATTTACCCATTTGAATTACAGTAAAATTGTTTATAATTAACGATAATAAAATAAATAAAGCTTGTCTTATATTGATATGTAAACATTGCATTGTTAATTGTTTACCAATAGTTTACAAAATTAAACGTCAACATCGACAATTTTAAGGTTAGGAAATGACCGCGCAATCTTCTACGCACACCATTGCCAATTTGTTTCTACTCGTTATAATTTATCAATGATAAAGATCAGCAAATTCGATGAGAATTTCAATAATGGCAATGATAGTTGTAGTGCTACCAAGTACTACCAACCAATTTGATGAAATCCACTGAATTAGGCGCCAATTACACATAACATGTTGACAATAATCATCATCAAACTGCACGTTTTATTGTTTTTGTTTAAGATTTTAAATTAATTGTTGTGTCCAAATATTTGTGTTTGTGTAGTATTTTAAAAGATTGAAAACATGACAGCAAAGCCACCGAAAACACCAAATTTACGTTCACAAAATACAAAATTATTATTGAATCAACACGAATCAGTTAAACGGAATTTAAGTCGTTCATTCAATGAAAATGATGAACGAAAACCTGATACTAACAAACAGGACAATGATTTAACACTTGTTATTAATAAGAAAACGAAAACATGCCGTTATAAACATTATTACTATTATGAATCACATTCGGAATCTGATGATGGTGGTGATGATTCGAAAAAGTTGATAATCACAGGTAAACGCCGTGTCAAATCACCGATGCGCTATTCAGATTACGAATGTAGCATACCGAAAAGCCCACGGAAATCTGGCTATGAAAATTGTGCAATTACGCCAGTGAAAAATGTTAATAAAACACCAAAGACACCACGTACACCGAAACATAAATTATCACGAACGGATTGTTTGAAATCCACACCAAAGACTGGATCGCCTAGAAATCGTTTAAAATTAATCAAAAATGGCGTGATCACACCATCGATGCCAATTAGACAAACATTATTACAACCAAATAACACACCATTATCAAAAACAAGGAATCGCCTACATGTCTCTTACATACCAAAACAATTACCGTGTCGCGAAAAAGAATATGATGAAGTGTACAATTTCTTAACGACGAAACTATTGGATAATTGCGGTGGTTGTATGTATGTCTCCGGTGTACCAGGTACTGGGAAAACGGCAACAATTACGGCTGTTATCAATCATTTATTAGAAATGATCAAAATTAATAAAAGTAATATGCCGAAATTCGAATTTGTTGGTATTAATGGGATGAAACTAACCGAACCACGTCAAGCTTACGTTGAAGTATTCCTTTTAATATGACAATAAAAATAACAAGAATTAATCGACTATTGTTTGCAGATTTTGAGGCAATTAACTGGCAAGACGGTCGCTTGGGAGCAAGCTCACAGTATTCTAAATGATCGATTTACGAAGAAAACCAAGCAGAACAAATTACCAATTATTCTACTAATCGATGAAGTATGTTTTAATTATTGAAATTTTATGGAAAAATCATTGATTTTCTTACAGCTGGATATAATCTGCACGAGACGACAAGATGTGGTTTATAATCTTTTAGATTGGCCAACGAAGGCGCATAATCAGCTAATTGTTATAACAATAGCCAACACAATGGATTTACCTGAACGGTAGTATCGACGTACCTTCCATTGATAATATTTAAAATAGCTTTTTTTGCAGATTATTAATGAATCGCGTTACAAGCCGTTTAGGCTTAACACGACTGACATTCCAAGCGTACACGTATAAACAATTACAAGAGATCGTGAGTCGGCGTTTGTTTGATTTAAACAGTTTCAATTCGGATGCTGTACAATTGGTGGCACGTAAAGTTGCATCTGTGTCAGGGGATGCACGGCGCGCCTTGGATATATGTCGGCGTGCGGCTGAAATTGCTGAATTAACAAATTCGAATACATACGTTACATTACAGCATGTTGATCAAGCATTGAAAATGATGATAACACAACCAAAAGTACAAGCCATAAAACATTGTACAATAATTGAGAAATCTTTATTACAAGCTGTAGTTGCTGAAATGGAACGTACAGGAATTGAAGAGACACATTTCTGTGATATCTATCGTACATTTACATCATTATTAACATTAAACGGTATTAAAACAGTTTCGACAACAATAGCATTAATGATTATAGCACGTTTATGTTCATCACGTTTGTTATTAGTCGATTCCAAATGTAATGATTTAGATCAAAGGATTATTTTGAATGTAAGTCCTGATGATGTTTATTACGCATTGAAAGAAGAATGAAATTAAGCTTTGGCTGTTTTAATAAAATGACGTTTTAAATATAATAATTGTGCTTGGTTTTCAAGTTGTGTTAAATCTCTGACAATTGGTGCCATTTGTGCTGTATGATTTTCATAATTTGTTGTTTGCAATTTACGTTTTTGTCCATAAACAACTTTACCATCGAATTGATCGATTGGTACTTTCAGATCGGGTTCGATTTGTTGAATTGTTACATTTAAATGTTCTTCAATATCAGCCAAATATTGTGGTTCATTATACCATATACAACAGCCTTTCTGTTCAACTAAATTCGTATTCCAACAATTTCTACCACGTGATTTACACCATTCCCCATGATACCAGACTTTCTCCGGTACAGTACTAACTAGACTAATAGCTAGGCCCATACGTTCAGCACGACCAACACGACCAATTCTGTGTACATAATTTGATTTCTCATCAGGCAATGTAACATTGATCATAAATGGTAAACCATTTATATCTAAACCTCTAGCGGCCACATCTGTACATATTAAAAATTTCACTTTACCATTTTTAAATGCTTCTAAATTCATTTTTCTCTCTGCGGCTTACGATCACCATGTAAACATACACATGAATATTGATTTCTATCAAATTGTTTAAAGTATTTTTCTAAATTATCACAATCCAATTTTGTACGACAGAATATTATTGCACGATCCATTTTATGTTCATCAATTGCTTTTATACAATATTCACCTTTTAACATTTTCACAGCTTCACTCAATGTTTCCGGTGTTTTATTGCCCGCTTTTACATTATCATGGGCATGTACACCATCTGTTAATATATGACGTTGTAAATGATACCAATTGCGATCTTTCTGTGGATCAACCATTACAACGACATGATGGACAGTTTCTGGGACAGCATCTTCACCTTTCAAATCGATCCATGTAGGGAAATGCATTAATTTCTCCTACAATTAAAATAAATAATTGATTGATTATATTTAGAACAATTATTATTGAATTTACAGCCATTTTTTTCACTTCAAATGCATGTAAAGTTGCACTACAAACAATCATTTGTAAACGGCGACCATTCGATGTTAATTTCGGCATTTGTTTATGTAAACGTTCAATTAATTCAGTATAGCCTTGTTTTAATAAACCATCAGCTTCATCTAATACGAAAAATCGACAATTCGTTAATGATAGATAACCACCTTGGATTAGATCTTCAAGACGTCCAGGTGTACCAACAATAATATCGGCACCTTGATTTTGTAATACCGATATTTGTTCTTTAACATTAATACCACCAATGACTAATAAATCACGTACTTTTGGGTTTTCTAAATGTTTTTTAAACATTTTGATTTGATTCGATGTTTGTTCAGCTAATTCCCTAGATGGTTCGATTATTATAGCTTGTGGGGCGTTATTAACAATTTTCGCAGTATCCCCCGAAGAACCACCATTCGTATTGTTAACAACTCTATCACTTGGTGTTGATTTAATTGGAACATATCCATGTGGTAATGGATATTTCAATGGGTTTTCACCAAAATTAAAAGCCATTTCAGCATTCTAAATTGATAAAATTTAGATTTTGAATAGATTTGATAAATAAGAAAATCGTTACTTACTTTTAATACAACAGCAGGAAAGAATGGTGAATTTAAGATTTGTTTATTAATTTTAAAAGCTACACCCAAATCAATACCATTTTTCATGAAACCTATTTCACCATTATCTAAATTCAATAAACATGTAATTACATCATTTTTCCCAAATGGTTCACCATAATCATCAAATTGTTTATTATTCGATTTTTTACCGGTACCTCCAAACCCAAAACCAAACCGGTCAGTACCCAAATCTAAATTTGCACTTAATGCTGACCAACCAACACGGCACAAGCCTTCATCAGTTACCATTGCTTCGAAGGCGTATTTACCATTGTTTTGTACACCGCGTGTACAACGGCCACCATGCCATTCGCGTTGTTCACGCGATTGTACACGGAGGCCATCTGGAGTTACAGCTAATGCACTGCCACGATCTACCATTGACATTGTCCATGCTGGTGCTATTAATTTTGCGATTTGTTTATTTATAGTAACAAAAGAATAAGTTTATAAACTAACATTGTGTTGCAGATGATTTGTTCAATTTGCCACTCTGGATATCCTTCAAAGTTTCCCAAACTATTTGAATAATTGGTAGACAAAATGCTGCAGTTTTCCCACTACCTGTTTCTGCTGCCATCAATACATCACCACCACCTAACACCAACGGTATACCCTCAGCTTGGATATCTGTGGGTAATCTAAACAAATAAAAACATCATTTAACAATCATGCAACGAAAATAAAAGTGATCCAACAAACTTACGTCCATTCCATTTCATCAATGGCTTTGGCTAATTCGGAAGAACCCCAAATTCTATTTGGAAAAAACGCATTAAAAACATAGCAAAGCCGTTTATAATCAATTTTACCTTCAAAAGCCGTCATTTTTGCTCAATTATACCGACGAGATGCAAATATTTAAATGAATTTCAGATAAATAATTTGTGTTTCGATAATTTTACTTCTCAAGAACATTTACCGGCGATTTGACAACTATTTGACAAAGCAGTGTTGGGAAATGGTCTCAAGAGATTTGTAATCTAACCATTTAAAAAAAAATTGTACTCAAAACATTGCAATAACGTCATCATATTGCAATTAATTAATTAAATTAAAAGCCAGAAAATATTTGTTTATTATATAATTTTTATTTTGAAAAACTTTCAGTTGTAAAATACACTTGGCAATGCCTAACTTATTGACGTTTTAGAAGGCGGTAATTTTAAACGCTCCTAATTATTTCAAATCAACTCACAATTAATTCGTAAATATAATTTGATTTCATTTACAAATATCGAAATATTATTCGAATCTAAGCCAATGACTTAGGATATTCCTATAAATATACTTCTAGATAGGCATTTGTAGAGTTGACATAACCTCATTTATAACATAACGCACCTTTACAAAGATCGAATCATGCGGTTAACGCAAATATTATTGAGTAGAATTGGTAAATATTCGAAAGATTATTCAAATTTCCCCGATCACTACATAAAACGTGCAATGGAACAAGTTGAATGGCGCAATCCAAAAGGTATCCAATACAAGCCGAATGCTGTGATAAAACGTCGTACATTCAAATTCGATGTACACCGTCCATGGACAGCTGAGTTCCGCCGTGACAATCATTTAGGTAAATATAACGCCAAAGTGTGGGTGGAACCAATAAAGAAGTGGGGCTTCTTTCGGGGTGATCGTGTTGAAATTCTTGTTGGTAAAGATAAAGGCAAACATGGCATTGTTAAACAGATCATACAAGAACGCAATTGGGTTATTGTTGAGGGTTTAAATACGAAATTAGAGAAAGTCGGTGAACGTAAAGATTTCAATGGTGTTTATTTGCAAGTTGAGAAACCATTATTAATTACAAGTGAAGTGGAATTAGTTGATCCATCCGATTTACTAGCAACACAATTTGAATGGAGATATACAGAAGATGGTGATGAGGTGCGTGTGTCGAAACGAACAGGTAGAATCATACCAGTACCAGCATCCGCTGAAGAGACGTACGATTATAAGAATAAAGCAACGTATAAAGAACAATTAAAAGATACAAAAGCTGATGATGTAACGCAAATAACATTTGAACCGAAATTGTGCACATTCGAGATGGATGTGATGGAACAAATGGGTATTAAAGAGGATCGAATACCACCGAAAACTTACTGGTATTAAACTGTTTATAGCAGCAATATTTCTATTGGAATAAACAATATAACGTTATAAAATACATTTAGAATAAAACAAAAATTAAAACTTAAGACTAGTCATAAAATTATTTAAAATACATTATTTTTACTTCAATATGAATATAATATGAAACAGCATAATATTCAATGAAATCGCTGTATTATTTATCTAAATCACTAATCTTCTCCCAATCACCATCTGTACTACTTTCACTATTTGTATCTAAATTAGTTACAGAATCGTTTTTATTTATCTCATTTACGGTATTATCAATTTTATTATTTGTTGGACTATTACTACTGTTGTCGGAATTGTTTCGAGACTGCTCCTTACTTTGAGATCCTTTTATCTCATTTTCATATTCTTCTAATAATTTAATCTGTTCTGCTTCAGTTAATTCAATGTAAGGCGCAAATTCTTCTATAATTTCATAAGAATATAATTAAATCCAAATAATAGACAAAAAAAATAAGATCACCTTGTTCCCACTTGAGACTATCTTCACTTATTTCATTCTCTTTCTTTTCTCGCTTCTCCATTGCCTCTTGATGGGCAATTTCATCTTCAATTAATGCTTTTTTAAATAGATACCGTTTCCAAAATATATGATGTGGCACAATTTCAGGCACAAGTTTACTGTATTGATTTCTAAGTACCACCGAACCTTTTAAATGTTTGTTGATACGTTCATCCGATAATTGATCATCAATAATTTCCAACCAACATTCATATTTTTTACGTAAATCATCATCCGGATCTTTTACGAATGTTTCAGCATTTTTTTGCAATTCGTATATACAACGTTGTAATTTATCTAATGTGACCGTTTCAGAATCTTCAACAATTAAAATTGCTTCAGTATCTGAATCGTCTGGTGTTGGATTCAAGACTGTATTCATTTGACCTTAAACATGAAAGAATTGTGCCAATTTGATCAATCTGTAATCAACAAAATTGTTCAATTACCAAGAAATGAACTGAAGCTTCTCTTCATTGTACTTGCTGTTGAATCTGGTGTGTCCAACTGAAATTCTGTAAATAATACAATGAAATTTCACATAAAAGTCTGAGATACCTTGAACGTTTTCTCTATTGCAGTCCCTGTAGTTGAGACCACATTTGTTGCTTCATTCTTTACAGCATTACCGAATTCTTCTAAATCTTTTTTAACAAATTCCAACACTTTTGAACTCTAATTTTTAAGAATTTTCTAATCGATTAAAATATCATTAAATAGGTATTCGTGTGTATTTACCTTATCTTTGGCAGCACTCAACCACGAACCCAACCAGTTGTCATCCCTGGAAATCGTTTAATTCTAATCAAAACAATTATTTACAAAAAAAAAACAACTGTTCCAACAATTAATTAACATTCATCATTGCATATGGTGTTTGATTGAAATGTAAATATTTATAAACTAACCAAGTTCAATGGGTTTTTTTTTACAACAAAAACTTTAGATTAGAAAACTTACTGTTCGGCCATTTTCCTTTAAAATTGATAAAATATGAATGATTTCACGGAGAATTTTGAGTTTTCTTCGGAAAATATGAGGGGAGATATCTAGCTTTTTTTCGCTTTTTGTTGTTCTTTCTTATAATTTAACAGCCATCTTTGTTTTTGTTATTGCAAATGAAACATCGATAATACAGGAAAGTTGATTATTGCGGGAAAGCTTCGATAGACAGCAGCACAATAAGTGCGATTTTTCAGGGACATACATGTTTTTTATTTAAATTTAATCGTTTGTTGGTGTTTGCTGGTCTTATTTCAACATTTGTTGGTCATTATATTTTTTTATAATGGAAAAGCGCATACTCTGCAACACTCAGTCAATTTTGAAGTAACCAGATGGACGTACCATAGACATGGATTGAAAAAACATGGAAAATCGCATGCACTCATAAACAATTATTAAGTAACTAGATGGACGTACCATAAGTATATATACTGTGTTTTCAAACCTTTTGGGTTGACTATGCAATTGTGTGGTGCATTGCTGTATATTGTGTTGCCTAGCAAAACTTTTAACTATAATTCAACAAGCTATTTTGATGGGCATTCTTAATAAAATTCATTGTAAGACTTAGGAAAGCATCAATTTTTCTGGCGAAAAATGATTGGTATTGAAAGACTTTAAATATTCTTTCGGTATGAGAAGTGTTGCTTTTACGGAATTCGGGTCGCCATTGCTCCACGTCATCACGTGATCACGTATGCGCATGTTTTCAAGCGATGTTCAAATGTTTCATGTCTCTTTTTCTAAGTCCGTTACCAAATACTTTAATGAAAAATGATCGACATTTGTTAATTAACAAACAGATTTAATGTTTATTGTGTTTAGACTATTCAACGCGTACGCGTATGATGGATGTGTTCTTTTTTTTGTTTTGTTCGTACCCGTGTGTTTTTATTTCAACAATGAAGAAGAATAATTCGATCTTCTTCTTCATGGTAAGTGGAATAATCATGCATGTAAATTTCCGATAATCCAAAGATAGGTGACGGCTTAAGCTCAATTTTCAAATATCAGACGTATTTTCTATATAGAAAAACTGTAGATAAGCTCTTTGTCTTACTCGTTGAATTACGTATCACAGGCGCCGTTCTCTCTTCGATGCATGTTCGGCAGTGTGTGGTAGCCTTAAGCAATCTCTACGATTATAGTGAATCTTTTTCAACTTGGTGAACTTGACTTGAAAGCCATTACACCCAGCTCAATAGGGAACGAGCAAAATTTTTTGCATTTGTTCTAATTAGTCATAGTAAAAGCCAACAATATAGTTCGTATTATATACAATTTTATTTTGCTGTTGTTTTTTTTTGTAAGTTTTTCATTCACATTCATATGAAAACAATTAAAAATTACAATTGAAACTTCTTATTTCTCCTTGTGTAAATCATTTTGGTATCAGCCGTTGTTTTATGCTTGAACTGTTAGAAAATTCTGTGCAAATATAATGAGATTTGTAAAATTAAACAATAAATGTAAATAGATGTATATCATGATAAACTGTGCAACAAAATTGAGAGAAAAAGAAATTATAAACAATACAATAATAATATTAATTGATGCGTTGCATCAAATGTAAACAATTCATTTATCTCAAACAAAAATAATTACTTAATAATTATAACTCTATTTTTGTTGTCATCATATATTTTATGTACATTTATAATACATTCACAAAAGGAAAACATTATAAGGAATTCATCATTCTTTTTTCAATCTCATATATATATATATATATATATATATATATATATATATATAGTATTTATATTATTTATAAAATATAATTAAATATATTTATAAAAAATAAAATAAACAAATAGAAGAGATGCGAAGAATTGAATCATAAAAAGTCCATATCTAACGCATTATATAATGCTGCTATCTCACTATGACTTGTTATTCGCCAAAATGGAAAATTCATTGCTTTGGCAGCTGCTTCTTCATCTTGTCCATCACCAATAACAACATAAGTACATTTACGTCCGAATCGGGCTACTATTCGTTCAAAACAACTCTCTTTACCTAATTATGGACAACAACAACAACATAATGAAATTACTTAAAACAACAATAATAATCGAAAGAAAATACCTATTTTTGTGGCTGAATAGATATTATCTATAGGAAAAACACCACCTAAACCGAACAATAATACTTTAGCTAATGCTGGAATTAATTGTGTTGTTGTTACTAATACATTAACACAATTACTTCTTGAATTAATTAATGTTAAACATTTATTAGCTAATGTCAACCAATTGTCCGTGACAACTTCAATTTCTGCACGCAATTGTAGCCATTGTTCTCTTTTAGTTGCACCTAATAGCCCACCAACACTATAAATAATAAACACAGATAGATTGATAAATAGGTAATTTAATTAATCATTTTTTTCCACCTATTCCGATAATTATTGTACGTTTCTTTGATTTTACGATAACGAAATGCCAATTTTCTCATCCAATCAACACCACCACGTACACCAGTTGCTAAACATAAATTACCAGCACTAGCTCCTGATGCATGAAAACCATCTGAACTAAAATTGTAATTTGATAAATCTTGACCATTATCATCAGATGATACATCATCAATATGAACTTGATCGCATTCTTCAATATCATTGAAAAAGAAATGTGTATCAGCTAAATTAAATACCATCTCTTCCATTTTAAATCCCAATTGTACAACACTTTGAGCATCCTAAAATCAATCAAGAGTTAATTAAAACCTATTGAATTTTCAATTGAATTATAATACTTTTTGATATTTTGTTGCATAACCACCAGTCAATAAACTATGGAAGATAATTATTGTTTCATCCAAGTCCCATATAAATACACGATCAGTTGTTGATTCTTGTGTTGTTGGTGATACTGTGTTTGTTCTACGGCCACGACCACGACTACTACGTGCCTCTGCTGATCCACTTATACTATTAGCTGAATCTCGTGATCTTCGTGCACTATCAATTTTCAATGGTGATGCTGAACCATCACCAAGTCCACTACCACCAATACCATTCGATGGACTTTCTGGAAAATTTGTTAATTCATCATCTTGATCTGAATCACTCGTATCACTATACGGACATAGCATTTTTGTTAAATAATAAATAATAACAACAATAAATTAATATACAATAACAAATTATAGGTTATGTGCACGTGTCAAATTTGACACATGTAAACATAACCTATAAATTTTTGATGGAAAAATAATGGACAAAACCAGTGGTTATCAAACATTACTCTTTATTTGATCAAAAAGAAAAGAAAAAAACTACCTGGTAAAGATGTTGCGGCCAATTGATAGGATGATGTACCTATACTACCACTAGAACTTGGTGAACTCACATAAGGTGAATAATTTTGTGAAGCATAATAAGTTGATGCATATTGTGACGATTGTGAATCTGTATAAGCAACCCCATAAGTTCCATATTCTACTCCCTAGAAAAAACAGATGATATTTTACAAGAATTGTTTGTTTTGTCGTAAAATGATTGCATATACCTGTGCAGAGAATCCTTGTGCAAATGACGTTGATCCTGGTGTTGAATAAGAAGTGTAAGGCGAATATTGTGGCGTTTGTCCAGTACTTTGAAATGGTGATGCCGGTGATGAATATGGTGATGGTATATAACCAGAATTTGATTTACATGATGGATTTATACCACGCGAGGAACTTAGTGCCGAATATGGATAAGATGGGGCATTATAAAATGATGAAGCTGGATTCATATAAGATGAAGTTGCTGCGTTCGTTGTGCCATATGCTTGCATACTAACATATATTATTAAGAAAATGTTAATTTTGAAAAATACGTATTAAAACCTGTTATAATACTGTTGAGCTGTTGAATATGATTGTGGATAATCTTTATCGTACAAATTGCCTAATTCAGTTGCTGGTCCATAAAATGATAAAGGATCTTGTGATAAACCAGCAACTTCTGGATCTGTTAATCCAGGACTGCGAATTTCTGTTTTAATCCCTGTTGTATCACTACTACTCAAAATAGGCCATGTTGATGAAAAACAAGTTGGTGCTGTTGATGATGTTGTTGATGTTTCAACGGCAGTTGCAGCCGTTGCAGGTGGTGAACTACACGTTGAAGAAGAATGACCGCTTTGTGGACTGCAAGCATTATCACCACCAAGTCTTCAAAGAGAAACAAAAACAAAAAAAGTTAAATTATATGAAATATACAACATATGGTGGTATTTTGAAAATGTTGAATAATAATAAATTGGCCAAGAGACAAAACGCATAAATTTTCTAAGAATGAGAGACAGGCGACACAACAGCAGCAGCAGCAACAACAACAGTCCGGTGTGGCGGGTGTTAGAAAGAATTTCATCTGTGTATGTTTTTGCGTCTCACAAGATTTGTCACATTTGGTAATCTAAAAGGGAATATGTTAAATAAAGATGGAATGAGAATCATGTGGATTTGGTAAAGGCATTTCTAAATGACAAGTTACTGGGTGCGACAACGACCAGTGACATACGTCTTGTCAAGTTTTCTTGACTTACAGACGATGCGAAACGAACGGCAATAGAACGAAAAATGCTTTTTTAGGGAAAAAGAAATCAAACAAAAACAACATTTATTAATCACAAATGTTGTTTATTTCTTATTTAAAACAAAAAAAGAAAACAACAATTAATTAATAGCAAATTTGAAATTCAATTATCGAACTAATGGTGAATATAAGAAGAACAAAAACATATGCCAAAAGTTTAGGAAGTTATAAGTTAGAGAAAGGCTAAGAATAAAAAATAAAAATTGAAAAAAAATTACACACAAGCTGGTCGCAAGCTGCCACTATAAAACTTGGGTACTAAAATCATTCAAAGTATACCAGAATTTTACGTTTATTTGAGAATAAATAGAACAAATGGGAGATGTGTATGTATGTATAATACAGAGTAGCTAAATTTTGAGTGGGCTGTTTTGTTCTATAAACACTTTAAAGAAATACTCTCAAAAAATATATATATTTACACGAACTAATTTTATGAAATTTTCAGTTATAATGAATGAACATGGTTGGTGATTGTCTGCCATCCAGAGTTAAAACTTTTTGACGGACCCATATGAAATCAACTGTGCATAATTTCAATTTTCATTTCATATTAGGATGGTGTGTTGTATATCCCCTTTTGTCTTTTTTGGATGTTGTTAGTTTTTTCTCTTCTTTCGAAAATTTCAGTCCGATGAACAATTAAAAACACGGAACCTAATCTTGATCAATTCGTTATGGTTGTTTTGTCACATAACGCGCCGGACCTCCTGGTTGTATAGTAAACGTGCGTCCTCTCTCTGTAGTAGAAGAGCGAGAAGAGTGCCCACCTACCATCATTTGTTGTTTTATTATTATTTTTTATTATTATTATTTTTTTTATTATTAGTTGTTTGTTTGTTTTTTCTTTGAAAAATTTGTCTATCCCTCTACAGGCACATCTTCAACACAATCTCAGCAGGTTGTGAATTAATAACTATTACAACTATATAAAGCTCGTTTTGTTATGTCGTGATGATGATTTGTCCAATTCGTATTTTAAATGAAAGGAATAATTAATTATACGAAAACAGGGAGAACCATAAAGATCATTAAATGAAAAAACAAAAAAAATTAATGAACAATCAAAATTACTTGCAAAACTCGTAAAGTGTATTGATAAACGAAAATGTTTGATAAAATTGACATCTTGTTCATCTATGTTGATAATATGCTTATAAATAACAGAAAATTTGTCTCTTTTTCTCTCTATGGATGTGTTTGATATACAATAAATTCCTTATGTCCATTGATGAGTGTTATCTTATGGTTATATCAACAACAGTTTTATAGTTTTATCAAATTTTAATCTTGCACGATGGCAATTTATTAACCAGGTCCTAAACATACATTCAAGACTTAACTAATGGATTTATGTCGAATAAAAATATTTAAAACAAACGAACAAAAATTATATTAAAACCGAATGAAAGAAGAAAGAAAAAATATACAATACACACACACGCATACACAAACACACAACAAAGGTTTACACCAATTTCATTTTCGATAATTAGAAACTTTCAGAAATTGAAATTTTTCAAAGTTACCAAAAAAATCAACGTTAAAAGCATATTTTATTTTTCACTAGATTGAAAGCCTTTTCTACAATTTAAAGCTTTCACATTTTACAAACCCTACAGGAGAAGGTTTTATCGTTATCGATCAGTATCAACAATGTTTTGCCATAATCGATTCAGCGTAGGAGTTTCTCGAAAATATTAGTATTCTTACTAACCTCGAGAAAACGCTTTAAAAACTCAATCAAGCCCACAAAGAGATTTGGTACAAATGAATAGAAACGGATAAAAGATCAAAATCAAAGTACCGTCGTGTACCTACTCGTGTATGGTATTCCACTTTGTAAAATTGTCGAAAACATAGCGATAGTAACGCAACAATTCAATATTTGGAAAAATCAAAGGCTAGAGAAACCACCACAAATAAAATGTGTTCAGTGTAATCTTTGAAATGACTGTCATCAGTTGTCAGAAGAACATATCAATATGCAAAACTTCTTTGATTGAAGAATATTTCGATTTGTGGACGTTTCAAAAATAACATCTCAATGGATTTGTCGTTGGTTTAACGATTAAAATGGATGAAATTTGGATTTATCATTATGGTCCAGGAACTAAAGAAATGTATAAAGAGTTTAAACATTTTGGTTGTCACATCAGCCCAAAAAGTTTCGTGTGTAAGTCCAATCGAAAAGTTCTTTGACTCTTTCAACTCAAGTTCGTACCAAATTTGTAAAAATGCAAACAAGGAAAAGTTTCCAAATGTATATTGTTGTTTAGGGCGATTTTGAAATTTTCGAACATCCACCATATTTTTCAAATTTAGCTCCATCTGATTATTTGTTTCAAGAATTCAAAAAAACCATTGAAAGATAGAAAATTTACGTCAAACAGAGGGAAGAACAGTTTGTTTCTACTGACTTTTACAACGATCAGCAAAATACAACCGAGAAACATTTTCATTGCAAAAGCTCTTTCGGATTGTGAAAAGGTTTGGGGTATACATTTTCTTTCGGTATATTTGGATTGCATAATATTAAAGAATCCTAATTGTAATAACATTCGATAAATTGTAAAGCAAATGACAAATGAAACATTGTAAGCTTGTCTATTATTGGAAATAACCAACATTTTAATTAGACACATAACAGGTTATCAAAATATTTATAAAAGTAAAGGTGATCGCTTAACAATTATTGTATGCTTATCATGTTAGTTACTTATTCATCTCATAACACAACACATTCTAATCCCAACATAATATTTTTCTTTCTTTTGAAACACATTAAACTGCCATAAGATTTAACATATTATACTTACACACAACAGAAAACAACAAGTGTCAACCGGAAAGTTCTAAAATGGTCATGATGGCAAATGATGGTTGCAGGTTAGAAAAAGACAAATAGTATTGACTTAATGATGTGGATAACAAAGAGAGATTTTTCTATGTTTAACACATACGCACACAAACAACTCTAAAGATAACTAAACGAAAACGAAATCTCCCTAATAACAACCATCCATTTGGTTCACACATGTTCCGTTTTTCACTTCACCGTCATTATTGTCGTTGTTGTTGATGATGGTACTCTTGACAACAACAACAACAACAAAGCACAAAACACACGAATAAGAACATATTCGTTATCTTTCAAGAAACTTTCAATAGAAACACATATTTCCCTAAGTTTTTTTCCTCTTTTCTTTTACACAAGTTAGGAAGTTGTTCTTTGTATAAACATTTGATAATTATTATGAGCTATAGTAGATGACATGTATATTGGCTTTTTTCTATGTGTTGAAATTAATCATGTTTTTTTGAATTTATGCTTTCGGTATCTATAGCAACAAGCAAGAATCTATCGAGGGAGAGAAAAAAACGAGATTTTAGTAGAGTAGCAACAAATAATCCCTTTCGAACAGTTTGTGTTTAATAATAATAATAATAATAATAATAATAGGGGATAAGGCGATTACAACAGTTGATGACACAATTTTCAAAAGTTTAACACCAAAAAAAGACTGCCCGTATTCTTCTATCTTCCTGTTCTTCATTTTATTTGTCCTTTTAAACTTTTTGTCCCCAATAGTAATGGTTGCACTCAATAAATTTTTCCTCTATAAATTCTTAACGAGAACAAAAAGATGCAGGAACACCCACAGACTTCTGTGGACATTTGATAATGAAGATTTGAAGATATGCAGGTTCATTATACTTCGCCAGTTTGTCACATAAAAAATACCAAAAAAAAAAAGATTGTAGACTAAACGACACAACACACAACATCAGAATACTGACTGTGATCGTATGCCATATTAAATTTGTTGTTATCCTTGTCCTAATAGATGTGAATAACAAAAAGAAGTTGACAGGTCGTTTATGAGTTTCTTATAAAATGTCCTTAGAGGCTCTAAATACTAGAGTCGGTTCTGTATTCTAACAGACTAATCCGAGAAAATATGCCTCTTAAAAACATTAATAAAAAAGAGGAGGAAGTTGAAAAAATTTATAAAAATTGCAAGTCAGAAAGCTTCGACAGCTATTAATTTATTAAATTTTTAATAGAACATCAGGTATTACATTGGGTGTTGTTGATTTTCAATGTTAATTAATTATTTAACATCTAAAATAATATAGTTTGAATATTCGTAAGCAATCATTTCTTTCTTGAGTACAAAAATAATAAAAAAATTAATCAAGCAATTCTCATAATAACAACATAACAATTATTTCAATCGTCATTAAATTGGTTTTATTTTCTGTGAAACGGAAATGGAATGTCGTAATAGGTTACGAGCTTTATATATGTAATGCACCATTTAAAATAATGGCATTTCATAGAAATCATACATAAATATAAATATACTACACCCAAAAAACTTATAATGGTAACCACAACAACAACAGCAACAGTTGTGGTCGATAGTAGTAATTTATAAAAGGATAATTTACGTTATATATGCAAACTATTATTATTATTAATATTATTCAATTTAATCTTTTTGGTGTTAATTATATGGAATTGTTTTACAAAACAATATGAAGTGACGCGCCAATAGTTGGTGTAAAATTTTATAATGTTGAGAGAATTGATTGGATTTCCAACAATATTTACACAAATAGCTTTATTTATACATCCATTATTCATCTTCAATTATTAATTGATAGTCCTGTTATAATATAAATTTTTTTTGTTATCACCTAAAATACAGTGACATCTTTCTATAATGTAAACATGATGATAAATTATTGTAGAAATAATTTTGTTAATTTTTCATTTTAGTTGAAATATTATTTAAAACAATATTTAGATATTTTTAAAACCGGTGACAGTGGAACATTAAAATGAAATCATCAAAACAAATTTAACAGGACATAAATGTTTGGTTAACATTAACATTTAACATCTAACAAAATATATATCTGAAACAGAATGATTATTTATAATTGTAATGTGTTTTTAAAGTGATTAAATCCTACATTAACAATAAGAGAATTAATTCACAAAAACAATAAATACGTAATTAGACAATACAAATGACGAAATACAACATCTACATAGACAGTTAAAGATTTTGTTTTTTTTTCAGTTTCATTATAGATTTTAACTTCTATCTGTAGTTGTGGAAGCGTTGAAATTATTGTGAAGCTTGCATTTTTATAATAAATCCATAATTTTTGCGTATAATTTCCATAAATAATGCACAGTTAATTCCATACGTAATTATAAGTTAGACACTGATTTAATCGAACAGAAAGAGAAACATCAAACGAAAAATATAAAAAGAATTCAAACAGTTAGAAATTCTCTGTGTTATGATGCACATGTTGCTACTCATTTTAATTTTTTTTAAGTAAATTAATCAACCACAATATTCTTTAGTACTGACACGGTACGGAACAGATCTTGTGGACATTGAATGGGTTAATTTATTATACTAAAAGAATTGTGATAATTGTGAAACTTTATTGTTTAATCAGAATCATAGGTTATCGAATATTTTTGTTGAAATGCAGTAAATATAGAAATCAAACTGTTTAATTAACCTTTAGAACTAGATAAGTTAATTGGATCGCATGTAATCAGATCAATTAGGGTTACATAAACGTATTACAATTGTTACAGGTTTAATTGCATCATTTCATCTTAATGAAGTTTTAATAAATCTTTGTATTCCGTGATTTCATATACTCTTTAATAACATATGTTATAGTAAGAAAAGTAATCAATTATCTACATATTTTCATCGATAGTTGTGTGAACATAAACTTAAACGGTTTTGGTTT
Source organism: Meloe dianella (assembly GCA_028455855.1). NCBI lineage: Eukaryota > Metazoa > Arthropoda > Insecta > Coleoptera > Meloidae > Meloe > Meloe dianella. The sequence continues at coordinate 8,156,217 of JAPTHL010000047.1, read as the reverse complement.
TGTTGCCAATTAAAATTAAATAATTACCAAATGAAGGTAATTTAGAAGTTTGAACGTGTAAATGTCATCATAAACTGTCAATGATACATTAATTAAGAATCGCTAATTGATATCGAAAAGATGTAAATGAAATTTCAATAAATGCGTCGGCTGAGAAGAGACTTTTGTAGAGTAGCCTTAAAAATGTGACTATAGATCTTTTAAAATTATGGATGAAATTAGAATATATTGAAACAGTTTCGCGTGCAGAGGCTGCCGGAAAAGTTCTTGTGCCCCCATTTTTTATTGAGGTGGCGGAAATTAATGACAGGTGAATAGTATTCATATTTTTCAACTAAACTTCCTATCAAACTTATAAAAACACAACAAAAATCAAGGAAATCGATTAACCCCATGTAATTCATTTCTAAAATCATTAAACAGTCGAAAATTTACGTCAAACAAGCTGATAATTGAGACTGAGTGCAATCGTGGTATGGAGATCAAGGAAGAAAACTCAATGTACAGTCTTGGAAGGTGATTACATTGAATCAAGAAATATTGCTTCGACAACCTGTAGTTTCCTTCTAGGCCATTAGCACTAACCCCCTGCTCGTAACTCTACCAGGAAGCATGAAGAAATGCGAAGGAGCTCATTTAAAATGTCATTCATGTGGTGGTCTCAAATAAATTCATAATTTATATAAGACTGCGCTCGAATAAACATAAAGCAATCAATTTCTCAAAGCTCTCCCGATGTCATCTTTCGATTTTCTCCATTATTTTTGTGTTCCCTATTGAATTTTATATTTTTGATTCCATTATTTACCAGCCACTTTGATAATTTTACAATTTTATTAAATTATATCATCTATACAGAAAACAACTATGTAAGTGTGATTACATAAATTATCTTTAAAACGAATTAGCATAAATAAATGAGTGAATAATAGAAGAAATTATAATAGTTTATAATTAATTTAATTTAATAATAATCCTTGTTGAAAAATTGCCGTTTATTACAAATAAAACATTGATTATAAATGCTGGGAAAAAGATAAGATGAAAATGGTTAAAATCGAAATAAATTAGCACAAAAATCAATCAAAGCTTCTGACATTTTTGTTTTGTTTTATTTTTGATAAAAAAATTGCGCTTAGTTTATCAATTTATCAACTTCCTGTATGCATCAATTCAATAAAAATATAAAGCAAAAAAAACAACAAATAACTAATTTGTCGCAACATAGGAATTGTTTAATAAAAATAACAAAACAAAACACAACAAACACATTAAAGAGAAAAAAACAACAATTTCTTTCTACTATTCTATGTTTATGTTTTGTTAGATGTACTAATCTTGAAAGAGACAACGTTTGGAATTCCTTGTTTGTTGTGATAAGATCACACCTGCAACCGACCAACTACAAATTGAAGAAGCGTCATCAACAAAGGAAACAAAAGAAGATTCATGTATTCTTATCAGATCCACCAGTGTTCCGATTTTGCACAAAAATATTTCAAGTACCTACCTACTATATACAAACACGAACCCTCCATAATTCATTAGATATTAATGAAAATCACAAAAGAGCGAAAGTGAAAATGTTGTAGGTGAAAAAAAAATAATAATAAAAAAGAATCACCAGTGATTCAAATAAATATATTTCGATTCTTAGGAAAGGTGCCAAGGAACTTTATCATCATGCCACTCCGTCCTGTCCTGATTTATTGCCATGTCTATCTCTTACATTAGATTTTATCTGATCACACACATACACTCCACTCAGTCACTCACACACACAATGTTTTATAGTTTTGAAATGATTAGTAACAGGTTCGATTCATCAAATAAACACCACCTATGTGAATACAAAAAGACGCACATGAACCATTCACAATTATTTTTTTATATTTTTATAAAGAAAAATAAAGACAAAAAGGTCCAAAATCGTTTTGAAAATATTATGAGCTTTTCAGTCATTATTAATTTTACGGTATAATGATAATAATAATAATAATAATATTGAAAGCCTATCACACATTGTACATACATACATAATCATAAAATTGAATTGAAAATGAAAACGATTTATATGGTGACTGTTTAATATTATTGCAAAATAAGAACATGTATATATTTATTGGTATTTTATAATCTTTCACAAGTACATTTCTCATTAAAGCTTTTAAATTTACACTAAACGAACATGACATGTTGATCCTGTAAGAATCTTAAATTATTATTATTATTATTATTATTAAAAAAAAAACAACACAATATTTTTGATTCATTATAAACGCTTAAAAACTTTGTTATACACAGACTCCTTGCTGCGCATTTACATTGTTCAACAAATTCCTAAATAGGCATTTAATATGTTTTTATTAACATAAATAATATGTAGAAATCGACAATAATTCAACGAGTCCACCTATGAGTATAAACGTGTGATTTCGAAAATTCACGCCAAATAATGAAATATATCAAAGGCGAGTTTCTATCTTGATCGACCTTTAAAATCACTTAACCATCCGGAAACAATGAATCAAAAGGAAATTTTCAATGTAGAAAATATTGTATTGATAGAAATGCAGTGGAGAAATATCATACATGAGGGAAAAGGGGGCGTTGTTATTTAGTTAAACTATTCGAACCGTCGCTGACCACCCAACAACTTCAAAAGAACTCATTATCGGTAGTTTTAGACATAACAAAACAACTAAATTAAGTGTTTAAACAGTAAACTAAAGGAAGTTCATTCATAAATATACACATACGATTGTTATTGTGTTTATTTTGTGAAATTCTGAAAATTTCAGAGAAATGATTCGGTTTCTTATTCAACACATTAAAGAGCACGAAACAAAAAAAAATGGAATGATACAATTGAATTTGTTGGAATAATGGAATTTTCAAAGAAATTCGAAACAATAAACAACATCAGCTATTTTCACTTTAAATTATATACAATTTTATCTCCTCTACGAGCGTGTGTGCGTGCGTGTGTATATTGCTGTTATTTTCTAATAAAAATGTTGAATTAAAAATGGAAGTCTAACCATTTGGAATAGTTTACAAGAACATTATTCTGTCAAGTGACGGTTAACAAGACGCTTATCAGATGACCAGAAATAGTGGATGGATTTTTGTAATAAACCTGCCCATCAACAAGACAATTTATTTATGTTTTTATAATGTTTCTATATATAGATATATATATATTAATGTAAATTTAAGAGTTGATAAATTTGAATAATTTTGCGAAAAACTCACCGATCCCTATCTGTTGTGTCTGGAGATGTAGTTGTTGTATCAGTTCTTGCCCGTTTCACCTATATCATAAAAATAACAATACATCATTACAAAAATTATTATTTTGAACATTCGAAATAAATAGGAGAAAACAGAACAGGAAATAACAAATTAGAACAGGAAATTTAAAATTTACAAAAATCTTCTCTCCTCTAACCTTAGGTTCGCACATTTTATCGATCATAGTACATCTGGCCGATTGGGCATTTAAATAATTGCAAGGCATAATCGTCACCATGATAAACAATCAAAAAAATACCCGACGGCACTAATTATTTGATAAACTACATTAGACGTCACTGGAATGTTACTAAATTTGTCAAACAACAACAAAAAATCACTTTCGATTATATTTTGAAATCTACTCTACAACTTATTAATTAATTAAATAACTAATTAATTATTCAAATAATTAATGAATCAAATAATTATACACTAGATAAAATATATATATATATATATATATATATATATATATATTTTCTTTAAATTATTTTATTTATAATTATGGCACTTGTTCTCTCAAGGCTCAAATAATCCGATTTTAATTAAGTTTGAAAACGAATCGGGGAACAATATTGCGAAATTTTTTATTTGTTATGGCATTTACTAAATAAAAGACACAAACGTTTTAACAACTAAAGCTGGTCGTCAACTAAAAAGCTGACTACTGGAAGGCGATTTGTGATGGTTGTGTGGTGGTGGGGGGCGATGAAATAAAAGCACACTCCTCCTATCTAGTGGAAGGAGTGTGAACTATTCCTGAAAGCTTCCACAACACCAATGATAACATCACATTTTGGATGCATCAGTAATGTTGATATCCAATAGTAAACAGGTAATTACCTGCTCGTGGTTTATAGTCAATGTCTGACGGTTTTTTTTATTAATTTTTGACCATTTTGCATCTCCAATTGTTCGTAGGTAAATCAAAACAATAACAGAAAATGAAGGTTTTTCTTCAAAATCGTCTATTTGACCACGATATAATTTGAGAATTTCACCAAAATCTGAACTATTTAGAGAAATATTAAAGGAATTCTAAGTTTTGTCACTTGTAAGGGTGATATTATTCAAAATATTCGACCCATATGCGATATATTAGAGTTTTTTTGACCGCTATACCATTGCCATACCAAAACCTAAAGTCGCATATTATTTTTTCCTTATTAGTTCCGTTGTTTATTTTTTACTTTTACATGTAAACATAAGGAGATACTGGGTGATCCAAACAATTTTCAATTACATTCGATTGTACTAGATGATAAAGAATTATTTAACGGTTCATATCGATTCATTATAAATAATTGCGTTAATCATTTGCATTTATTGTTAATTGTTGATTTGGTCGAATTTGGATGACCCGATATAGTGGTGCCATTTGGTGGCTGTTTTATTGGCATTCTGTTCACAACGTAACGAATTCGATTATTGAGTGGTGACCGTAACGGGGAAAATTGGTCAGACATCGTTTTTGCTTACTTGTTATAGACAATTCTTTTGTTTATTTATTTGTTTTTATTGTTTTCTTTCTTGTTTTGTAAATAAAAATATGGAAATTAATTTTGTTCTATATAAAACGTGGAAGCAATCAACATAAAAAATGATTGGTAATAGATTTTGTTTATTGTAATAGGTAGTCTGATTGCATATCAAATAAATCATAATTTAAGGTGGTTGGGCTACTACTATTTTCAATGTGATGAATTTTGCATTCGTTTAATTCTCTATTTGCGCATTAGTTGATAATTGTAATGTACTAATTGATTCTAATTAAAATTCTCCCACAGTAAATTAATGTAAATTAATGTGTACCGTAACATTCAACAATTTATTCGAATTCAAGGGCATTTTTTCACATTGAAATCAAATATTTTACATATTCAAATTATTAACAAAAAAAAATAATTGTCTTTTAGTAATTACATACAAAAACGATCATTATTATTTTTTAATTGGAATTGATTTATGAATGAAATATGTTCTAATAAATTCTATTATCTATCTATGTTGTTGGATATTATAGTATTTGTATTAATACCGCCATCACCTAGAACAGGTCGAGTTTCAATCATAGATATGAATGAAAATGTTGACATGTGATATCTTATGTGTACATGATATTTTGATTTAGTAATATGACACATTTGGTGTCATCAGGATAAATAACAATACTATATTCTAATAAATAAAATAAAATGTGTCATATCTATAAAATTTCTTAAATTATCCTCCCATACCTACATATTTTCAATTATTTGATTTTCAGGTATTGTTCGCGATTATGGTGGGTGTGTGGATAGGAGAAATGAACGCAGTACAAATTAAGCACTTGCCTGTAGCTAAATAGGAGACGGCGAAGATCGATAACCGGTCGGTTCACCGATGTGGACAAAATATACAGGTAGGTGATTAATCTATACAAACAAAATCCTATACAGAACATGGAACATGCAACTATAGCTTCTTTGTTAAATCGATTGATACATTGATAGAAAAACATCAACAGTATTGGTCAAAATTATAGCAAGATTATTTAAATTTCATTTTATTGCCAAAAACCAAAACAACAGTTAGTAAATAAAGCATTATGATAACAATGGGAATTGGTGACATTTTCGATTTGTTGCTATACTTTTGGCTAGATAACAGTGTATCTTTGTTGTAATCGTTGAGTTCTTTGTCACAGAATGATACAATTTTATCATTCTCTCTTCCTGTCGGCAATGGTTTCGAAAATATCGCACTGAAAACTGAAACTTCCGAATATTTTTCGTGTTTTTTTGTTGTTGTTGTTATGATTAATATCCTCTACTTTGAGGGTTAGCAAACTTTTCTTAATACACACACACACACACTAAAAGCTTAAAAAAGAAAATGTGTACAGTATCATATAACTACTATACATAGTATAGATCATAATTTTGCATATTTCTGTGACGGTTTCTTGAGCTTACCTAATCTATTATATAACCAGGCGTTAATTAGTACATCCCTATAATTGCCATGAAAAAAGAAGGGGCTGTTGTTTTGATGCTTGATAATATGACAGTTTTAACGGATAGTATAACAAGGTCACAAGTTATATTTTCATCATACGTTACTTTTAATGAGTTCGTAATTAATATTTTAACGATGAAAAAGGGCAAGGACATAGGTATACATTTATATATATACAACACACCTATACCTTGGTGTACCTATGTATAGAAAATTTGATATTTGAAATGAGGAAATATTAAAAGCTGGTTTTCTTTCATAGTTCAAGTTGTGTTGAAAAAGGGGAGGTCAAGAAAAGTACAATTTACAACTATTTTAATTTTAAATAATAGAATTGTCGAGGGTTGAAACTGGTCTTTTTTTCTTTTCTTTAAATTTTTATATATACAATTGAATTCTATTTAATATCGATATTGTACCCGTTTCCGGTAAAAAGGTAGTATAATTGTAATGATTTGATTTAACTGTAAAAAAAAACAACATATACATGTAAGGGTATTAGGGGGTTGATAAAAACATGTTCGTATAACTTATTAAGATCTTATCGTCAAAAAGGTTCAGAAATAAATTTATGAAAGACGTGAAAAACGAGATTTTTCAATTAGATTCACGTTAAAATTGACACTGCCGTACCATAAAAATAACGAAATAATCCAAATAATAAACGAACAACTGGGATTTATTTCAGGAATTTGTTGGTTTTAACAATTCAATCAAAATAGATATTATTATAGTTTTGATTTTTTTTAAACACTGATAACGCGTGGTATCTAATGATTCTTGAAATTATGATACCCAAAGGACCACACATCTGGTTAGATAAAAAAAAATTAAATCTTTAATTTTAATTGAATTATAACTTTAATGGATGATAATCTACTTGTTGTCGAATTAAAAAAAATTAAAATAACAAAAGTTAATTATGAATAGTGTTAGATTCTTATCAAAAAAAGAAAACACCATTTGTTTGATTAATCACTATTCAAAAAGGCATATAGTTTCAAGTTTCATCTTCTTTTCTCTCTACAATCACGTTATATCTGTATATTTATAACATTGTAATGTATGGTCTTTATGTGTTTATGAATATTGTAGAGAGATATGGGCGTCTGTTTCAAGTCAAAATTTTATATAAACACTTATCAAGAAAATTAAACATTACTAAATATTGTTATTTTTAATGATAATTTGGTTGAATTAAATAATTGCTTGAATTGATAATTGGACGAGAAAATTTGTTGATTACAAATAATTATCTAGATAGTGAAAACTTTATTTTCGGGTAATTTATCTGGCGACAAACTCACCAGTGGGAACGGAGCTTTAGAATTGTTTTGGCGATAACAATTCAGACCGTATATAATTTCTTGTCAATAACGAAATAATTAGTTGTATATCACTGTAGATATAATTGATTTGAATGAAATCTTATTAAATGAAACACTAGAGGACTTATCAGTCATTGAACTTACAGGTTTAATCCTTATTTGTATTTTTCAACAATTAATAATCATAATAATAATTATTATAATGATAATGATAATAATAATAGAGAAATGTAACATGTTCTAAATATTCTGTAATTCTGTATTCTGTAATCACTTGGACGAAAGCACAGCAAAATTAGTCGAAATTTTGACGAGTTTAGATCTATTTTCCCATGAAGAAAAAAATATAAAGATTTATCTTATCATATTTTTCTTTGATGATGAAATGATGAAAGCAAATTCAATTTTCAATCAGAGAAAACGAAAATAACTGAAGAGAGAATCCTTTGGTTATCCGGACATGATGCAGTATATACAGTTGTCATCTGAGACTTGGCTGAAATACGAGAATTTCAACCACATTTCACTACTTCACTAACATTACATTACCACTGTTAGATATACATATGTATATTGTGTATTTGTATATGTATTTGTGTATGTACATAATATATAGTTATAGATATACACATCAAATTACCGCGTGCCAATTCTCACACGCCATAAAGGCAACACCTTAAAGGGCGTAAAACATTTTGTGTCGCTTTATCGACCAGATAAAATCACTATTTATCTGTAAATATTACTATTATCATTATTATTATCATGCGTGATTCATATATAAATACAAGGCAATTAAAGTCTTGCTGTATATGTATGTACAATTGATAAATTAAACAATGTTGTACACCCAAGAGACCTAATAACGCCCTAAAAATGCCATACAACAAATACACTAAAAACGAAATGAACAATTCATAACATATGTTCTATAGAGAGGAACGACACAAAACCCGTTAAGCTTTTGACACATGACACATATTACACGTCCCCCTATTTTTTTCCTTAAAAAAAGAGCGTAAGATTAAAACGTTTATCCCTAGGGATTTGATTGAATCATTGATTTTGAAATGAAAAGAACTCATTGACCTCTAAAAACACGAGTGATATTCATTAATTAAACTATTTAGTAATTTTAGAGGAAAACGGATATCTACTGAGTAATTCTCGAATTAAATGCATCTAATATACCTAAATACTAACGATATATTCTCTTTCCTCTAATTATAATCAATATCATTGATAATATTGGGATTCTATATTTACATGTAGTTTGAAAATTACTCTTCTTTTCAACGTGTCTCCATTTTACGTAAATTTCTGATAAGGTTTTCTTGGGCGAGCACTTCGGCAAGATAAATGACACAAACTATTCTAAATGAGTTCACAAGAATTTGTTGTTAGATAAGGTGTTTACACTTGACAACCAATAAGCTCGTACATACGAGAAACTTGTGTAATGTTTTTAAAAACTCACACAAATTTTCTTGTCCAGTGGGAAACGATAGTCTAAATGTTCCGCATTCACATAATTTAGGATAATTACTGATGAAACATAATTTTCTGTATGTTCGTTATAATTTGAAATTGTTTCTTCTATTTAAGGACACGTATACATTTGCAACGTTAATAGTAGATGTAAATGTGTAGCTTTTCTGTGTAAACTTAAACTGGATTATTATTCCAGATGACGAGTTGATAGTAGTAACAAGCTTTTCAATACAAATATAATAACTTCTTTATGCAAATAACCACTTATAACTATTGCTAAAAGAACGATAGACAATTTATGATTCTTATATAGAGAAATTCGATATAAGGGAGAATTTCAGGAGTGGATAGATGTTTGGAATACAAACATGTCATAGTTTGAAATTTAGTCAATTGAGGTAGGCATTTGGGATATACGTTTCTAAAAATATTGCGATCTTCCTTCAATTTCTCATAATAACAAACAATTAATATTGAATTTAGCAAAATTATTATTATTTAGAGTTAAATATAATAAAAAAGTCACACAAAAAAATTATCTAATCTAGCCACACATTTATAATTCACAATATTAATTTCATTTTGATATAGATATCTGTGTCCGTAATTTGAGCTACAGTGAAACAAATTCAACAAATTTACCTGTCAAAGGATAATTAGACATTTGTTACCATTCTAAAAACCTTGGACTTAACACAAAAAAAACACAACAAGAAATTCAAAACTTATCTCTATCATTAAAAAAGAACACAATTCCCTAATTTTTGTTTTCCTTTATTTTGTTGTTGTTGCTTTTCCACCTCTCTTTCGAAAAAAATGGAAATGCGGTTTTTGTGGTAAAATGTAAATCGGTAATAAGGATCCTTGTGAGAAAACACACATACCACCAGTCTCAGTCAACGATTAGTATGAATAAATTGTTTTGAAAAATTGCGACAATATAATCAGGGAAAATAATAAAATTGCCAACACATCCATCCCCCACCCTTGATAGTTGTATCGACATGATGGTAGCTATGGTAACCCGGGATGCTCCAATCCCTTTAGCAGGCAAGTGTCATTTCATCCCCTCTCGATCGTAGAGAGGGAGTATATTTGGGCGTGGTCTCTTCCTCACTTTCAAAAAAAAAAGATGAGAATGAAAAGAGGCAGATGGACTGTCATTATATAGAAAAGATAATGGTTATCATTCGGTATATTATATACATATATCTATCTTTATCTAACTTACATCAGTTAGTAATTGAATGGTGTAGACGAAAATTTCATCTAAACACTGCATGAATGAAAATGCTTTTATTGTTCACCCTCTCAACAAATATTAGCTTTGTTTGTCAGAAGCGCTTTTGTGTAAAACCTGGGAGCTGGGAGTTTTTTTTCCTTTCGTCCTTTTTTTTCCGTTGCCTTCCACCAAACAGATCAATAAAGAACGAATTTTCAAGACAAACTTAAAAGGATGTAATGAACTTTTTGTGTTGTTTTGCAGCAAGACAAAATTTGATGGAGTTGAAAATATATTTATTTTCAACCCCATCAAATTTTGTCTTGCTTTTCATACTATTATTGTATTCTTTGAAACAACAATATCGTTTAGTCTCCATGTTGGCGCTAAATCTAATCGATTTCTTCCGCCTTGTTTGATCTGAAACAGTTTATTTTTCTTTTACTATCATGAGTGGCCTTTTTGCGGTACATATACCAAGTCAACAACCCATCGTCCACTGTAAATATTCATCCCTCTCATAGAATATCGACCACTTGAAAAGTCTTTAACATCTACCTGGATATTGTAGAGATGCTCTTTTATACATAGGTACTACTACACATCATTGTGAACACACGATGGGTATTTAACAGTCAACAATTCTAACCACAATATGTTGAATAACAATAGTTCACCCTTAGTGAACATCGACCACTTGGGGGCTAATCATCGAAATTCAAATGTATACGTATGTATGTATAATCAACAATTGTATTTGACCCCCTCCGTTTGGAGCAGGAAATGAACAACTAAAAGTAAATATCTTGATTTCTACAACAATTTCAACAAAATCTCGACTACCTGTCCAAGTAATTTGTTCTTTTAAAGAGGATTTGAAAGATTTAAAAGAGATTTTTAGTAGTGAAACCGGCCTAAACAGTCATCGAACATTGCTCATAAACAAGAACTAATACCTATTGTTATTTTGAAAACCGATGTTCTTTCCAGACGAATAAATCCAAAGAGGCTCGTGCTAATTTTTCAATTTATACAAAATGAAAACATTCCAAGACAGTTGATGGCGCCTTACACAATTCTTATCAAATCTTTAATTGAAAACAACGAGAGAAGTAATTTACAAGGTTTTTTTTTGTGTTTGTTAATCCGGAAAAAAGGAAGGAAGCTCGTTTTTTTTTCTCGGTTATAATAAGGTTTCAATTATTTTTGATGCCTGAGGTGGTGGTAACTTTACATCCGGTTCATCGTTGATTAAAAGGCTTCTGAAACGTACGCTCCACCAAACTTACTAACAGTCAAAATTTTTTATAGGGCTTCACTTATAACACAGAACTAATTGGTGTTAAAGATCCAATCGATTGTTTTTGTTTTTTATTTATTTATTTTCACATCAACAGAGACCATCCAAGAATATTTCTTTCATAAATAAACAAAATGCAGTTCCACTACTTCATCTAGACATTTCCTGTAGTAAGTTGTTGATGGTAGTTTTGGCAAATCATAACCAAAAATAAATCCATCATTGTTGGATTGAAATAGACGTTTTTTCTTTTCTTTTTATCTTCTCGTACCCAGTAGCAGTTAAATAGACAGTGAGTAAATCTCAATGTTGTATTTGACAGACAGTAGATGAATTGATTGACATGTCCAAGCGACCCGCCGCCAGTTTCCACAACATTCATGACAACTGTTTCCGTTTCTCTCCATCAACCACATACATGTATATTCTTATTATACAGATGCACAAAAAGAGAACATGACAAAAAAATATACATATGTATGTTGATTCACATTTAGAATTCGATCAGCGGTCAAATACTTAAAACTCCCCTTTTCTAAACTGATACTAGCTTGAAGTGAGAATTTTTTTTTGATCTGTTACCACAATTATACAATAATTTGCATATTTTAAAGGGGATTATAGGAATTAATGCAAAATATATTAAAGAAGTTAAAAATAACAACGTCAAAAACGATGGAATGATTAATGAGTTCAAAGGTCGTTAATGTCACCACCCCCACCACCACCACCCCCGATAATTCGCTATAATATAATTACCCTCAATTGTGGCATATAACGAGACAAAACAGACAGTTAATATATTGGCACTGTTAACACACCCTCTCTAATTCTTTTATTCTCATTTCATCCCCTTGATTTGATAGATAGAAAGATAGAGATAGTTTGCGTGAAGAAAAAGAGGTGAAAGATAAAGAGCGTCGTTCTTGTCATCATCATCATCATCGTCGTCGCTATGGCCGGTTTCCGATTACAAGGAAATCCAATTGGAATGGAATTTATAATTGTGTATCAGATCCAGTGGTGAATTTCATTATCCAACGATAAGTGCGTTAACATTATTAGTCTCTTGAGAAGGGATGATGATGATGATGATGATGATAATAATATAAGGGTGAGTGTGTTGTTATCTTATGACACTAAATAAAATTGATTCTTTTATATGTTGTTCGCAATTGATTTAAAAGATTTCTGTATAGTTCAAAAAAAAAATTCAATTATGTCATATTTGAATTAAATTCAATAATCTTCATTCTGATCTCGTCAAACAGTAGTTAGAAAATATCGAATTACGGCTTCATTTTTTTCCTTAAGAAAAAATCAAGTCCACCTTTTTTCCCCATTTACTATGAAATAGCCAAAAAAAAAGATGTATCTGTGTAATCTCTTTCAATTACTCGCCATTTAAACTATTAGCCCTCTTATAAGCGACAGGACATCAATGAGGCCCATCGACATGTCTATTGTTAGAAATTCATCTAAACTACAATGAACTCTCTATCATGATGATCATGATGATGATGATGATGATGATTATCAGAGGATACTCGAAAATAGATCAAATTACAAGAGCCAAATAGGTACTATAGTTGTATATCTACATATATACAGAGTGTTTCGCCTAAGAGGTCATTATTGCACTTTCATCTTACTTATAAGTTAATAAGTTTTGTGGAACGCTCTGTATGCACTAGAACTAGAGAGATCCTGTCAAATGATAGAATCTGCAAATTTGATCAGCTGTCTATTGTTGATCTATACCGAAAGAAATACCTTTTTTCCCACTCTAAACAATCTTTAAAAGACCAACTATGGTAAAGGTGCAATTCAAGGACTCTTGAAAAAATCAAAGATTTCCAACAATACGAGTATACGAATGAATACAATTCGCTTATTATTGAACATTTTTTCAATTAATGTTATAAAACAGAGATGTTTCAATTACTATTTAAAGATCAAAATAAAGGAAAACTGAAAATAGATTCTCTTATACAATCTAGAATTTTCCATGATAATTCTTATTACTCTTCTAGTTAAAATTGATAATATTCAATTAAATATAGAACATGTTAGACCTAGAATAACAATTCAGTTGGATAATTAATTTGATGTGTCGTCTTCTCGTCTAGCAAAATGGAAGGGTGGATTTTACTAGGGTGGCAATGTTACTAATGAAGTAATTGCGGAGTACACGTGTTCTCTTTAGTAAATAACTGGCATTACGGTCCATACCAATCAGCATCAAACACCTTAGTAACTGTTGCTAAGGAAAACACCTAGATAGGGGGCTAATTGAATCAACCCTTAAAAATTTGTAATTTCCAACAGAAATTTGTAATTTTCAAAGATTCTTACACCTTGTGAGAAAAAAATTATTACAACCCTTTACACGACTATAGGTAACAAAAATGGGGTAGTTTAAAGAATGATTAATTTTAATCAAAAGGGTTAAATTGTTTGTGCGATAGGGTTGAATAGTTATCGCTTAAGATTGAAAAATAAATAAAATGTGAGAATTTCGATATTTTTCGTTACGAAATGTATATGAAAGGGTTGGAATTTCTCAAAAATAAAATTAGATTGGGGATGGCGTGAATTTTATACCGATATTTAAAAACATTCTTTTTTTTTATTTCATTTGCTCGTCAAGTCGTAGTGTTTCAACTTAACTAAAACACTCGGCAAAGTAGAAACATTTTGGTTTCTACAAAAGTCGTGTTTGTATAACAGAAGTGTTTATTTAACTGGAAAAACATCCCTCTGTTTTTTTTTCTTCTATCCCTTATCAAGGTTTTTCGTTTTCTTTTCAACGGGTATTTTTTTGATTATAATTTGTATGTTGCAATATAAACCATAAATTTCAACTGGATAATAAAAATAACTTCAACAGAAATAATACGATCTTGTTTTTTTTCCTTCTATTTTTCAATAAACTGACACCTACAATATTATTATTATTAGGATTAAACACATAAAACAATGCAATGAAAATTGAGCATTTTAATAATAAAAAATTGGACGGGAAATTGTGGAATAAATGTGGTATTTTAAAAGTTAAGTATAACCCCAATACTATATGGTGGTGTAAATTGAGGGAAATATATCAATGTATCAAATTTTACTACGTTTTACTGTCGTAAATAAAAAAATTAGGGGGATTCTATGATACGATATCGAGAATATGGGATCGTAAAAATTATTAATTAACTACAGACTGTTCAATCTGTACAAAAAAAAACAGAAATTGAAAGTGGAATTTTATCGGAATTGATACGTTTTCCTAAAAATTATTATTCCAAAATGTCTCTGACAAATATTAGTCATTCTTGTTTAGTTTATCTTAGTTACTGCAATCAAGCACACTATGCAATTATCTTCTCAAATTTAGAAATGAATAGCAAGACAAAATACTGGTCGTTCGAAGGACCAAGTTAAAAAGAAACAATTATTTGTTTATTTTAAATTCACTTTCTGTAATGTGGTGAATTTGAATTTCCAATGATGCCATTTTGTCTGTTAATTTAAATTAAGAAATCAATTAATGAATTTTGATGTTAATGGGACATTATAACTGTAACAAAGATGGAAATTAGTACTGGCAAACAGGCAACAACAACTACTATATACAACAGCATTATTATCATCCAGCATCAGCATCAACAGCAGCAGAAACAGCAACAGCCAGGCAGAGGCAGGTAAGGGTGGCTGGAGTAGAATAATGGTGTAATTTGATATCAGCAAGCGGCTCCCTATTTATATACAAGCGTACATCCGACAAGAGAACGAGAGCAACCAGCCAGGCTCTCTCGCCTAGCAAAAACGTTTGCCAGGGTACATCTACATCGATATCTATTATAATATATAAACGTATTTTATACACCTATACAGACATAAAATACATAATATAGATGGAATGAAACGACGTTCTGAACGTATGCTGTATACGTTCTTTATATAAACGTGCATCAAACACACACACTAGGGGGTTAGCAACTAGTCTCATCATCATTCTATTTAATAATAAAGACAAGTCCGTAGAATTTGCACCCCCCTTTCAATAACAACTGTAATTATTAAATCCCTGAAACTCTCCAGGTGAACAAAGAACTCTGTTGTAATTATCACATTTACGATTTTAACATGCTGAGAGAAAACAAAGAAGAATAGGACAGGACCACTGATCTGTAGAAAAGACAACACGTTGTGTGTTCTTTTATAAAAGAATTAAATAAAAAAACAAATAAAGAAATTTTTACTTGATCAAGCAGTAAAGTTGTCCCACAACTCATCTGTTTATAAATTTTTTTATAAAAATGCTATGCGTACGCGTAATCTAAATCGACTTGAACATCCGAGGGGCAACAATCTCGTGACAACTCCTGGATAAAGTTACACACACACACACATAGATGATCGTTTTATGTTTTGCTGTTTTTATATGTATTATGGTACCATTTTAATTTGTAGATGGGTGGTTTATTTATTGAATCTAGAAATATATCGAGAAGATGTGTACACTGTAGGTGGTATGAGTATTTCAACGTATTGTGTCAATTATATTGTGCCTTTTTTTTCTGTATTCGAAGTTATTACTGAAAGATGGTCATTATTTGGTATTGTAACGGTATTAAATAGGTCCGGTTGCAAAAAACGGTGTTCTTAATCAATTCTTTAGTAGTTGTACTTGAAAATGAATTATTTAGATAAGTGGGCGATATTGGAAATTTGTTCTCATACTAAGCACAATTGTGTATACACTGAGTGATTCTCCCAAAAGGGATTTCACTTCCCAGTAAATCGAGTTCACTCATACAGATATGATTTTCATTCGTTTTAGTTCTACAAAAGAAAAGACAAATAAATGGTGAACGGTGGTGTATACGTATAACAACGCAAAAAAAAGTGTCACCTTGTAAACCACGAACCGCAAATGTAATAAAACCAACCAAATAACACGCACACACACACACATACACACATTTTTATTTTTTTAAAGAAATCTGATATTTGAGCAACTACTAAACAACAACTGTGCAATGAGGGTATCAGACCATTGCAATTATTCTCTTCCATATGGAACGGGAAAAGGGTGCAAAACCGTGATAATCACTCATCTGTTGTTTAACTAAAACTATGACGATATTGATGATGATGATGATGTCTATTATATCAAATTTCATCCCTTATTCTAAAAAAACCCAAAAATATAAAATGCCACCCCTTTATTGTGTATATTTATAGAGGGCTATACGTTAAAAAATCATTTTTTTATCAGATTTTTCATAATAAATCAATTGATTACAATTGAGTATTAAATTTTCAAGCAAGTCAGCTGTTTCTTTGTGTTAGAACGTCGACTAAACAATCAAGAATTATAGAGAATTCTTGTAATACTAACAGTTATAGGATAATTTGTTGCAGTTTATTGGGAATTCTAAATCTAGAAATGTTGGAACTACTTTTTTTTTAAAAGAAAAAGTAAAAACGATTTCCTAGATATAGTGTCTTCCTATTAGAATGTTCCTAGTTTATGTGACATTAACCCCTGATTTGTAGGAATTCCATACATATTCCACTTTTTTAAATATCACCCTAAGTTTTTTTTTTATCACTGATGTCTAAATACAACCAAATGTATCGAATGACACGCTGACAGTTATAGTTAAAAAAACACCTTCATGTAATATAGAAAATAAATTTCCCTAAATTAACAACAATTTATTTTTATCATTTTGTAAGATACACACGCATTTTATTACCTACCCATTAACAAAAATCTGACGATTATAGATAATGACTGATTTCTAAAGATCGGTACCGGAGATAAATTGTTGAAAAAGATTTCAATCTTTCAGTTCGTCTAACAACGATCTAAAAAAGCTAATATTACTTTGGCTTCTGGAAAATTTGTAAACTGGAATCGATCAATGAGATTCGTTCTTTATATTTTTGTTCGTTTTATTTTTTGATCTGATGCAATAACTGGAAGAATCCATTTTTTTTTTAAATATAAATTATTTTTGGTTAATAATAATTCTTGTGGGACAGGTAGAATTTGTTTTATTGTCAGTTATGTGTGAAATTTCCATAATTTTTTTATTTATAACCAAATTAGAAACGTCACATATTCACTATAAAATCTTTAACGGTCTATAAAATGATAATGTTTATAACATTGTTGTAATGTCAACATTTTTCCATTAAATTTATTGTGACGTTGTTAGTTTTTAATTTTCTTATCATTTAAATATTGTTTTATCGTTTTTAATTAATTAATGAATTATATTTCCAGTAAAATGGAATTTTGGACGTCTACATTGAAGAAGTGCTTACGAGTTGTAAGCTGGCTAGTCGGAGTTCCATTTGGAAACTGTAAGGTAAATTCAAACAAAATTTTGTAGATAGTTCAATAGTTAGAGACTTGAGTCATGTTTAATTATACCGACACATTGAGGAAACGTTCAAGTTACAAAAGTGTAAAGGATTGTTACTAAATTTCCACTACTACCTTTATGATAAATTGAGCTTCTATATCGAATTTATTCCAAGAATATCCAGACTAGACAGTCCAAACATCATAATATGTAAATTGTCAATTGTAATCTTATCTTTGATACAAGCAACAATGAAGGGGACGAGTTTACTGTAATTACTGTTTTCTGTGTAAAAGTGCAACAACACCAAGGTTCCCATAGTAGTAGACAGTAATTTTGATGACTTTGTTCCAGTTTCTTCAACATTATGCACATTATACGGTCATCGTCTATGCAATTTCTTTCTTTTCCTACATTTGTTTTGTTTGTGTTTGTATGTTGAGTAAGCGACGTCAATTCAGCAAACAGAAAAGCTAACTTGCGTCATCCTTATAAACAACAATGCTTTTTCGAATCATTTATGTGGAATACAAATAGAAAGAATGTTGTAAATTACACATTTGTGTTTTTTTTTATTATTATTATTTATTTTATAGATTATAAAAGCTCACTGACCGCAAAAGCTCGATAGAATAAGCGAAAAAAGAGATAGAATTGTTTGTTGAAATAGAAATAAAAAATTATTGTTATTTCATTCAATTTAGTTTCAAGGTTACCAGGACATGATAGAAAATGATAAAAACGACAATAACCGTAATTTTTTGCAAATCTTAACAAAAATCGTGCCAACTTGCATGATTTCATTTAACATAATAATAATAATAATAATAATAATAATAATAATAATAATAATAATAATAATAATAATAATAACAAAAGAATGAATTTAACAGATTATTCTGGTAAGTTTGACTGGCGGTTATCAAATATCTGAAAACAAGGCAATGGGGCATTTAAATCGTTGTATGCTGTATGTATACAAATTTGTCACGTGATACTACCAGTAATATTTCACTGTTGATTTGAAATTTGTTACTGTGTGTGGTCATTTTATCTAAAAACTCATAAATTCATTTTATTATCACTTTATCAACAAATTAAATGCGAAAGATGAATGTTAAGATGCGACCGGTAACAAACAAGAAAACGTATAACATTTTATCAAAAGAATTTTTCCAAGTAATTAAAAAAGGGAATATAGAGAGAGGTGGTTTCACAAAGATCCACCTGTGGGTGATAATTTTCTCAAATTTGTACCTATAAAAGCGTGGAAGAAGAAGTGATAGAGTTTCATTTTCACTTCCTAATTCCTATTTACACACACTTTTTCTTACATCACACATACAGATTTGATAGTATCAACTTTAGAAGAAAAAAAAACTGATTCATTTAGAACAGCTGTCGGCACTTGGGATAATTTATTATCGAAAAAATCAGCCACTAGGGGACTTGTTATATTCAAACATCCCGTTAGTTAGTAGAATTCACAACCTACACACCCTTATAATATTGTAAAAATTTCCCCAATCTTTTCTCTCTTCTCCTTTTGACTTTTTTATAAATGATTATATAGTGTAGGTATATATATCATATCACACATCTTTCTATCTTATCAGATCTATGAAATTGTCAACGTTGGTAGTAATAAATTACGAAAATTACTACCAAACATACGGAAGTTATAAAAGCTAATGATCTATAAGTTATAAAATAATAAATTATTATCAATAATATTTGTAATTCAATATTAATATCATGACTTAATTCTACGATTCCCATTTTTAATTGTAACTGTACAAAATTTGTGAAATTTGATCAGTGACGGCTTTTTTCCTTCAGGAAAATTATCAACTATTAAATAAATATAATAACAATATATCCGGTAAATCTTCTATTAATAAATCATTTCAAACAGCAATTATCAATAACAAAATCGGAAATGAAGATTTATCCAAATTATTCTTGATTAAAGCAATCGACAGACGTAAAACAAATGTTGTGTGTTTCTAAAAAATCATTAGAACAACAAAATATTGTTTTTTTATTGATGAATTTTTTTGGTTTAATTTTAAGGGACGATTGCATTATCAAGTTATTCTTGTTGATACCAAGTTAAACTTTATAATGTAAACTTTGTCAAGCTCTTGCACAATTTCGTCCTATTGAAATTGAATCGACGTTCCAAGAACTTGCCAATAGTTTGTTACTTGATTGTGTAAAACGACTGTGAGAAGGACTTAAATTTGAAACAATTGTGGAATTGATCAAGACTTTTGGGGTACATGTTATCATTTGCTCAAATTGTTGTCTGAAAATCACAAATTCTTCCACAAGAATTCGAGAGAGTGTTTACATATTCCACGAATTCGAAATGGTCAATAATTTCAAGTTTCTGTCATACTTGCGCTTGTTGTCAATTAACTTGAGACGTTATCCAAGTTGATGCAAGTCGCTTGAAGGTGTGTTTACATTATCAGGTTTTACTTGAACAAGAAAATCTTGATAGATCGTGTATCTGATCCATACCCTTAAGATGCCTATCGACATTTTTCCTTCACTGATTTGAAATCATTTGTATTGTCTAATCGATTGATAAATGAAATAATATGAATAATTCTGGTCAAATTATTGGTGAACATTTTGCTGGAATATTCCATTTCAATTTCCTGTTTTCTTTTTAAAATTTTTATGGAATATAATTTTAAGAATGAGACGGTTTTAATCTTATCGTTCACTGGAAACAGCCAACTTTAACAATATCGGCACATTTAATGAACAACGATAAAAAAAACAGATAATAAGTTATCTGACACTATGTATTAGTTATTATTATTATTATACCTTATGTATAGTTATCATTACAGGAAGCTTTGTAACAAAAAACAAATTACAATAAGGACTCTCGAAATTAAAAATAAATTAGATTTAACTCCTTGCTGGCACTATAATCTATGATAACAATAATAGTTAAAAATTGAAAAAAATCACCAAACGTATACGATTCCATTCATCGTTCTATGAATGAATGATAAATACGTCTTTAAAATATAATGAATGGACAAAAAAATTACCCAATATTGCTTAATAGTAGAAAGTTACAGACTCATTAAAAAAAACAATGTTATAGTGGCCTGTTTAATTTATTCTCAATACATTCGATTTTATTATTATATAAATCATTCAAAAACAGTAGTGAAAACGAAAACTTACCTCATCATAGGAGGGTAGAGGTGTATAATCAGAATAAGTTGAAACGTTGTACAACATTTGTTAATAATTCGTTGTTTTTTTTTATAAATAAATAAAGAAACAATTTTAAAAAACCCAAAAACGATTAAACCATTTCCAACACAAATAATCACTATATAGATAGATAAGAAAAATTTAGAAGAATTATAGAAATAATGTATTTATTTGAAAAAAAATTGCACAAATTGAATTATTTATTTCAATTTATTTATAATGTAAATAAATTTGAAGATATATAATCAAATAATTTTCACACTCTCATTTAAAATAAATATCATATAAATGCACAATTAAATTACAAGTTATAATGTTTAATGGAACTTACAATTACCGGGTGTATGTGAAATATTTTAGGGGGCGATATCAGCGCCACTACCACCACTACTACGTACCACCGACGCCGCCAACACCACCACCACCACCACCACCACCACCACTACCACCACTACAACAACATCATCAAGGACTCAACTATAGTTTAGGACCAATAACGCATTATCCAACTGACAAGGATGAGATTGTTACAGGCGGAGCAAATATTCACCATTAGGATATTGCTGTATAAATAAATTCAATAAGGCGGAGTTTCTGGGCACATTTCAGTACAACCTCTTATTGATAGACACGCCTTCCATGGGAATGTAAGGCGTGGAGTTTAAAATTTCGGCAATGTTTTAAATGGATAGTTATTCTATATAGATAGTAGAGCAGATATTTATATTGAATTTTTAGAAAGGGTGGTTGTATCTTTACTATTTATTTAGGTTGGCTTAAAGGCATTAGAATTGAATTGAATGATGAAAATAAATTTGATTGAATTTTAAAACGTGAAATGGGTGGAAACTCTTAAGAATTTATTCCCTTTGCATAATCTAATTATCTGAATAGATATTGTTGCGAAAAATTGATTGAATGGAATTTTTCATATTTGTTACATAAATAATAGATCATACAAAGAATATACCAAGACCATGAGACCATATTAGTGGAGCGACCTCTATTGGTTATTGATAAAAATGATATAAACATTTAAAATTTTGTAAATATTAAACGGACTACAGACAAATTTAATTCTGCGTTTCTATTAGTTTATACGTATTATCATAATTGTTTATTATTTATATAATACCAGCTATTTGATGAATTTTTTATTTTTATTATGACATCGTGAGTTATAATGTTTGGCAGCCACTGGAATTTCGTTCACCTAAATGTAGCCACAATCAAGCACTCTTAGAATGTCTTCGTTGTGGTCCGTTTGTGGTCTTTCAGCGCATAAATGGTACTCTCAATATGGTAATCGTGACATACGTATCAAACCCCTTTAGAAGTGTAACATTATCGATTCGTTTTAGAACCTCTTCAGGTCACTCCAATAAGTTATTTGAACAGATTTTTATACACTAGGCATGTATACAATTAAAGGCGTATAGGACTGCCAACAGAAGTGCTGTACATGGGCATTGGACACTTTTGGTACACTGCTGACTTCAGGTCAGGTCAGGTCATGCGGATTGGCGGTATGCAGACGAAAATATCTTGCGCTTGCACTAATAACGCGACAAAGTTCAACTGTGTAAGACACTGTGAATTGGGAAAACTCCTTAATCCTTTACGAGTTTAGTGTAAATTTTAAAAGTATTTACCACATTGTGTTGTTTTTTCACATACGCTAGCGTTGGATTGATTTATGAACTCAGTTGAGATTGCCATGATGTGGCTACAGTTACAATGATTCAAGTCCTGCATTTAGTAGCCCATCATAACCTTATTATTCATTAAACATTTGTAAATCTCTGAAAATGTTCACAAAAACAAAAATATAGAAAAGAACATGAAAGAATTCGTTGATATTAACGAATTATTTAGACGTAATGAATTGGTGAAAATCGCAGCACCAATGGTTAGATATAGCAAGTACAATAATTATTAAAACTTGAATTAGAAAAATTTAAATCATTAAATTTAATAATAATTTTCAGATTACAATTTAGAAATCTAGTAAAACATTACAATTGTGATATTGTTTTTACACCAATGATAATGGCTGATTCATATTGTAAAAGTGTTAAAGCTCGCAATAATGAATTTACAACAAATTTAAGTGAGAATGATAATATCGTTTGTATAAAAATGTGTCTCTATAGATAATCATTGTTTATAGATGATACTCCAGTTGTTATACAGTTCGCTGCAAATACCGTTCATGATTTTGTTAGTGCTGCCCATATTGCGTCACCATATTGTAATGGTGTTGATTTGAATTGTGGTTGTCCACAGCGTTGGGCTAAACAAATGGGTTTAGGTTGTAAGTTATTAGAAAATCCGGAATTAATTTACGATATGATAAGTCAATGTCGAAATCGTACATCACAACCATTTACAGTTAGCGTTAAAATGCGATTATGTAAAAATTTAAAGTACATTTTGTTTAAAATTATTTAAAATTTATTGAATGGGTGATTTTGTTATTTTTTTTTAAGGAAAACTGTAGAGATTTCTAGACAATTAGAACATTGTAATGTAAGTTTTTTAACCGTACATGCTCGTACTCCTGACCAATTAACTGGTGAAATCAATCGAAACTCATTGAAATTAATACGTGAAAATCTCTCAATACCTGTGGTAGCAAATGGTGGTATAAAACATCTTGGCGATTGCTATCAAATACATAAAGAAACCGGCTGTCAAGGTTTTTATATTGGAAACAAATTATAGCATTTCGATAAATTTTTGTTGAGTTATTTATAATTTTATTTTATTTGGGTAGGTGTAATGGTAGCAAATGGATTATTAACAAATCCGAGTTTATTTACTGGAACAAATTCAACCAGTCTTGGATGTATTCAAAATTGGGTTAATATTTGTTATAATACAACAATATTAGAAGAAAATTATAGAAATATCAAACAGTTTATCATTCCGGAGAAACCAAATAATTTAACATTTCAATGTTTTCATCATCATTTAGTTTTTATGTTAGAAAAACAATTGAATAAGAAACAGAAACGTATTTTCAACAATTTACAATGTTTTAAAGATGTTTTACAATATCTTAAAGAACATTTTCAAATAATACCAAGACTATACAATTATGAAATGTATCAAAAAGTAAAAATTCTTAATTTAAATTATAGTAATATTGATAATATTTATAATGAATTGAAACCTAATTTTGAAGATATTAATAATGAACAATTATCGATTTTATGTGATTATAATAATAGTGATAAGAGTGATGGTAAATTCTTTGAAACTTATATCGGACATGACGATAATAATGATGAATGTGACTGGTCTGATTTATTTCTTGAACATGGATAATTAATGATTATCGTTTTTAACAAGGTAATATATTAACTAAAATAAATTCAAAAAAAAAAACATTTTAATTTCGATTGTTTTTTATTTTCTTTAAGAATTTGCTCTCTTTTGATTCGTCTTTTAAAGATGTTAGTAATGTTTGTGGGGCCACGTATACCTCTGACGATATAAAACATATATAGCTTAGAACGTTAGTTATTTGCGATACGCTAGAATTATGCGATACTCCTTTTTAACAGTACAGTAATGGCTTTAAGCGTCTCAATTGTTACAGTTGAAACTTTTGACTTTCTTTAATATTTTAAAATCGACTGACTTGACTTGCATGTATGAACCTAAATAGATAAAAAGGCTAATGGCAATCGTTAGATCTATCCAGATGAGAACGAATGATTAATAGATTAATCCGAAATAATTGACTTGCAACGATGCAGTTTTATAATTGCATTTATTGTTTACATTTTTTCCACTTCCTTGTTCGTAATTTTGCATCCTTGATTCTATAAAAAACGCCACGTGTGTATGATAATGAATAAATATCTAATCGTACTATTTATTTACGAACATATCATAGATTAAATTTAGTTGCATTTAAAATTACATAATAATGCAATAAATAGAGAAGACCTTGACTAGGTGCATAAAATCGTTGGTTGAAACAAATGCATTTTAGTTGCATTTCGAATAAATTCTCAAAACAATCCAAATTAATATTTCAAAAAATGTGTTAAAACCTAAAAGAAAATGACTGATTATGTCATAGAATTTTCGGAAAATATTCTTAAAACACTTAGAAAATCAATTGAAACCGATCGAAAAAAATTAGAGAAATTAATCATTTTGAAAGATAATAAAAATTTTGTATCACAAATAAAAAAATGTTTAATTCAAGGCATTGAAATTGATTCAAATAATACTAAAAAAGGTGAGTGACTATTGGTCAATTACCAAATTTTTGATGTTATTAAAACATAATTTTAGAATTTCGAAAATATATTGTTATCAAAGAAATAATAAATAATGAATATTTTGCTGAAATTTACAACAGTTCTTTAGCTTTCCGAAATGAATATTTTTCTTATTCAAAGATTCTACCAGCTCTGAATCAATACAGTCGAAAGCCGTTAGTAATACCAGAATGTCTTCATTGTACTGAAAATATGTTAATTCTTGAGGATTTAAACGAAGACGGTTATCAACATTTGGATCCTTTAACGGGCTTTACAATAGAAACTGTCGAACTAATTCTAATTGTATGTACGAAATTTATAAAGATGATCGTAATTTATTTTAAATATTTAGGAATTAGCTGTTCTGCATGGGGCATCTTTGGTAATTAAACAAAAAAAAACGGAACATTTCCACGAGATCAGCACGAAAATTCAAGAGATTCTATACACAGACGAAGGAAATCCTCTATTAAAAACACAAGAATTTCGTCTTGAAATGGCTATAAAATTATTTGAATCTGATAAAAGAGTTGTTGAATATCTTAAAGGAATCCAAGGAAATCTTCAATATGCATTAAAATCACTGATTAGAAGATGTACAAATTTTGATGTTATCAATCACGGTGATCTTTGGTGCACTAACATAATGTTTAATGGAAATCAGATTAAATTGATCGATTTCCAATTAATGCGTCTATGTTCACCAGCAGCTGATTTATCATATTTTTTCTATGTTAATTTAGATCCGAAATTTCTACATGACAATTATGATAATTTATTAGAATTCTATTTCAATCAATTATTATTAAATATTACAGATTTTCCATGTATTACAGATAGTTTAACAATAAATTGGTTAAAATCAGAAATGGATGAATTTCGTATATTTGGTTTTATTCATGGTTTATGGATTATGCCTATGTTTTTTATCAAACAACAAGAACGAACTGAACAAGACAGCCAGGATTTTACTGAAATTTCAGTTGATGAAGCTTTAAATCGTATGAGTGAGAAAGAAATTGATCGATTCACCAGACTAGTCAAATATTATGTTAAATAAAATCAAAATAACGAATTATTTCTGAATATCATCGTGAGCATTCAACAAAAACATAATATTTTGTAGATAACATATCCTTATCTTCAATCCTTCATTGTTTGTTGTCCTTGAGAATTTAAAGGAAACGCGAGATTCACTACAATTAAAAAGAGTAATTGCTGAATATTTACTTAACAGATTATAATTGTTCGTATTGTTATACGCTGTCCAATTATGACAAAACATTTATTTCAATGAGAGATGTATTGAAGTGCTAATAGGTGTTTTGAAGAACACGAACAAAAAATGGAAATGACAGATGCACATTGTTATCGACGGGCGTCAAAGCTTTTTTAACTTTGAAACCATTCATCAAAAGTCTTGCAGTGTCTATTATCGTTTGAAGAATTAATGCGATAATACAAGAAGTAATTAAGGAACTAATTAATAAATAGTTCCCTAAGGAATCTTCTCTTGGTTAAGTGATTACATATGCTGTAGTATCTCGATGTCAGTCGTTATCCTTACTTTATCTGATACGATTACGTAAAACTGTTAGATTACATCAATATTTCTATGTCAAAAAACACTGTGGTCATTTCTAAAGCGGAACATTACGTTAATTTTTAATTCAATTTTCAGAAAGATCGTATTTGTAGATTTTTAACTTCAATATTGTTGTTTGTGTGTTTGTTTAGCCGATGGACGGTTCTGTTGAATATGACAACGCCTTGCGAGATTTCCACACCGTTTTCCTCTTTATATTTTGCATTTTTGAAAAGACGAATTTTGATAATACACCTTCACGTTCTCAATATGAATCTTTTATTCTCCTGTCCGTAGATACACTCTCTCTATTGATATTTCATTAATATTTTTCTGACAAAGAAATAAAGACATTAATAGGTATTTGTAATAGGATGTTTCAATTGTAATTTTATTGGTAAATTAGTTACAAAAATTTTACTATACACAATTTTATTTTCAATAATAATAATAATAATAATAATACTAAACATCAAAAAAGAGTGATTATCTTAATGTATTGTAAATAGCTTCATCAGAATCTGATTGGGTAACACTATCCCCATTTGAGCCTAATTTAACATAACAATATTCACCTGTTTTAGTCCTATTATTATTAGTATTATTTTTACATAAACAATTATTATCACATTTACAATTGTTATCAACAATTTCTGCATAAATATTTTCACTATCGATTGATTTTCTTGGTGGTGCCTCATCAGCCACATGACTATATGGTATATCATCAACATTAACAACTTGGTGTACTTGAACTGTTACGGATTTAACAATATTTTGTTGTTTTTCATGATTTGTAACCGCATTGTGTTGTTGTTGTGAGTATGGTTGATGGTGGTGATAACTAGTTCTTTTTATGTCATTTTTATTGATGATTGATTTCTTCTGAACTTTGGTTTTTACATGGAACTCATTACATAAACGTTCGGTAATTAATGATTGTTTTGGTAATGTTGGTATTAAATCTGGTTTATTCTTCTTTTTATTATTATTATCAATTTGATTATGATTTTGTATATCATCATCAAATATGCACATTTGAAAATCATAACTTAAATGGTCACTTTTTCGATTTGTTGTTGTTTCATCAATTGAATATAATTGTGTGTCTAAACTTTGACATTTCAATAATGCCGGATTATTGTTATGTTCTTCTAAATCAATACGTTTTGTTGAAAACATAAAACTTGCTGATTTCTTAACAGGATTATAACTGCGCTTACCAAATTTCTCTTCAATTAATTTCGACATATCTTTATATCGATCAACACTGCCGCGTTCTTTCTCCATACCATCCATTGGATCTTTGATGTCGTTGAATAATTTGAAATGTTTGTACCATTTCTTCGGTCGTCTCGCTGAGATCTCTTTTGTTATCCCATCATCAACATCACCATCATCATCAGCATCATCAGGTATCACTTTTAATGACTCCTCTGTCGAATCATAGATAACTCTAGGCGTTTGTTGTTGGATATTCGGTGCTAATCGTACTTCACGATACCAATTCTCAACATTTTTATGACAAAACGCTAATGCAGCTTGTAAACGTTGTGATTTAAATAAACGATTCTCTGTATCAAAGCCTAATGTGCATTTCGATAATTTCAAATTTGAATAAAGACTAATACAACTGATTTCATGTTGGATTAAATCTTGATTTGGTGGCGGCAATGTACATGTCACCATTAAAGGCTCTTGAAACTTAGTCTCTAATACGAATGTATCTGGAAATAAAACAAGAGAAATTAAAATGAAACAAATCACCAGTTAAACAATAAATTTTCTTTATTGGTTATTTACCGAGTTATTATAAGTTTCGTCTATATAACAGTGGCGGTTCGGTTTTAATTTATACATAATTAAAGAAACATCCTTTTCTTAATTAGAATATTGTGAAATATTTTTGAAATTATTTTATAGATTTTGTTATTTCATTTGAAATTAAAAATAAAATCGGAGAATCTTAATATTTAATGAAAATTAATATATTGTTGATTCAATAACGAACCGCCTGTGGCACATTCCCATACATATTCATTTAAAATGTTGTCAATTATTTCTGAGAACATCTCTGTATTTGGATGTTTATTACTATTATTATTTTTTAAATAAAACTCGTTCCATGAAGGGTCAATCATAAAAATAACAAACCTGTAAAATCTTTGGGTAGTCCTTGTGGTAAAGGTCCTGATATTAATTTGACTTTAATTGGTAATGCTACACGCCTTAATAAATGTGTTATTTTATATAAACAATCTTTATCAAATGCTAATGGTCCAGTTTTATCTAACATACCAGCAAAACATAAACGTGCCTTCATTGAACTATGAATTTCATAAAATTCACCTTTTACAGTTAGCGGAACATACAATTCCTAAAATTGATCAAAATTTAATTAAAAAAATAACAAATGGAGTAATTATTGATTCAAAAATGCAAATACCTGATTATTTTGACTAATTAACTGTGCATATCGATTAGCCAAATCTTTATCACGTACAGAACGTGACATCCTAGAGGATCTTGTTGAATTCCTATCATTACCATCTGGTCGATCTTTGTGTTGGAAAACGGCACGTAATTGGAATAATTGACCACCTTTAGCTTGGGTTTTCAGGTACTGAACTTTACCACCTATATATGTATAATATTATCAATTTTTTTTCTTTATTCATTCATATAAATTTAATTATTTACCAGATAAATCTGTACTTTGAGCTGCATATGCCGTAAATGGTTGTATGCTAATAAAAGAACAGACTTGTTCACGAACTAATTGTAGGATCGTTGTGTAGATTACTGCGCTTTTTTCACCTTTCTCATTGGTAAGGGAGAACCAGCCTAGAATTTAAATTACTTTAGTTGTTTCATGAAACTTTAACAAGTGCATTATAATTATTTTTGTTTTGTTTTCAATATAAGATCCAAATTAACAGTAATTTTTACGTTTTCAAAAACTGTTAGATTTACAAGAAGTAAACACATTTCTTATAGGATTTCAGTAAATTTGCTCCGAAAACCTTTTGTTCCTAGAAACTCCCTAAAGATTTGACTTTGAAGTCAATCAAAAAACGAAATAGTTTCTTAACTGTTTACGATTTTTAACACGACAGCTAGAAAGGATATGGTTGAAGCATATTTGACAATTGTGCTCCAGATATTTGTTGAACGAACAACTAAAGAAAAACTTAAAGGAATTCAGAACTATTAATGAAAGTTATTCAATAGTA
Organism: Meloe dianella; assembly: GCA_028455855.1. Classification (NCBI taxonomy): domain Eukaryota; kingdom Metazoa; phylum Arthropoda; class Insecta; order Coleoptera; family Meloidae; genus Meloe; species Meloe dianella. The sequence continues at coordinate 8,125,867 of JAPTHL010000047.1, read as the reverse complement.
GACTTTCACAGATTAGTCTTAGACAGGAATATCCAAGGTTTTTAGGTTTGACAATGCACTTTCTACATGTGAAATGGATTCGTTTGACTTATAATCAGTTTAGGCATCCACGTTATTAATGGACTGATTGCCGTCTAACTGGAATTCAAATCCTAATTGATTTTTATTAATTAGTGACAACAGATTTCAGTGATATTTAGAAATAGGAAATGGATGAATTAGAATGTAATTAGAGCACTATTTTGATGAATTTCTATAAACTAGATATCCGGACAAAATTAACAAAATTCAATCATTTCACAAATTTTGTTATTAATGAGGTTCTGAATTTGTTACCATTTTAAATTTTGTCAACAATTAGATTTCTATTTCCAACTTTTCATTTTAATCTAAAAATTTCGAAACAATGTGGGAACTTCCATTATTAATTACCATGTAATTTTCATAAGTTTTTATCTTTTCAGAAGCAAATCCACAACATAACAATGACAAAGTTACACAGGGTTTGTGTAATAATTTGACCCAATTTTCATTAATATTCCATTCGTAATTACTAATAAACAACTAGTTACTCGTGTTATTGTTGTTTGGAAGGGAAAAAATAATGAATTGTTGTATTGAATTTTTCAAAAGAAAAAAAGTGTTTTGTGCAATCACAATTTATGGGAAAATTATTAATTTTAATTGTTTGTTGTGTGTGTTTTATTTATTTTTTTTCGTTTTGCGTATGAGAAAATTCGTTGAAGATTTCATAATTTTCCATCATATTCAAGATTTCGCACATTAACAATATTGGGAAAAAATTACCAGGAATTATCAACATTTAGTGAATGTTTCATTATTATTATTATTATTATTATTTATTATTATTATTATTATTATTATTATTATTATTGCAGATTTGTTTGTGTCAAAATATTTACAAATAAAGAGAAAGTTGAGCTTTTATGTAATCAGTTTAACAAAATAAAATAAGTCCATAGGTGGTACCATCAGTATTTCGTCTATTTCAGTTGTGTTATCGTTTTTTGTTTGTTTGTTATATTAATATTATGATTGATTTCAACAAAATTTAGGTCAATTGCATTTTGTAAACGAAAACGCCTTAATGGCCGTCAAACTAATTAAAATACAACTCTAATTTGATTTATTACAGTAATTAACCATAATTGTGTTATTAGATAGTCTAACTGGTAATTAAAATGATTATAGTAAAACGTATTCGATTCGATTTAAAGTCAAGTTAAATCCGTTTTAGTATAGTAGTTGTAATTTACCTGGATATCCTTCTGGAAAATGTAGGATGTGGTTATCGGTCCTCTCTTTGCCTTTCTTCACGAAAACACATCTAGCTTGAATTTTCGTAAAACTATCAAAACACCTGTATAACAATAATGGTTCACCATCACCAACACGTACCACTCTTGGTAACGAATATTTTTCCAAAAAATCTCTAGCTTCATGCTCTTGACATCTCTTTGTTTCATTACTTGAATTCGTATCAGATGATCGACTCTTCGTTGATTCCGGTGTTGTATCACTTTTATTATTATTATTATTATTATTACTATTGTTATTACTATTATTATTATTATTATTACTACTATTATTATTATCTATGATGATATCAGTATTTCCAAAATTCGTAGTACTAGAATCATGTGAATGGTAACGTCTTAATACAGCGATATTCTTTTGATGTTTGTGTTCTTTACGTTTCTGTTCTTGAAATATAAATTGTGATGCATCAAAACTTGTTAATGCATCTGAATGACGAAATAATGGATTAAATGATGTTTTAGGTGATAATGGATTATGCATGCGTAATGATGGCATTGATGAATTCCGACTACAACTGTTTGCACTTCTGCTGGAACTACTCCGTGATGATACTGTTGCATTGGTGAGCATTTTTCTACAATATTCTATTTTAGTTCTTTGTTTTATTCTTGCGTCTCTACATTGCTTTAATTGAAAATCTGAAAGTACAAAAACAAAAACAAAGATGAGAAATAATGAGAATTTAAAATAAACTAATAAAAGTTAAGTAATTTCGGTATTATAAAATAAACTTAAACGTGATCCAAGGTTGATCGTTAATCTTTATAAAGTCTGTTGAGCGATGGATTATTTATTAGTCTCATTATCCATCGATTATTCGCCGATGTTTCAGAAGAATCATAATTAATCTAGCCGGTGATAGTAACGTAGGTACTATATTTATTGGAGATTTAATAAAATTTTGACAATAAATTTCGCGTTTTTTTTATTGTTTGTTTCAATTTGTTTTGTTGTTTCGTTCTTAATTTGAAAACAAGTTTTAAAGAGTTTTGCTGTGCTGTTGATTATTTCTTGTTAAATTGTTTATAAATTGAAATTGTAGCTTGTGGTTGTTGTTTAAGTTGGAAGTTTTTCTATTTAAATACTATTATCTATTCCATTATCCTATAGTTGAGTGTAGGTGTATTAAGTCGGACGTATGGCAACACGGAAATGTCGACTATACATTGAAGTAAAATAAAGAGACTGTTTCAACTCGAACATTATCCGTATGTAAAATTGGCGTGGTACATCGTAATTTATGGTCATCATCCATGCAAACAGATCTTTGCAGTAGCAAAAGAGAGTTTTATTATATAGATATACATATAGACGATCAACCTATAATTTCAACAACAACTAACATTAGATAAGAAGAAAAAAACTTTTCAAAATATTTGACAGTTTTATATAGTAGACAACGTTAATAACAACATTTTAACATTGTAAATCGAACGATAATCTTATCATTATATCATTAAAATTCATCCTTACTATAATTTGCAGAGATTTACCCTAATATTACGTGATTGGAGTTTTAAAATGTTTTCAAGTTACTCGCTTAGTGTCACATTGATGTCTCCAATCAGATAATAAACAGAAAACGGTGCAATCCAATGAAATATGATTTTACAAATGCGATTGTACATTGTTTTGTGTATATGTTTATAATTGTATTATCGATAATTTTGTAGTTATTGTATTTTATAGTGCCTGATGTGGTTTTATAAGCTTCCTAATCCTGGTCACACAAAACAATGTATATATATATAGGTATTATATGTATGTGTGCGAAATTATAATCGTGAACGTAGCTTTAGAAACAAAGGCCGACTAGAAGAGAGCTTTGGCATCTTCAGGGGTTAAGCCAAGGTCATAATGGCAATGACTTCAAAACGCGTGATTCTGGTTCGCGTGGGCGCTCATACTGTCTGATCTCCTTTATCGGCCATCACAGATCTTCTTGTCAGGTGGTTGTTATCATTATTATCATCATCATCATCATCATCTGCCAGAATTCGGGTAGTACCGCTAACATTACCAGATGATAGAGAGTAAAACATAAACATCAAAGAAATTGAAATTTTATTAACGAGATGGTGTATGTATTTAAAAAAAAATCCGTGTTTACTTTTAATAGAAAGTTATATTTGTGAATTAAAAAGTCTTTGAACTTTTTGAAGTGTTTGTAGCTGTGTGTTTTTTAAGTTGTTGTTAATATGGGCAATCGACTTGATTTCCATACTAATTTTGATGGTTGCTACTTTGTAGTTCAAATATTCGCTACAGTTGAATCAACTTTTGATCTTCTACACACATTTATTTGCCAATTTAATAACAACTATTTCGTGTCAAGTGTTTCGTTCACAGTAGCAGGATGTGTAAAATTCCAAATAAACTTTTATGATTGTTGCACAAAACTACTTAATAATAACCGTTATAATAATAACAATAATTTTGCATATTTCCGAAAATCACTGAAGTAATGGAAATTTCTACAACATTTTTGCGGCTAATCTTTGAATGATTTCATTGATAAATGATCCGGATATGAAATTGCAAACACGTATTACTCAATTAATTGCATTGAAAAATCGACAACGTTGAGATAAAAGTCGAATCGAATTTTGCAATATTTATTTAAATAAATAATCGATATTATTTCAATAAATTGTAATTCTTCACTATATAAATTGTAACGTATCTATCTCTCAACTTTACATACATTATGAAATGACAATAACTGGTTTCTTACAAGTACTTAGAGTTTTATATTTAGATACACGTATAAATTTCATGTTTATTAAAAGATATTCCCAACAATAAGAAGAAATCAACAATAAGCAAACTAAAAATACGATTATTTTTTTCAATAATAAGAAATACGTACGTATAAATAATAATGAATTCAAGGTTGCACGTTTTATCCAACAGCGAGCACGTGCTGAAAGAGAACATGAAATCGATTGGAAAAAAGTACCTATATAAAACAACAAAACTCCATGATTTATACCTTTGTACATATATGAAATATTGGAATTTTCAACTTATTCTGTGCAGACACCAGGTGTATGTACTTGTTGAAAGCCTCTTTTTTTTGCTGGTTTTAAACTAGGTTTAAGTTGTTTTCTGATTTTTTTCTAAATTAAATTTAATAACAACGATCTTGAGTGAATAATTATTTAGTAGTTTTCGATTAAATATATTTCGTTTGATTACAGATAAATTACCTTGAAACTTGACAGCCTTGAATTAAGATTTTCACTAACTTTGATAGTTAGAAACAATGAACGAATTATTATTTATCATTGTTTTCCCATTTATTTTATTTATATGATTTGTCTTTGATAGCGATCATTCACCACCAATATCATATCAACGAAAATCTTTATTCTATTTGTACATTTTTGATAATCGATCATTCAATACACGACTATTTTTCGGTAAAGAAGAATATCTAAAAATAGTTTAGTTGGTTTATTCTCATGTGGCCGGCTTGACTTGAAGTCATCAGTAATTCATCAACAGCAAGAATGAACGTTTAATGGCAAGTTGGCCAAATCTAAATAGACACGCTATAATTTTGATGATCGCTTAGAATAAATAGAAATTGAATTGGTTTCCGCTTGTATAATTTTCGATTCTTTAGAGGTTCACACGCATTTCTACAAAGTTTCGACAGTTACATTTCCATTTCCTTCTTTGATTGTATTTGTATAGCATATTCTCAATGATTTTTTAATTGATTTGATTCTTTTCATAGAGTGTCAAAGTTTGCCTTCTTCAATCGTAGTTCGTTCAGGTTTCATGTACTTTAAATCTATTTAAGACAAACAGAAAACAATGTTCTAAATATGTAATTTGTTGTATATTACAGAAATAGAACCTATAAACATATAGAGAATTAACATACTGCCATAGATTTTGTATGAATTGCTGGTGAACGTCAAAAAACATACTTCTGTTAAATTATAGTGAATGTAGAAGAAAGTCTATCATGTCAATAGTTTAATTTTGTTGGTGCAAATCGGTTTAGGATTCTATCAAAGACAGGGAATTTTAAAGGAATTTTCGCTCAATTTCTTGTGTATAATCTACAATAAAAAGAGTGTATCTAGATGTTTCAAATGTTTAAACATGACTATTACATTGTTAGAGATAATAGCTTTTTAATAATTTTCAATGTACAGTATTCCAGTGAACTTTATCTACATGTGATCGTTACGCTTTTATTAACGATTTTCAGTTATTCATTATTCCTTTATTATTCACCTACTTTTAGTTTTAATTTAAAAATGAGAAAAAAGGCTTAAGAATTTCTGTGTCACTTTGGAAAATTTTGAAGAAGAAAAATTTAAACATTCAAATCATTTCTAAGAAATCCAAACGAGCTATCGTCAGATATATAGAAAATTGGAAAAAATTACAGTTCTAAAATATCCCTTCAAGCTATTAGATTACTGGAAAATTTCAACACTGCTTGGCTATATTCAAATCTAACAACATTCTAGGAATGTTGTTAGATTCCGAAAATATCGTCAAAAAAAACTAATGGTTAAATTCTTTAATATACAAATATTAACTATATTTACAATTAGTTTTATTTTCGGAACAACAAAAAACATTGAAAATCATAAATACTTAGATAATAATTTTATTCTGGAAGTCCTGTTAGAAGTTCATCAATAAATAATAATTTTATGAACCATCTGTTTCTTCATAATTACATTACTGATTGTTTAGTGATACTTCTGTCGGTACTGCAATGGATAGATACATAAATAAACAAACAAACATTTGTAATTATTATTACTATTATTGAAAAAGTATGTTACTGTGGCAATAAACAGTAAATGAAATCACATCGACATTCACTTCAAGTACATGTATGTAGATACATGCTAGGGACATTTTATTATAAAAGACGATGTAACTTTAATGTTTTGCATGTAAATTTTTATAGAAATCTCATGTAATGCTTCTTTCATTATTTCACTTTCTTTAACAAACCTGCCAGAACAACAATAATCACTTATAACAAAAACTTCAATGGCATTGGCATTCTTTGTTAAATTAACAGAAATTCGATAATTAATGATAAATAGATTGTAATTTATTTATTTGTTCGTTTGAAAAATAGACGAATCCTTATAGCTTAATTTAACGTTTTTCAATTTTCATCAAAATATTGTTGTGGAATCGATCCATTTCTAACTGTACTTACAGGTGTATGTTGTTCTATTGTAGTTGCATTTGGAATAAATCCCAAAATCAATACGATAGAACAAGCATTTAAACATTCATCTACAGTCAATTTTCTACAGATAGTTCTTCAATAGTAATAAAATTTGTAATAGAATGGAAATTGTTCGCGAAAATTTTAAAACAATCTCATGTTGTTGTTCGCTTTGGTTGTTGATACCAGAGAATCGTGTAAATTTCTTTGTTTACATACAGTACATAACCCAATAATGAAGCAGGTGTACAACAACCATTGGTAGCAGAAATATGCAATAGGTAAAACCTGTTGGTTTCTACAATTTCTACCATTTACAATATAATGTTGTTTGAATATTGATATTCATTCAATTCCAACATGTTTTTTAAACAATAATCGTAAAATACTATGAATTATTATTCCTGTTTAATTATAATAATTATCGAATATTTGAATTCGAAATAGTATTCATAATGTGGACATTGTTATATCGAACCATATATGCAGAATATTGTTCGACTTATTGTTTGTCATCTCATATGCATAAAAATTGAATTATGCAATAACAGCCTTTTGTTTGGATTATGGCTCAATAAAGCTACATTTATTTTTGATTGCAACAAAATTGAAATATGAAGTGATGGAAAATCTTGACATTCTTTCCAAAAATGGTAAATTTATCATCATTTTCAACAAAGAAAGTTAAAATTTTAATACGAGAAATAAAAGAAATAACCAACACAATTAATAACAATGTTTATGGTAAAGTTTCTCTAAAACAAGATTTATTTCTTACATGGTAGATTTTAAGTGGGCGAAGAGGAAACAAAATTATAGAATTTCACAATTCGAACATGGGCGGATTTTATTATCAAATAAAAACCATCGATTATACTTAATCTAACAATTTAACAAATGGTTATTCGATCGATTTTGAAGGTAAAATCTAAGCACAAACCCTTATTCCAGCATTGTAGAAGACTAATAAATGATTCAGTCGGCTTTCTTGTTTGCTCGAGAATTGAAGTCTCCACACTAACAACAGTAAAATTGATTGAAAATCCGAACAAATGCAGTCTACCATCTATTTAGTAAAACAATTTTGATTGTTCAGTTTGTTTTAAACTTTAATCAACATGATAAATGAATTTGCCTTTAAAGAAGGTTAAGTTTTTTTTTAACTTGGAATAGATCCATTAAAATTTGTAAATTAATTTTCATAATTATAACGATGAGAAAGTTGTTGTAACTTTCTTTTTGGAAAATTTGTAACATTCAGCTTTGATTTACTGAAAAGTGGTACAATTTTTAGAAAATTTGCTTTTCTTCCGGATACATTGAAATCAAAATATCAATCTTTAAAATTCAAATTCAATGAGGTCAGTAAATTGTGAGACCTCTAAATCCTAATCCAACTGTAATTTTTGTAATTTTTTCCGCTGTTTTTGGTGATTGACTTTCAAAACAAAATAAAAAAGTTCTTGTAATAATTCTATTCGACGATTACAATTGTTCATTTAATGACTGTTATTTAAAAAATAATACACGGTAATTTACATTTGTTACTAATCATCGGTCTACCTGGATTTTCAGGTAGATGAAAATACTGATTTTGATAGAATTATCAAATTATCCTAACACTTTATTTGAGACACAAAAGATTAGTAGTGGGTCGATTGATCGCCTGATCTATCATTGAACACTTTTCAATAAAATTGAAAAGTTCGATTTGAAATTCAATTTTTAACTAATATAACAACTGTTTAGAATCTGTCAACTTGTCCTGATACAAAATGACTCTAACTTAGTCTGTTGTTGGGCGGTTATTCATTCAGTTATATCAAATCGACCTACGTAGATACAGATTATCGATTCTCGCTATCACAAAACGAACAACACGATCGAGGTTTGGTGGAGAAGTAAGGAAAAAAAACGATCAAACAAGATTTAAAGAATTAGAGTTGGTTTTATTACATAATTTATAGTCTTTTTTTTTGGTTTGTTTTAATTCTCTTGTGATTAGTTGTGGTTTGACTTCGATGGCATCTGATCTAGACAAGTTGCCTCCCTATTAACGTGAATATGATTAGATTAATGTTTTTTTTGGCATCTTGTATTATCTAGTTATTAGTTTCGTGAGTGTTTGTCAAATTAGAAATGTTGTCGAGGTCGAATAAACTAATCACCGGAAAAATATCCAGGTGTTAGTTAAAACACTAATATTAGACGAAGAGAGTAATAATAAATTCCCAAATATATAATAAAAGGAATTGTTTGAAGGTAACGGTAATGATGATATTACTTAGGTATATATTATGGTGTATTTATCGATTTCATAAGCGATAAATCCTCTTCTTTATCATCATGGAATGTTGACAGTAATTTTTCCGAAAATCCCATATAATTATTGGGAATTTTTTAAGTAAAAAAATATTCATTTCCATTTTCAATAATGTTCGAAAGTCATTACTATTTAATTTTGTTCTTTTTTGTTGTTGTTGGTAGTTATGTTTTTATAGGGCCATTTATTAAAAATTGAAATTTTTCTACATTTTAACTGGAATGACCATACATAACTATGTAAAGTTATTCCTCTTGAGCAACTTCTAATTTATATTTTATATAATTCGGCAAGTCACTAATATGGTAGAATGTTGCATTATCACGAATCACGGTGTCTCATCATTTATCTCTATTTTTGTTGATAATTATACATTGATAAATAATGGGAATTGATGATTTCTAGCGGGCACAAAACAGTTTTGGCGCAAATTCTGATTAAAAACTATCTGCAACGTTTTAGGACTGATCAAAAATCAATGAGGCTGCCAAATTTTTAGGATCTCCTTTTTATAATGGATCAGATCTGGATTTATCATTTTGATCAAATTTCGTGTGCAGAAGTCCACTGAAAAAGTTCTTGCCTCCACAAAGATGGCATTATTTGAAACAAGGAAAAGTCGTGATATCTTTTAATTTATACTAGTGGAAACACGACGAAGAAAACTTTCCAAAGACATCTTGTTAAGAAGGATAATTATTAGGATTCTATTGAGCAACAAGTTAATGAAACTGAAAAATAATAAAATTTAATAATCTCAATATTTAGGAAAATTCTATGATCTTTTCGGAATTTTTTTTATTTTTTAAAAGCGAGAAACTGAAAGAAAGTGAAATTATAAACAAAACAAAAACCAACGACAAATTAAGGTAAAGAGGATAATAAAATTTGTTTCTTTTGAGTTTTATTCAACTGTATCTAATTATGCAGAAATTTTATCTTTATAAATAACATTTAACTCTATAATTCCATTTTATTATGAACGATTGAAAGCGACAACACACGATATCAAATTTCATAATAATAATTTCAATCCGGTTCAATTAATTATTCTTTCCGTTTTGTGTTTTTTTTCTTTCTAACTAGCTTATGTAATAGGATTTCCGATTTCCAGTCTATCTAATATTTAAATTCTATTTATACGTAGAAATTTAAATAGAATCACCGTTAATTTTTGATATATATATACAACATGGTAGATTTCATAAAATTGTCGCCTGTTTTAGGATATATTTGTGTAATAAAAACAAGATAAACAAATGCAAATACACAGTTAATTGTGAAGTCGTACAATGATCAATAAAAGAACCTTAAAATACGATAACAAATAAAACGTTTTATTGGTGTTGCCACGAAGTACAAATAATTTAACTGTACTTTAATTATCTACAATTATTATTGAATCAAAAATATTAGATACTAATGATATTTTTCCTTTGACATGGTATTCGAAATAGTACCTATCACAAATATTACAATTGTTTGTTGTTGTTTGTTGAATTAAAAGTAAAAATATCAAATGGACCGTTAATTGGATTTTTTTTTGGCTGTTGCTGCTCTTCTTCTTTATCAATTTAATAAAACCGCTTGTTTGGTTCAGTTTTTTTTTGGTCTCATAAAGTTCAAAATTTTTCGGATAAAGTTCATCGAATTCTGTACCGTTAAACTGTTATATTATCCCTATCTATATAGTTTTATCATCGTTTTTAATCAATTTTTTTGCATCTTTGTTTGTAATATTTTGAATATTCGTTGTATTAATAGTTTTTAATAACGGGAGGTGGTTACGAATCACCGATTTATATATATAGATAGATACCGTAATAATAATTGAACAGTAGATGCACCGGATATTGTTAATTACGACTCACCTAGTATTAATTAGTAGTGATTGTTGTTAGAGTCATTGACTAAATTACCTAGGTTTTATCAAATTAATTAATTTTATTAACAATTTTACAATAATTGCTATTCCAAACTAGTACAGTAATTAATGCCGTTGACATTTAATCTGGTTAATCCAGTGATAATGGCAGTGATTGCTGCATTTGTTTCGCAGTCTAGCCAATATAATAATAATTGTTGAAATGCAACTGGTGATCGCTTTTCGTGTCAAGGTGTTTGTTCACTGCATTTATAAATATTTTATTTATAAAATATGTTGTTGTATTCAAATTGAATTAATAAAAAAAAAATTATTCAAATCACGTCACTGGTGAATAACTAAAATCGTACACTTTCTTATGAAATTCGAAATATTCCAACAATTTTCCAATGAAGTCAGCATATGTATTAACATAAATTCATAATATGAATGAGTCATTTATATAGAAAACTTTCACTTGGTGCCTTTTGTTTTTCGTTAATTTCTTTGGAGACTCCGATAGTCGATCACAGCACAAACCTCATTAATGTTTTTTCTAAATTTCATTCAATTAAGTATTCTCAACACAATCAGGGGAAGGATATTAATACAATAATAATAATAATATTGTAGAGTACAGTTAATTGTTAACTGTATGGAAATCTGGCATTACCATTTATTAATAGAAAAATAGCGGTTTTTCGAATATAAACTATGAATTGTCGTTGTAATACTGGCCTTTTCCCTTCTATTCTTTACACTTGTGATAAATGAGAGTAGGTCATGTGTTTTTCATCAAGTTGCCAACTTATCAGATGCGCTTTGTTGTTAATTCTGTACAAAAATCATTAAGCATCTGAGTGACAAGATTAATTGCTGTCATATGTTATTTGAATTGTTCGAAAATTTGGATTAAACAAAAATACATTTTTAAATAAATTCATTCGTGCTGGTGGATTTTAAAATATATAGATTTCCAATTGTACTTACGTGATCGACATGTGCAATTAGTTAATGAAAACAAAAAGTTTTATTTCCGGTTTATTTCAATCCAAAATTTGATTAGTTACGGTATTTTCAGTAATTGTTTTTTTTTTCATTTAATTTATATTTAATTTAAATTGTATTAGAAAATAAAAGAAGTTTTATATGCGGAAACGTTTTTATTATTTTCCCAGTAGTCAAGTTTATTTTGCTAAAAATTGATTGATTATAATTTTATAGAATTTATTTAATCAAACGTTTTTTTGCGAAGCTTATGATATTCTTGTAATGTTTGTAATAAAAGTAAGAGGGAAAATTTGCGAAATCAGTTCGAAGAGGTCGGTTGAACAATTGTCAAAATGTTTATGTTGTCTTGAAACTGAAATCTACGTAATTAATATGGCAAAAAAATTGAATGTTTCAGTAGCTGGTTCGTTATTATGTATGGGTGTGTGTTTTTTTAAAGTTGTTCTAGACGACTATTACTGAAAACAAGAGCAGGTTTTTTATGATTTCTGACCTCTAATTCTGTTTGTTTTTATAATTTGACGTTTACTTGTTTACTTTGGTTTAAATTGTAGTTAAAATTGATTTATTGCTTGGTTTCTAAATTCAGTTAATTGTTGGTTTCCTAATAAATTTCAACGAATGATCCTTGAAATATTAAAATTGTCCTTTTTGAGATGTGCATACCCCTCTATGATAATATGAAATTCACTTAAAAAGTGTAATCTTATTAGAGTAAAATTGTGTCTATGCCTGAAAAGTTGAAAGATTGTTCATTTAGGATTAGTAATGAAATAGTGAAAAGAATCACCGTTTTAATACGGTTTTTAATACAAATGTTATCTGTCCTATTAGATTTTGATCGGATAATCAGAACCAATGCGAAAATTTCCAATTCTTTTGTGCAGTATGCGAGATATAGGGCATCGTTGCTTATGAATACCCCGACACTGAGCTAACTTGTGCAATGGGTACCTAACTTTTTTAAGAAACTTTGAGAAATGTCAATTTAAAGGAATTTATCATTATGGACACAAAAGTTGACAGTACTGTTCAGATATATCGACCATCTGTTTATAAATTTTAATTTATAATGCTGTTATTAAAGTTAGATGTGAAACGATTAAACAGTGCTCTAGTTTTCGTTTATAGTGTGCCCACACCAATATCACTATCATTATTGAACTGAAAACGTTCTGTATATAAATACAAACAGGAAATCGATTTTCCAGTATTAACAACTTATAATCTAACTGTACAATACATATGTATACAATTCTCGACACAGGAATAGGAACATAGGAAACAAGATCGGGCCAATAGGCGACCAGTTCTCTAAAAATTTCACCAGTGGACACCACCCACCCTTAGATCTTTGTATAAACATCACGCCCACTTTCATTCAAAAATCTCTCTGACCCATATTTTGTAGTTGTATTTCATTGAAATACACAAATACACAAATTTGTAAATATTTGTTATCTTTGTCGTGACCATGGCGATTTTTCAAAACCAGACTATGGAACATGGGATTTTAATGTATCAGACAAAGAGCGGACTATCCACAGCTGTGGAACATTTCAATCGTGCTTTTTCAATTTTATCCGGTCCAATGATTTTTAAATTCTATCAACAGCAGGTACTCTAACTCTAATTTGTAATAAATGAAATGAAACAATGTAATTATTATTAAATAGAAATAAATATTTTATTAATTCCAAAAAAGAAATAGAAACAGAGTTCTATAAAATTAATTGAACATCAGATGAGTGAAGCAATATGATCCACAATGGAATATCCTGTTTACAGTCAAATTTTTCGCTTTTTATCACATTGGGCTACAATCTTTAGATTCTTCCGCAAACGTTATTATTGTTGGTTTTAAATATTTTATTAACTATAAAAACAGAGTTTTAAAAAAGTTATTAAACAACGGGTACGTAAGAAATTGAATGTATGGGCAAGTATACTAGGTGATCAAATAATAGGACCATTTTTCATTGACGGTAATTTGACTGCATTAAAATACCTCTCACTTCTGCGAAACTCTATCATACCAGCAATTTAGAATATCCCAGATATAAATCTAGATCAAATTTGGTTTCAGCAGGACGGTTGTCCCGCTCATAACGCTTCTGCTGTTACCGACTATTTGAACACTCAATTTGGCGACAGGTTAATTGTCAGTGGAGGGGCGAGGGAACTTTGTTGGCCTGCTAGATCTCCTGATCTAGCACCAAATGATTTCTTTTTGTGGGGTTATGTGAAATCAAATATTTATCGGTTCCAAGACCAAAGGGCTACGAATCTAGATGAGCTAAGGCAAAAAATTATTGGCTCGATGGATTCAATTAGCCAACAAACTTTTCAAAATGTTAGAGGAAGTTTTTATAATAGGCTGGGCTACTGTCTAACAGAAGGAGGTGGTCGATTTGAACATCTGACTGGTTAACCATTTGTAACTGTTCGTTCAACCTGTTGTTTTGCTATTTTATATTTAAATCTGTTTTTGCTGTTATCGTACTAAATTTTATAATAATTGTTTAAATGCCCCATTGTCAAAAGTGCATAGCGATTTCTCCTTGTTGTTTAGTAACTTTTTTAAAACTCTGTTTTTATAGTTAATAAAATATTTAAAACCAACAATAATAACGTTCGCGGGAGAATCTAAAGATTGTAGCCCAATGTGATAAAAAGCGAAAAATTTGACTGTAAACAGGATATTCCATTGTGGATCATATTGCTTCACTCATCTGATGTTCAATTAATTTTATAGAATTCTGTTTCTATTTCTTTTTTGGAATTAATAAAATATTTATTTCTATTTAATAATAATTACATTGTTTCATTTCATTTATTACAAATTAGAGTTAGAGTACCTGCTGTTGATAGAATTTAAAAATCATTGGACCGGATAAAATTGAAAAAGTACGATTGAAATGTTCCACAGCTGTGGATAGTCCGCTCTTTGTCTGATACATTAAAATCCCATGTTCCATAGTCTGGTTTTGAAAAATCGCCATGGTCACGACAAAGATAACAAATATTTACAAATTTGTGTATTTGTGTATTTCAATGAAATACAACTACAAAATATGGGTCAGAGAGATTTTTGAATGAAAGTGGGCGTGATGTTTATACAAAGATCTAAGGGTGGGTGGTGTCCACTGGTGAAATTTTTAGAGAACCGGTCGCCTATTGGCCCGATCTTGTTTCCTATGTTCCTATTCCTGTGTCGAGATCTGTATAGAATCAAGTTGTGTATTGATTGTCTCAAAACTGACTATTATATCAACAGGATAAATGAGATGCAATCGATCACGCTAACTGAAATATGCCCTCTGAGGTAGGAGTTGGCAGGATTTTTTCCGAAAGTCCGTTAGAAAAGATGAATAAACAAAAACAACAACAACAACAACCAGCATAAAAACCAGATAAAACACCGTTTAAAATCGAAATAATTAACGAATTCCTTAATAATTCACTAGATTAATCTTAATTGATAGTAATTAAGTGAAACTGAATTGTATTTGTCCAAAAAAATTAACAAACAACTGATTCATTTTTTGTTTTCGTGTAAATGTGGGAAAATTGACGTACGAATATATTCAATTTCCGTTCGTTTCATTATTTATTTATTTATTTTTTTGGTGTTTTTTTTTGTGTTTCCATAATAATTAAGCGATCAGTACCAGATGATACAACAACCGCGACCAGTTCGTGAGAATAAAACATCATTTACAGTTAGAGTTGATGGCCAAGATCCTCCAGGTAACTGAATTCACGATGCACACGTATACTGTGATCCTGCTGAAATTCTCAATCTGCCAACAGAAATCCTTTTTCCAGGGATCCATAAATAATAACAACAACAACAACCTAATTATTTAATATAAACATTAAAATGAAAAGAAAGTGAAAGTTGTTGAGTGGAAAACAGAATTAGGTAATTTGAATGTTAATCGATCTATTTTGCGATGGTATATAATTTACAATTAACCTTGCCTTATGAGAAATAATTACAAGAACTCTCGTTTGTATATATATATATATATATATATATATATATATATATATATATATATGTGAAAAAGAAATTGTTATAATAAAAAGAATACTCCCATCTTACATAAT